>CAXKWD010000002.1:66885996-67397599 GCA_964059195.1 Ectobius pallidus | reverse complement strand
CTTCCATATTAGCTAGAAACTTGAAATATGCTACACATATAGCATTTAGGCAGTAAACCACAGGAAAATTTAAAAAAGTGCACTTTTTAAATTTTTAGCCCTAAAAACCCCACGAAAAAGGGTTGACTCACTGACATTAATGTTTGTCAGTTTCCAGATTAGCTTGATACTTGAAATATGCTACACGTATAGCTTTTAGGATGTAAACCACCGGACAATTCCAAAAAGTACATTTTTAAATTTTTAGCCCTAAAAACCTTCCCAAAAAGGGCTGACTCACTGACATTAATGTTTGACAACTTCCAGATTAGCTAGAAACTTGAAATATTTTACACGTATAGCCTTTAGCCTGCAAACCACAGGAAAATTCCAAAAAGTACATTTTTTAAATCTTTAGCCTTAAAAACCCTCCGAAAAAGGGCTCACTCACTGACATTAATGCTTGTCAACTTCCAGATTAGCTTGAAACTTGAAATATGCTACACGTTTAGCTTTTTGGCTGCAAACCACAGGAAAATTCCAAAAAGTACATTTTTTAAATTTTTACCCCTATAAACCCACCGAAAAAGGGCTCACTCACTGACATTAATGCTTGTCCACTTCCAGATGAAGCAGAAACTTGAAATATGCTACACGTATAGCATCTAGGCAGTAAACCATAGGAAGATTCCAAAAAGGACATTTTTTAAATTTTTAGCCCTAAAAACCCCCCAAAAGCCGCTGACTCACTGACATTAATGATTGTCCACTTCGATATTAGCTACAAACTTGAAATATGCTACACGTTTAGCATTTAGGCAGTAAACCACAGGAAAATTCCAAAAAGTGCATTTTTTAAATTTTTAACCCTAAAAACCCCCCGAAAAAGGGCTCACTCACTGACATTAATGCTTGTTCACTTCCAGATTAGCTAGAAACTTGAAATATGCTACACGTATAGCATTTAGGCAGTAAACCACAGGAAATTCCAAAAAGTACATTTTCTAAATTTTTAGCCCTAAAAACCCACCGAAAAAGGGGCTGACTCACTGGCATTAATGTTTGTCAACTTCCAGATTAGCTAGAAACTTGAAATACGCTACACGTATAGCTTTTAGGCTGTAAACAACAGGAAAATTCCAAAAATACATTTTTTAAATTTTTAGCCCTAAAAACCCCCCGAAAAAAGGGTTGACTCACGGACATTAATGTTTGTCAACTTCCAGATTAGCTACAAGCTTGAAATATGCTACACATATAGCTTTTAGGCTGTAAACCACAGGAAAAATCCAAAAGTACATTTTTTAAATTTTAGCCCTAAAAACCCTCAAAAAGGGCTGACTCACTGACATTAATGTTTGTCAACTTCCAGATTAGCTTGATACTTGAAATATGCTACACGTATAGCTTTTAGGATGTAAACCACAGGACAATTCCAAAAAGTACATTTTTTAAATTTTTAGCCCTAAGAACCTCCCCAAAAAGGGCTCACTCACTGACATTAATGCTTGTCCACTTCCAGATCAGCTAGAAACTTGAAATATGCTACAAGTATAGCTTTTAGGTTGTAACCACAGGAAAATTCCAAAAAGTTCATTTTTAAAATGTTTAGCCCTAACAACCCCCCGAAAAAGGGCTCACTCACTGACATTAATGCTTGTCCACTGCCAGATTAGCTAGAAACTTGAAATATGCTACACGTATAGCATTTAGGCAGTAAACCACAGGAAAATTCCAAAAAGTACGTTTTTTAAATTTTTAGCCCTAAAAACCCCCGAAAAATGGTTGACTCACGGACATTAATGTTTGTCAACTTCCAGATTAGCTACAAGCTTGAAATATGCTACACACATAGCTTTTAGGCTGTAAACCACAGGAAAAATCCAAAAAGTACGTTTTTAAAATTCTTAGCCCTAAAAACCCCCCAAAAAGAGCTGACTCATTGACATTAATGTTTGTCAGTTTCCAGATTAGCTTGATACTTGAAATATGCTACACGTTTAGCTTTTTGGCTGCAAACCACAGGAAAATTCCAAAAAGTACATTTTTTAAATTTTTACCCCTATAAACCCACCGAAAAAGGGTTCACTCACTGACATTAATGCTTGTCCACTTCCAGATGAAGCAGAAACTTGAAATATGCTACACGTATAGCATCTAGGCAGTAAACCATAGGAAGATTCCAAAAAGGACATTTTTTAAATTTTAGCCCTAAAAACCCCCCAAAAGCCGCTGACTCACTGACATTAATGATTGTCCACTTCGAGATTAGCTTGAAACTTGAAATATGCTACACGTATAGCGTTTAGGCTGTAAACCACAGGAAAATTCCAAAAAGTACATTTTTAAATTTTTTAGCCATAAAAACCCTCCGAAAAAGGGCTCACTCACTGACATTAATGTTTGTCAACTTCCAGATTAGCTTGAAACTTGAAATATGCTACACGTATAGCTTTTCGGCTGTAAACCACAGGAAAATTCCAAAAAGTACATTTTTTAATTTTTAGCCCTAAAAACCTTCCCAAAAAGGGCTGACTCACTGACATTAATGTTTTTCCACTTCCAGATTAGCTTGTACCTTGAAATATGCTACATGTATAGCATTTTGGCAGTAAGCCACAGGAAAATTCCAAAAAGTACATTTTTTATATTTTTAGCCTAAAAACCCTCCGAAAAAAGGCTTGCGCACTGACAGTAATGCTTGTCCACTTCCAGATAAGCTAGAAACTTGAAATATGCTACACGTATAGCTTTTAGGCTGTAAACCACAGGAAAATTCCAAAAAGTTCATTTTTAAAATGTTTAGCCCTAAAAACCCCCGAAAAAGGGCTCACTCACTGACATTAATGCTTGTCCACTTCCAGATTAGCTAGAAACTTGAAATATGCTACAAGTATAGCATTTAGGCAGTAAACCACAGGAAAATTCCAAAAAGTACATTTTCTAAATTTTTAGCCCTCAAAACCCACCGAAAAAGGGCTGACTCACTGGCATTAATGTTTGTCAACTTCCAGATTAGCTAGAAACTTGAAATATGCTACACGTATAGCATTTAGGCAGTAAACCACAGGAAAATTCCAAAAAGTACATTTTCTAAATTTTTAAGCCCTAAAAACCCACGGAAAAAGGGCTGACTCACTGGCATTAATGTTTGTCAACTTCCAGATTAACTAGAAACTTGAAATACGCTACACGTATAGCTTTTAGGCTGTAAACAACAGGAAAATTCTAAAAAGTACATTTTTTAAATTTTTAGCCCTAAGAACCTCCCCAAAAAGGGCTCACTCACTGACATTAATGCTTGTCCACTTCCAGATCAGCTAGAAACTTGAAATATGCTACAAGTATAGCTTTTAGGTTGTAAACCACAGGAAAATTCCAAAAAGTTCATTTTTAAAATGTTTAGCCCTAACAACCCCCCGAAAAAGGGCTCACTCACTGACATTAATGCTTGTCCACTTCCAGATTAGCTAGAAACTTGAAATATGCTACACGTATAGCATTTAGGCAGTAAACCACAGGAAAATTCCAAAAAGTACGTTTTTTAAATTTTTAGCCCTAAAAACCCCCCGAAAAATGGTTGACTCACGGACATTAATGTTTGTCAACTTCCAGATTAGCTACAAGCTTGAAATATGCTACACACATAGCTTTTAGGCTGTAAACCACAGGAAAAATCCAAAAGTACGTTTTTAAAATTCTTAGCCCTAAAAACCCCCCAAAAAGAGCTGACTCATTGACATTAATGTTTGTCAGTTTCCAGATTAGCTTGATACTTGAAATATGCTACACGTATAGCTTTTAGGATGTAAACCACAGGACAATTCCAAAAAGTACATTTTTTAAATTTTTAGCCCTAAAAACCTTCCCAAAAAGGGCTGACTCACTGTCATTAATGCTTGTCCACTTCCAGATTAGCTAGAAACTTGAAATATGCTACACGTTTAGCATTTAGGCAGTAAACTACAGCTAAATTCCAAAAAGTAGATTTTTTAAATTTTTAGCCCTAAAAACCTTCCCAAAAAGGGCTGACTCACTGACATTAATGTTTGTCACCTTCCAGATTAGCTAGAAACTTGAAATAAGCTACACGTATAGCTTTTAGGCTGTAAACCACAGGAAAATTCCAAAAAGGACATTTTTTTTTAATTGTTAGCCCTAAAAACCCTCCGAAAAAGGGCTGACTCACTGACATTAATGTTTGTCAACTTGCAGATTAGCTTGAAACTTGAAATATGCTACACGTATAGCTTTTAGGCTGTAAACCACAGGAAAATTCCAAAAAGTACATTTTTTAAATTTTTAGCCCTAAAACCTTCCCAAAAAGGGCTGACTCACTGACATTAATGTTTGTCAACTTCCAGATTAGCTTGAAACTTGTAATATGCTACACGTATAGCTTTTCGGCTGTAAACCACAGGAAAATTCCAAAAAGTAAATTTTTTTAATTTTTAGCCCTAAAAACCTTCTCAAAAAGGGATGACTCACTGACATTAATGCTTGTCCACTTCCAGATCAGCTAGAAACTTGAAATATTCTACACGTATAGCATTTAGGAAGTAAACCACAGGAAAATTCCAAAAAGTACATTTTCTAAATTTTTAGCCCTAAAAACCCCCCGAAAAAGGGCTCACTCACTGACATTAATGCTTGTCCACTTCCAGATTAGCTAGAAACTTGAAATATGCTACACGTATAGCATTTAGGCAGTAAACCACAGGAAAATTCCAAAAAGTACATTTTCTAAATTTTTAGCCCTAAAAACCCACCGAAAAAGGGCTGACTCACTGGCATTAATGTTTGTCAACTTCCAGATTAGCTAGAAACTTGAAATACGCTACACGTATAGCTTTTAGGCTGTAAACCACAGGAAAATTCCAAAAAGTTCATTTTTAAAATGTTTAGCCCTAAAAACCCCCCGAAAAAGGGCTCACTCACTGACATTAATGCTTGTCCACTTCCAGATTAGCTAGAAACTTGAAATATGCTACAAGTATAGCATTTAGGCAGTAAACCACAGGAAAATTCCAAAAAGTACATTTTCTAAATTTTTAGCCCTCAAAACCCACCGAAAAAGGGCTGACTCACTGGCATTAATGTTTGTCAACTTCCAGATTAGCTAGAAACTTGAAATATGCTACACGTATAGCATTTAGGCAGTAAACCACAGGAAAATTCCAAAAAGTACATTTTCTAAATTTTTAGCCCTAAAAACCCACGGAAAAAGGGCTGACTCACTGGCATTAATGTTTGTCAACTTCCAGATTAACTAGAAACTTGAAATACGCTACACGTATAGCTTTTAGGCTGTAAACAACAGGAAAATTCTAAAAAGTACATTTTTTAAATTTTTAGCCCTAAGAACCTCCCCAAAAAGGGCTCACTCACTGACATTAATGCTTGTCCACTTCCAGATCAGCTAGAAACTTGAAATATGCTACAAGTATAGCTTTTAGGTTGTAAACCACAGGAAAATTCCAAAAAGTTCATTTTTAAAATGTTTAGCCCTAACAACCCCCCGAAAAAGGGCTCACTCACTGACATTAATGCTTGTCCACTTCCAGATTAGCTAGAAACTTGAAATATGCTACACGTATAGCATTTAGGCAGTAAACCACAGGAAAATTCCAAAAAGTACGTTTTTTAAATTTTTAGCCCTAAAAACCCCCCGAAAAATGGTTGACTCACGGACATTAATGTTTGTCAACTTCCAGATTAGCTACAAGCTTGAAATATGCTACACACATAGCTTTTAGGCTGTAAACCACAGGAAAAATCCAAAAAGTACGTTTTTAAAATTCTTAGCCCTAAAAACCCCCCAAAAAGAGCTGACTCATTGACATTAATGTTTGTCAGTTTCCAGATTAGCTTGATACTTGAAATATGCTACACGTATAGCTTTTAGGATGTAAACCACAGGACAATTCCAAAAAGTACATTTTTTAAATTTTTAGCCCTAAAAACCTTCCCAAAAAGGGCTGACTCACTGTCATTAATGCTTGTCCACTTCCAGATTAGCTAGAAACTTGAAATATGCTACACGTTTAGCATTTAGGCAGTAAACTACAGCTAAATTCCAAAAAGTAGATTTTTTAAATTTTTAGCCCTAAAAACCTTCCCAAAAAGGGCTGACTCACTGACATTAATGTTTGTCACCTTCCAGATTAGCTAGAAACTTGAAATAAGCTACACGTATAGCTTTTAGGCTGTAAACCACAGGAAAATTCCAAAAAGGACATTTTTTTTTAATTGTTAGCCCTAAAAACCCTCCGAAAAAGGGCTGACTCACTGACATTAATGTTTGTCAACTTGCAGATTAGCTTGAAACTTGAAATATGCTACACGTATAGCTTTTAGGCTGTAAACCACAGGAAAATTCCAAAAAGTACATTTTTTAAATTTTTAGCCCTAAAACCTTCCCAAAAAGGGCTGACTCACTGACATTAATGTTTGTCAACTTCCAGATTAGCTTGAAACTTGTAATATGCTACACGTATAGCTTTTCGGCTGTAAACCACAGGAAAATTCCAAAAAGTAATTTTTTTTAATTTTTAGCCCTAAAAACCTTCTCAAAAAGGGATGACTCACTGACATTAATGCTTGTCCACTTCCAGATCAGCTAGAAACTTGAAATATGCTACACGTATAGCATTTAGGAAGTAAACCACAGGAAAATTCCAAAAAGTACATTTTCTAAATTTTTAGCCCTAAAAACCCCCCGAAAAAGGGCTCACTCACTGACATTAATGCTTGTCCACTTCCAGATTAGCTAGAAACTTGAAATATGCTACACGTATAGCATTTAGGCAGTAAACCACAGGAAAATTCCAAAAAGTACATTTTCTAAATTTTTAGCCCTAAAAACCCACCGAAAAAGGGCTGACTCACTGGCATTAATGTTTGTCAACTTCCAGATTAGCTAGAAACTTGAAATACGCTACACGTATAGCTTTTAGGCTGTAAACCACGGGAAAATTCCAAAAAGTGCATTTTTTAAATGTTTAGCCCTAAAAACCCCCCGAAAAAGGGTTGACTCACTGACATTAATGTTTGTCCACTTCCATATTAGCTAGAAACTTGAAATATGCTACACATATAGCATTTAGGCAGTAAACCACAGGAAAATTTAAAAAAGTGCACTTTTTAAATTTTTAGCCCTAAAAACCCCACGAAAAAGGGTTGACTCACTGACATTAATGTTTGTCAGTTTCCAGATTAGCTTGATACTTGAAATATGCTACACGTATAGCTTTTAGGATGTAAACCACAGGACAATTCCAAAAAGTACATTTTTTAAATTTTTAGCCCTAAAAACCTTCCCAAAAAGGGCTGACTCACTGACATTAATGTTTGACAACTTCCAGATTAGCTAGAAACTTGAAATATTTTACACGTATAGCCTTTAGCCTGCAAACCACAGGAAAATTCCAAAAAGTACATTTTTTAAATCTTTAGCCTTAAAAACCCTCCGAAAAAGGGCTCACTCACTGACATTAATGCTTGTCAACTTCCAGATTAGCTTGAAACTTGAAATATGCTACACGTTTAGCTTTTTGGCTGCAAACCACAGGAAAATTCCAAAAAGTACATTTTTTAAATTTTTACCCCTATAAACCCACCGAAAAAGGGCTCACTCACTGACATTAATGCTTGTCCACTTCCAGATGAAGCAGAAACTTGAAATATGCTACACGTATAGCATCTAGGCAGTAAACCATAGGAAGATTCCAAAAAGGACATTTTTTAAATTTTTAGCCCTAAAAACCCCCCAAAAGCCGCTGACTCACTGACATTAATGATTGTCCACTTCGAGATTAGCTACAAACTTGAAATATGCTACACGTTTAGCATTTAGGCAGTAAACCACAGGAAAATTCCAAAAAGTGCATTTTTTAAATTTTTAACCCTAAAAACCCCCCGAAAAAGGGCTCACTCACTGACATTAATGCTTGTTCACTTCCAGATTAGCTAGAAACTTGAAATATGCTACACGTATAGCATTTAGGCAGTAAACCACAGGAAAATTCCAAAAAGTACATTTTCTAAATTTTTAGCCCTAAAAACCCACCGAAAAAGGGGCTGACTCACTGGCATTAATGTTTGTCAACTTCCAGATTAGCTAGAAACTTGAAATACGCTACACGTATAGCTTTTAGGCTGTAAACAACAGGAAAATTCCAAAAATACGTTTTTTAAATTTTTAGCCCTAAAAACCCCCCGAAAAAGGGTTGACTCACGGACATTAATGTTTGTCAACTTCCAGATTAGCTACAAGCTTGAAATATGCTACACATATAGCTTTTAGGCTGTAAACCACAGGAAAAATCCAAAAAGTACATTTTTTAAATTTTTAGCCCTAAAAACCCTCAAAAAGGGCTGACTCACTGACATTAATGTTTGTCAACTTCCAGATTAGCTTGATACTTGAAATATGCTACACGTATAGCTTTTAGGATGTAAACCACAGGACAATTCCAAAAAGTACATTTTTTAAATTTTTAGCCCTAAGAACCTCCCCAAAAAGGGCTCACTCACTGACATTAATGCTTGTCCACTTCCAGATCAGCTAGAAACTTGAAATATGCTACAAGTATAGCTTTTAGGTTGTAAACCACAGGAAAATTCCAAAAAGTTCATTTTTAAAATGTTTAGCCCTAACAACCCCCCGAAAAAGGGCTCACTCACTGACATTAATGCTTGTCCACTTCCAGATTAGCTAGAAACTTGAAATATGCTACACGTATAGCATTTAGGCAGTAAACCACAGGAAAATTCCAAAAAGTACGTTTTTTAAATTTTTAGCCCTAAAAACCCCCCGAAAAATGGTTGACTCACGGACATTAATGTTTGTCAACTTCCAGATTAGCTACAAGCTTGAAATATGCTACACACATAGCTTTTAGGCTGTAAACCACAGGAAAAATCCAAAAAGTACGTTTTTAAAATTCTTAGCCCTAAAAACCCCCCAAAAAGAGCTGACTCATTGACATTAATGTTTGTCAGTTTCCAGATTAGCTTGATACTTGAAATATGCTACACGTATAGCTTTTAGGATGTAAACCACAGGACAATTCCAAAAAGTACATTTTTTAAATTTTTAGCCCTAAAAACCTTCCCAAAAAGGGCTGACTCACTGTCATTAATGCTTGTCCACTTCCAGATTAGCTAGAAACTTGAAATATGCTACACGTTTAGCATTTAGGCAGTAAACTACAGCTAAATTCCAAAAAGTAGATTTTTTAAATTTTTAGCCCTAAAAACCTTCCCAAAAAGGGCTGACTCACTGACATTAATGTTTGTCACCTTCCAGATTAGCTAGAAACTTGAAATAAGCTACACGTATAGCTTTTAGGCTGTAAACCACAGGAAAATTCCAAAAAGGACATTTTTTTTTAATTGTTAGCCCTAAAAACCCTCCGAAAAAGGGCTGACTCACTGACATTAATGTTTGTCAACTTGCAGATTAGCTTGAAACTTGAAATATGCTACACGTATAGCTTTTAGGCTGTAAACCACAGGAAAATTCCAAAAAGTACATTTTTTAAATTTTTAGCCCTAAAACCTTCCCAAAAAGGGCTGACTCACTGACATTAATGTTTGTCAACTTCCAGATTAGCTTGAAACTTGTAATATGCTACACGTATAGCTTTTCGGCTGTAAACCACAGGAAAATTCCAAAAAGTAAATTTTTTTAATTTTTAGCCCTAAAAACCTTCTCAAAAAGGGATGACTCACTGACATTAATGCTTGTCCACTTCCAGATCAGCTAGAAACTTGAAATATGCTACACGTATAGCATTTAGGAAGTAAACCACAGGAAAATTCCAAAAAGTACATTTTCTAAATTTTTAGCCCTAAAAACCCCCCGAAAAAGGGCTCACTCACTGACATTAATGCTTGTCCACTTCCAGATTAGCTAGAAACTTGAAATATGCTACACGTATAGCATTTAGGCAGTAAACCACAGGAAAATTCCAAAAAGTACATTTTCTAAATTTTTAGCCCTAAAAACCCACCGAAAAAGGGCTGACTCACTGGCATTAATGTTTGTCAACTTCCAGATTAGCTAGAAACTTGAAATACGCTACACGTATAGCTTTTAGGCTGTAAACCACGGGAAAATTCCAAAAAGTGCATTTTTTAAATGTTTAGCCCTAAAAACCCCCCGAAAAAGGGTTGACTCACTGACATTAATGTTTGTCCACTTCCATATTAGCTAGAAACTTGAAATATGCTACACATATAGCATTTAGGCAGTAAACCACAGGAAAATTTAAAAAAGTGCACTTTTTAAATTTTTAGCCCTAAAAACCCCACGAAAAAGGGTTGACTCACTGACATTAATGTTTGTCAGTTTCCAGATTAGCTTGATACTTGAAATATGCTACACGTATAGCTTTTAGGATGTAAACCACAGGACAATTCCAAAAAGTACATTTTTTAAATTTTTAGCCCTAAAAACCTTCCCAAAAAGGGCTGACTCACTGACATTAATGTTTGACAACTTCCAGATTAGCTAGAAACTTGAAATATTTTACACGTATAGCCTTTAGCCTGCAAACCACAGGAAAATTCCAAAAAGTACATTTTTTAAATCTTTAGCCTTAAAAACCCTCCGAAAAAGGGCTCACTCACTGACATTAATGCTTGTCAACTTCCAGATTAGCTTGAAACTTGAAATATGCTACACGTTTAGCTTTTTGGCTGCAAACCACAGGAAAATTCCAAAAAGTACATTTTTTAAATTTTTACCCCTATAAACCCACCGAAAAAGGGCTCACTCACTGACATTAATGCTTGTCCACTTCCAGATGAAGCAGAAACTTGAAATATGCTACACGTATAGCATCTAGGCAGTAAACCATAGGAAGATTCCAAAAAGGACATTTTTTAAATTTTTAGCCCTAAAAACCCCCCAAAAGCCGCTGACTCACTGACATTAATGATTGTCCACTTCGAGATTAGCTACAAACTTGAAATATGCTACACGTTTAGCATTTAGGCAGTAAACCACAGGAAAATTCCAAAAAGTGCATTTTTTAAATTTTTAACCCTAAAAACCCCCCGAAAAAGGGCTCACTCACTGACATTAATGCTTGTTCACTTCCAGATTAGCTAGAAACTTGAAATATGCTACACGTATAGCATTTAGGCAGTAAACCACAGGAAAATTCCAAAAAGTACATTTTCTAAATTTTTAGCCCTAAAAACCCACCGAAAAAGGGGCTGACTCACTGGCATTAATGTTTGTCAACTTCCAGATTAGCTAGAAACTTGAAATACGCTACACGTATAGCTTTTAGGCTGTAAACAACAGGAAAATTCCAAAAATACGTTTTTTAAATTTTTAGCCCTAAAAACCCCCCGAAAAAGGGTTGACTCACGGACATTAATGTTTGTCAACTTCCAGATTAGCTACAAGCTTGAAATATGCTACACATATAGCTTTTAGGCTGTAAACCACAGGAAAAATCCAAAAAGTACATTTTTTAAATTTTTAGCCCTAAAAACCCTCAAAAAGGGCTGACTCACTGACATTAATGTTTGTCAACTTCCAGATTAGCTTGATACTTGAAATATGCTACACGTATAGCTTTTAGGATGTAAACCACAGGACAATTCCAAAAAGTACATTTTTTAAATTTTTAGCCCTAAGAACCTCCCCAAAAAGGGCTCACTCACTGACATTAATGCTTGTCCACTTCCAGATCAGCTAGAAACTTGAAATATGCTACAAGTATAGCTTTTAGGTTGTAAACCACAGGAAAATTCCAAAAAGTTCATTTTTAAAATGTTTAGCCCTAACAACCCCCCGAAAAAGGGCTCACTCACTGACATTAATGCTTGTCCACTTCCAGATTAGCTAGAAACTTGAAATATGCTACACGTATAGCATTTAGGCAGTAAACCACAGGAAAATTCCAAAAAGTACGTTTTTTAAATTTTTAGCCCTAAAAACCCCCCGAAAAATGGTTGACTCACGGACATTAATGTTTGTCAACTTCCAGATTAGCTACAAGCTTGAAATATGCTACACACATAGCTTTTAGGCTGTAAACCACAGGAAAAATCCAAAAAGTACGTTTTTAAAATTCTTAGCCCTAAAAACCCCCCAAAAAGAGCTGACTCATTGACATTAATGTTTGTCAGTTTCCAGATTAGCTTGATACTTGAAATATGCTACACGTTTAGCTTTTTGGCTGCAAACCACAGGAAAATTCCAAAAAGTACATTTTTTAAATTTTTACCCCTATAAACCCACCGAAAAAGGGTTCACTCACTGACATTAATGCTTGTCCACTTCCAGATGAAGCAGAAACTTGAAATATGCTACACGTATAGCATCTAGGCAGTAAACCATAGGAAGATTCCAAAAAGGACATTTTTTAAATTTTTAGCCCTAAAAACCCCCCAAAAGCCGCTGACTCACTGACATTAATGATTGTCCACTTCGAGATTAGCTTGAAACTTGAAATATGCTACACGTATAGCGTTTAGGCTGTAAACCACAGGAAAATTCCAAAAAGTACATTTTTAAATTTTTTAGCCATAAAAACCCTCCGAAAAAGGGCTCACTCACTGACATTAATGTTTGTCAACTTCCAGATTAGCTTGAAACTTGAAATATGCTACACGTATAGCTTTTCGGCTGTAAACCACAGGAAAATTCCAAAAAGTACATTTTTTTAATTTTTAGCCCTAAAAACCTTCCCAAAAAGGGCTGACTCACTGACATTAATGTTTTTCCACTTCCAGATTAGCTTGTACCTTGAAATATGCTACATGTATAGCATTTTGGCAGTAAGCCACAGGAAAATTCCAAAAAGTACATTTTTTATATTTTTAGCCCTAAAAACCCTCCGAAAAAAGGCTTGCGCACTGACAGTAATGCTTGTCCACTTCCAGATAAGCTAGAAACTTGAAATATGCTACACGTATAGCTTTTAGGCTGTAAACCACAGGAAAATTCCAAAAAGTTCATTTTTAAAATGTTTAGCCCTAAAAACCCCCCGAAAAAGGGCTCACTCACTGACATTAATGCTTGTCCACTTCCAGATTAGCTAGAAACTTGAAATATGCTACAAGTATAGCATTTAGGCAGTAAACCACAGGAAAATTCCAAAAAGTACATTTTCTAAATTTTTAGCCCTCAAAACCCACCGAAAAAGGGCTGACTCACTGGCATTAATGTTTGTCAACTTCCAGATTAGCTAGAAACTTGAAATATGCTACACGTATAGCATTTAGGCAGTAAACCACAGGAAAATTCCAAAAAGTACATTTTCTAAATTTTTAGCCCTAAAAACCCACGGAAAAAGGGCTGACTCACTGGCATTAATGTTTGTCAACTTCCAGATTAACTAGAAACTTGAAATACGCTACACGTATAGCTTTTAGGCTGTAAACAACAGGAAAATTCTAAAAAGTACATTTTTTAAATTTTTAGCCCTAAGAACCTCCCCAAAAAGGGCTCACTCACTGACATTAATGCTTGTCCACTTCCAGATCAGCTAGAAACTTGAAATATGCTACAAGTATAGCTTTTAGGTTGTAAACCACAGGAAAATTCCAAAAAGTTCATTTTTAAAATGTTTAGCCCTAACAACCCCCCGAAAAAGGGCTCACTCACTGACATTAATGCTTGTCCACTTCCAGATTAGCTAGAAACTTGAAATATGCTACACGTATAGCATTTAGGCAGTAAACCACAGGAAAATTCCAAAAAGTACGTTTTTTAAATTTTTAGCCCTAAAAACCCCCCGAAAAATGGTTGACTCACGGACATTAATGTTTGTCAACTTCCAGATTAGCTACAAGCTTGAAATATGCTACACACATAGCTTTTAGGCTGTAAACCACAGGAAAAATCCAAAAAGTACGTTTTTAAAATTCTTAGCCCTAAAAACCCCCCAAAAAGAGCTGACTCATTGACATTAATGTTTGTCAGTTTCCAGATTAGCTTGATACTTGAAATATGCTACACGTATAGCTTTTAGGATGTAAACCACAGGACAATTCCAAAAAGTACATTTTTTAAATTTTTAGCCCTAAAAACCTTCCCAAAAAGGGCTGACTCACTGTCATTAATGCTTGTCCACTTCCAGATTAGCTAGAAACTTGAAATATGCTACACGTTTAGCATTTAGGCAGTAAACTACAGCTAAATTCCAAAAAGTAGATTTTTTAAATTTTTAGCCCTAAAAACCTTCCCAAAAAGGGCTGACTCACTGACATTAATGTTTGTCACCTTCCAGATTAGCTAGAAACTTGAAATAAGCTACACGTATAGCTTTTAGGCTGTAAACCACAGGAAAATTCCAAAAAGGACATTTTTTTTTAATTGTTAGCCCTAAAAACCCTCCGAAAAAGGGCTGACTCACTGACATTAATGTTTGTCAACTTGCAGATTAGCTTGAAACTTGAAATATGCTACACGTATAGCTTTTAGGCTGTAAACCACAGGAAAATTCCAAAAAGTACATTTTTTAAATTTTTAGCCCTAAAACCTTCCCAAAAAGGGCTGACTCACTGACATTAATGTTTGTCAACTTCCAGATTAGCTTGAAACTTGTAATATGCTACACGTATAGCTTTTCGGCTGTAAACCACAGGAAAATTCCAAAAAGTAAATTTTTTTAATTTTTAGCCCTAAAAACCTTCTCAAAAAGGGATGACTCACTGACATTAATGCTTGTCCACTTCCAGATCAGCTAGAAACTTGAAATATGCTACACGTATAGCATTTAGGAAGTAAACCACAGGAAAATTCCAAAAAGTACATTTTCTAAATTTTTAGCCCTAAAAACCCCCCGAAAAAGGGCTCACTCACTGACATTAATGCTTGTCCACTTCCAGATTAGCTAGAAACTTGAAATATGCTACACGTATAGCATTTAGGCAGTAAACCACAGGAAAATTCCAAAAAGTACATTTTCTAAATTTTTAGCCCTAAAAACCCACCGAAAAAGGGCTGACTCACTGGCATTAATGTTTGTCAACTTCCAGATTAGCTAGAAACTTGAAATACGCTACACGTATAGCTTTTAGGCTGTAAACCACGGGAAAATTCCAAAAAGTGCATTTTTTAAATTTTTAGCCCTAAAAACCCCCCGAAAAAGGGTTGACTCACTGACATTAATGTTTGTCCACTTCCATATTAGCTAGAAACTTGAAATATGCTACACATATAGCATTTAGGCAGTAAACCACAGGAAAATTTAAAAAAGTGCACTTTTTAAATTTTTAGCCCTAAAAACCCCACGAAAAAGGGTTGACTCACTGACATTAATGTTTGTCAGTTTCCAGATTAGCTTGATACTTGAAATATGCTACACGTATAGCTTTTAGGATGTAAACCACAGGACAATTCCAAAAAGTACATTTTTTAAATTTTTAGCCCTAAAAACCTTCCCAAAAAGGGCTGACTCACTGACATTAATGTTTGACAACTTCCAGATTAGCTAGAAACTTGAAATATTTTACACGTATAGCCTTTAGCCTGCAAACCACAGGAAAATTCCAAAAAGTACATTTTTTAAATCTTTAGCCTTAAAAACCCTCCGAAAAAGGGCTCACTCACTGACATTAATGCTTGTCAACTTCCAGATTAGCTTGAAACTTGAAATATGCTACACGTTTAGCTTTTTGGCTGCAAACCACAGGAAAATTCCAAAAAGTACATTTTTTAAATTTTTACCCCTATAAACCCACCGAAAAAGGGCTCACTCACTGACATTAATGCTTGTCCACTTCCAGATGAAGCAGAAACTTGAAATATGCTACACGTATAGCATCTAGGCAGTAAACCATAGGAAGATTCCAAAAAGGACATTTTTTAAATTTTTAGCCCTAAAAACCCCCCAAAAGCCGCTGACTCACTGACATTAATGATTGTCCACTTCGAGATTAGCTACAAACTTGAAATATGCTACACGTTTAGCATTTAGGCAGTAAACCACAGGAAAATTCCAAAAAGTGCATTTTTTAAATTTTTAACCCTAAAAACCCCCCGAAAAAGGGCTCACTCACTGACATTAATGCTTGTTCACTTCCAGATTAGCTAGAAACTTGAAATATGCTACACGTATAGCATTTAGGCAGTAAACCACAGGAAAATTCCAAAAAGTACATTTTCTAAATTTTTAGCCCTAAAAACCCACCGAAAAAGGGGCTGACTCACTGGCATTAATGTTTGTCAACTTCCAGATTAGCTAGAAACTTGAAATACGCTACACGTATAGCTTTTAGGCTGTAAACAACAGGAAAATTCCAAAAATACGTTTTTTAAATTTTTAGCCCTAAAAACCCCCCGAAAAAGGGTTGACTCACGGACATTAATGTTTGTCAACTTCCAGATTAGCTACAAGCTTGAAATATGCTACACATATAGCTTTTAGGCTGTAAACCACAGGAAAAATCCAAAAAGTACATTTTTTAAATTTTTAGCCCTAAAAACCCTCAAAAAGGGCTGACTCACTGACATTAATGTTTGTCAATTTCCAGATTAGCTTGATACTTGAAATATGCTACACGTATAGCTTTTAGGATGTAAACCAGAGGAAAATTCCAAAAAGTACATTTTTAAAATTTTTAGCCCTAAAAACCCCCCCAAAAAGGGCTGACTCACTGACATTAATGTTTGTTAACTTCCAGATTATCTTGAAACTTGAAATATGCTACACGTTTAGCTTTTAGGCTGCAAACCACAGGAAAATTCCAAAAAGTATATTTTTTAAATCTTTAGCCTTAAAAACCCTCCGAAAAAGGGCTCACTCTCTGACATTAATGCTTGTCAATTTCCAGATTAGCTTGAAACTTGAAATATGCTACACGTTTAGCTTTTTGGCTGCAAACCACAGGAAAATTCCAAAAAGTACATTTTTTAAATTTTTACCCCTATAAACCCCCCGAAAAAGGGCTCACTCACTGACATTAATGCTTGTCCACTTCCAGACAAGCTAGAAACTTGAAATATGCTACACGTTTAGCATTTAGGCAGTAAACTACAGCTAAATTCCAAAAAGTACATTTTTTTAAATTTTTAGCCCTAAAAACCTTCCCAAAAAGGGCTGACTCACTGACATTAATGTTTGTCACCTTCCAGATTAGCTAGAAACTTGAAATAAGCTACACGTATAGCTTTTAGGCTGTAAACCACAGGAAAATTCCAAAAAGGACATTTTTTTTAATTTTTAGCCCTAAAAACCCTCCGAAAAAGGGCTGACTCACTGACATTAATGTTTGTCAACTTCCAGATTAGCTTGAAACTTGAAATATGCTACACGTATAGCTTTTAGGCTGTAAACCACAGGAAAATTCCAAAAAGTACATTTTTTAAATTTTTAGCCCTAAAACCTTCCCAAAAAGGGCTGACTCACTGACATTAATGTTTGTCAACTTCCAGATTAGCTTGAAACTTGTAATATGCTACACGTATAGCTTTTCGGCTGTAAACCACAGGAAAATTCCAAAAAGTAAATTTTTTTAATTTTTAGCCCTAAAAACCTTCTCAAAAAGGGATGACTCACTGACATTAATGCTTGTCCACTTCCAGATCAGCTAGAAACTTGAAATATGCTACACGTATAGCATTTAGGAAGTAAACCACAGGAAAATTCCAAAAAGTACATTTTCTAAATTTTTAGCCCTAAAAACCCCCCGAAAAAGGGCTCACTCACTGACATTAATGCTTGTCCACTTCCAGATTAGCTAGAAACTTGAAATATGCTACACGTATAGCATTTAGGCAGTAAACCACAGGAAAATTCCAAAAAGTACATTTTCTAAATTTTTAGCCCTAAAAACCCACCGAAAAAGGGCTGACTCACTGGCATTAATGTTTGTCAACTTCCAGATTAGCTAGAAACTTGAAATACGCTACACGTATAGCTTTTAGGCTGTAAACCACGGGAAAATTCAAAAAAGTGCATTTTTTAAATTTTTAGCCCTAAAAACCCCCCGAAAAAGGGTTGACTCACTGACATTAATGTTTGTCCACTTCCATATTAGCTAGAAACTTGAAATATGCTACACATATAGCATTTAGGCAGTAAACCACAGGAAAATTTAAAAAAGTGCACTTTTTAAATTTTTAGCCCTAAAAACCCCACGAAAAAGGGTTGACTCACTGACATTAATGTTTGTCAGTTTCCAGATTAGCTTGATACTTGAAATATGCTACACGTATAGCTTTTAGGATGTAAACCACAGGACAATTCCAAAAAGTACATTTTTTAAATTTTTAGCCCTAAAAACCTTCCCAAAAAGGGCTGACTCACTGACATTAATGTTTGTCAACTTCCAGATTAGCTAGAAACTTGAAATATTTTACACGTATAGCCTTTAGCCTGCAAACCACAGGAAAATTCCAAAAAGTACATTTTTTAAATCTTTAGCCTTAAAAACCCTCCGAAAAAGGGCTCACTCACTGACATTAATGCTTGTCAACTTCCAGATTAGCTTGAAACTTGAAATATGCTACACGTTTAGCTTTTTGGCTGCAAACCACAGGAAAATTCCAAAAAGTACATTTTTTAAATTTTTCACCCCTATAAACCCACCGAAAAAGGGCTCACTCACTGACATTAATGCTTGTCCACTTCCAGATGAAGCAGAAACTTGAAATATGCTACACGTATAGCATCTAGGCAGTAAACCATAGGAAGATTCCAAAAAGGACATTTTTTAAATTTTTAGCCCTAAAAACCCCCCAAAAGCCGCTGACTTACTGACATTAATGATTGTCCACTTCGAGATTAGCTACAAACTTGAAATATGCTACACGTTTAGCATTTAGGCAGTAAACCACAGGAAAATTCCAAAAAGTGCATTTTTTAAATTTTTAACCCTAAAAACCCCCCGAAAAAGGGCTCACTCACTGACATTAATGCTTGTTCACTTCCAGATTAGCTAGAAACTTGAAATATGCTACACGTATAGCATTTAGGCAGTAAACCACAGGAAAATTCCAAAAAGTACATTTTCTAAATTTTTAGCCCTAAAAACCCACCGAAAAAGGGGCTGACTCACTGGCATTAATGTTTGTCAACTTCCAGATTAGCTAGAAACTTGAAATACGCTACACGTATAGCTTTTAGGCTGTAAACAACAGGAAAATTCCAAAAATACGTTTTTTAAATTTTTAGCCCTAAAAACCCCCCCGAAAAAGGGTTGACTCACGGACATTAATGTTTGTCAACTTCCAGATTAGCTACAAGCTTGAAATATGCTACACATATAGCTTTTAGGCTGTAAACCACAGGAAAAATCCAAAAAGTACATTTTTTAAATTTTTAGCCGTAAAAACCCTCAAAAAGGGCTGACTCACTGACATTAATGTTTGTCAACTTCCAGATTAGCTTGATACTTGAAATATGCTACACGTATAGCTTTTAGGATGTAAACCAGAGGAAAATTCCAAAAAGTACATTTTTAAAATTTTTAGCCCTAAAAACCCCCCCAAAAAGGGCTGACTCACTGACATTAATGTTTGTTAACTTCCAGATTATCTTGAAACTTGAAATATGCTACACGTTTAGCTTTTAGGCTGCAAACCACAGGAAAATTCCAAAAAGTATATTTTTTAAATCTTTAGCCTTAAAAACCCTCCGAAAAAGGGCTCACTCTCTGACATTAATGCTTGTCAATTTCCAGATTAGCTTGAAACTTGAAATATGCTACACGTTTAGCTTTTTGGCTGCAAACCACAGGAAAATTCCAAAAAGTACATTTTTTAAATTTTTACCCCTATAAACCCCCCGAAAAAGGGCTCACTCACTGACATTAATGCTTGTCCACTTCCAGACAAGCTAGAAACTTGAAATATGCTACACGTTTAGCATTTAGGCAGTAAACTACAGCTAAATTCCAAAAAGTACATTTTTTTAAATTTTTAGCCCTAAAAACCTTCCCAAAAAGGGCTGACTCACTGACATTAATGTTTGTCACCTTCCAGATTAGCTAGAAACTTGAAATAAGCTACACGTATAGCTTTTAGGCTGTAAACCACAGGAAAATTCCAAAAAGGACATTTTTTTTAATTTTTAGCCCTAAAAACCCTCCGAAAAAGGGCTGACTCACTGACATTAATGTTTGTCAACTTCCAGATTAGCTTGAAACTTGAAATATGCTACACGTATAGCTTTTAGGCTGTAAACCACAGGAAAATTCCAAAAAGTACATTTTTTAAATTTTTAGCCCTAAAACCTTCCCAAAAAGGGCTGACTCACTGACATTAATGTTTGTCAACTTCCAGATTAGCTTGAAACTTGTAATATGCTACACGTATAGCTTTTCGGCTGTAAACCACAGGAAAATTCCAAAAAGTAAATTTTTTTAATTTTTAGCCCTAAAAACCTTCTCAAAAAGGGATGACTCACTGACATTAATGCTTGTCCACTTCCAGATCAGCTAGAAACTTGAAATATGCTACACGTATAGCATTTAGGAAGTAAACCACAGGAAAATTCCAAAAAGTACATTTTCTAAATTTTTAGCCCTAAAAACCCCCCGAAAAAGGGCTCACTCACTGACATTAATGCTTGTCCACTTCCAGATTAGCTAGAAACTTGAAATATGCTACACGTATAGCATTTAGGCAGTAAACCACAGGAAAATTCCAAAAAGTACATTTTCTAAATTTTTAGCCCTAAAAACCCACCGAAAAAGGGCTGACTCACTGGCATTAATGTTTGTCAACTTCCAGATTAGCTAGAAACTTGAAATACGCTACACGTATAGCTTTTAGGCTGTAAACCACGGGAAAATTCAAAAAAGTGCATTTTTTAAATTTTTAGCCCTAAAAACCCCCCGAAAAAGGGTTGACTCACTGACATTAATGTTTGTCCACTTCCATATTAGCTAGAAACTTGAAATATGCTACACATATAGCATTTAGGCAGTAAACCACAGGAAAATTTAAAAAAGTGCACTTTTTAAATTTTTAGCCCTAAAAACCCCACGAAAAAGGGTTGACTCACTGACATTAATGTTTGTCAGTTTCCAGATTAGCTTGATACTTGAACACGTATAGCTTTTAGGATGTAAACCACAGGACAATTCCAAAAAGTACATTTTTTAAATTTTTAGCCCTAAAAACCTTCCCAAAAAGGGCTGACTCACTGACATTAATGTTTGTCAACTTCCAGATTAGCTAGAAACTTGAAATATTTCACACGTATAGCCTTTAGCCTGCAAACCACAGGAAAATTCCAAAAAGTACATTTTTTAAATCTTTAGCCTTAAAAACCCTCCGAAAAAGGGCTCACTCACTGACATTAATGCTTGTCAACTTCCAGATTAGCTTGAAACTTGAAATATGCTACACGTTTAGCTTTTTGGCTGCAAACCACAGGAAAATTCCAAAAAGTACATTTTTTAAATTTTTACCCCTATAAACCCACCGAAAAAGGGCTCACTCACTGACATTAATGCTTGTTCACTTCCAGATTAGCTAGAAACTTGAAATATGCTACACGTATAGCATTTAGGCAGTAAACCACAGGAAAATTCCAAAAAGTACATTTTCTAAATTTTTAGCCCTAAAAACCCCACGAAAAAGGGTTGACTCACTGACATTAATGTTTGTCAACTTCCAGATTAGCTACAAGCTTGAAATATGCTACACATATAGCTTTTAGGCAGTAAACCATAGGAAGATTCCAAAAAGGACATTTTTTAAATTTTTAGCCCTAAAAACCCCCCAAAAGGCGCTGACTCACTGACATTAATGATTGTCCACTTCGAGATTAGCTACAAACTTGAAATATGCTACACGTTTAGCATTTAGGCAGTAAACCACAGGAAAATTCCAAAAAGTGCATTTTTTAAATTTTTAACCCTAAAAACCCCCCGAAAAAGGGCTCACTCACTGACATTAATGCTTGTTCACTTCCAGATTAGCTAGAAACTTGAAATACGCTACACGTATAGCTTTTAGGCTGTATACAACAGGAAAATTCCAAAAATACGTTTTTTAAATTTTTAGCCCTAAAAACCCCCCGAAAAAGGGTTGACTCACGGACATTAATGTTTGTCAACTTCCAGATTAGCTACAAGCTTGAAATATGCTACACATATAGCTTTTAGGCTGTAAACCACAGGAAAAATCCAAAAAGTAATTTTTAAAATTTTTAGCCCTAAAAACCCTCAAAAAGGGCTGACTCACTGACATTAATGTTTGTCAACTTCCAGGTTAGCTTGATACTTGAAATATGCTACACGTATAGCTTTTAGGATGTAAACCACAGGAAAATTCCAAAAAGTACATTTTTAAAATTTTTAGCCCTAAAAACCCCCCAAAAAGGGCTGACTCACTGACATTAATGTTTGTTAACTTCCAGATTATCTTGAAACTTGAAATATGCTACACGTTTAGCTTTTAGGCTGCAAACCACAGGAAAATTCCAAAAAGTTCATTTTTTTAAATCTTTAGCCTTAAAAACCCTCCGAAAAAGGGCTCACTCTCTGACATTAATGCTTGTCAACTTCCAGATTAGCTTGAAACTTGAAATATGCTACACGTTTAGCTTTTAGGCTGCAAACCACAGGAAAATTACAAAAAGTACATTTTTTAAATTTTTACCCCTATAAACCCCCCGAAAAAGGGCTCACTCACTGACATTAATGCTTGTCCACTTCCAGATTAGCTAGAAACTTGAAATATGCTACACGTTTAGCATTTAGGCAGTAAACTACAGCTAAATTCCAAAAAGTACATTTTTAAAATTTTTAGCCCTAAAAACCTTCCCAAAAAGGGCTGACTCACTGACATTAATGTTTGTCAACTTCCAGATTAGCTAGAAACTTGAAATATTTTACACGTATAGCCTTTAGCCTGCAAACCACAGGAAAATTCCAAAAAGTACATTTTTTAAATATTTAGCCCTAAAAACCCCCCGAGAAAGTGCTCGGCTCGGCTCACCGACATTAATGTTTGCCCACTTGCAGATGACCTACAAACATGAAATTTGGTACACATATAGCTTTTAGGCTGCAAACCACAGGAGAATTCCAAAAAGTACATTTTTAAAATTTTTAGCCCTAAAAACCCCCCCAAAAAGGGCTGACTCACTGACATTAATGTTTGTTAACTTCCAGATTATCTTGAAACTTGAAATATGCAACACGTTTAGCTTTTAGGCTTCAAACCACAGGAAAATTCCAAAAAGTAAATTTTTTAAATCTTAGCCTTAAAAACCCTTCGAAAAAGGGCTCACTCACTGACATTAATGCTTGTCAACTTCCAGATTAGCTTGAAACTTGAAATATGCTACACGTTTAGCTTTTTGGCTGCAAACCACAGGAAAATTCCAAAAAGTACATTTTTTAAATTTTTACCCCTATAAACCCCCCGAAAAAGGGCTCACTCACTGACATTAATGCTTGTCCACTTCCAGACTAGCTGGAAACTTGAAATATGCTACACGTTTAGCATTTAGGCAGTAAACTACAGCTAAATTCCAAAAAGTACATTTTTTAAATTTTTAGCCCTAAAAACCTTCCCAAAAAGGGCTGACTCACTGACATTAATGTTTGTCACCTTCCAGATTAGCTAGAAACTTGAAATATGCTACACGTATAGCTTTTAGGCTGTAAACCACAGGAAAATTCCAAAAAGGACATTTTTTTAAATTTTTAGCCCTAAAAACCCTCCGAAAAAGGGCTGACTCACTGACATTAATGTTTGTCAACTTCCAGATTAGCTTGAAACTTGAAATATGCTACACGTATAGCTTTTAGGCTGTAAACCACAGGAAGATTCCAAAAAGTACATTTTTTAAATTTTTAGCCCTAAAACCTTCCCAAAAAGGGCTGACTCACTGACATTAATGTTTGTCAACTTCCAGATTAGCTTGAAACTTGAAATATGCTACACGTATAGCTTTTCGGCTGTAAACCACAGGAAAATTCCAAAAAGAAATTTTTTTTAATTTTTAGCCCTAAAAACCTTCTCAAAAAGGGATGACTCACTGACATTAATGCTTGTCCACTTCCAGATTAGCTAGAAACTTGAAATATGCTACACGTATAGCATTTAGGCAGTAAACCACAGGAAAATTCCAAAAAGTACATTTTCTAAATTTTTAGCCCTAAAAACCCACCGAAAAAGGGCTGACTCACTGGCATTAATGTTTGTCAACTTCCAGATTAGCTAGAAACTTGAAATACGCTACACGTATAGCTTTTAGGCTGTAAACCACGGGAAAATTCCAAAAAGTGCATTTTTTTAATTTTTAGCCCTAAAAACCCCCCGAAAAAGGGTTGACTCACTGACATTAATGTTTGTCCACTTCCATATTAGCTAGAAACTTGAAATATGCTACACATATAGGATTTAGGCAGTAAACCACAGGAAAATTTAAAAAAGTGCACTTTTTAAAATTTTTAGCCCTAAAAACCCCACGAAAAAGGGTTGACTCACTGACATTAATGTTTGTCAACTTCCAGATTAGGTAGAAACTTGAAATATGCTACACGTATAGCTTTTAGGCTGTAAACCACAGGAGGATTATAAAAAGTACATTTTTAAAATTTTTAGCCCTAAAAACCCCCCCAAAAAGGGCTGACTCACTGACATTAATGTTTGTCAACTTCCAGATTAGCTAGAAACTTGAAATATGCTACACGTATAGCGTTTAGGCTGTAAACCACAGGAAAATTCCAAAAAGTACATTTTTAAATTTTTTAGCCATAAAAACCCTCCGAAAAAGGGCTCACTCACTGACATTAATGTTTGTCAACTTCCAGATTAGCTTGAAATTTGAAATATGCTACACGTATAGCTTTTCGGCTGTAAACCACAGGAAAATTCCAAAAAGTACATTTTTTTAATTTTTAGCCCTAAAAACCTTCCCAAAAAGGGCTGACTCACTGACATTAATGTTTTTCCACTTCCAGATTAGCTTGTACCTTGAAATATGCTACATGTATAGCATTTTGGCAGTAAGCCACAGGAAAATTCCAAAAAGTACATTTTTTATATTTTTAGCCCTAAAAACCCTCCGAAAAAAGGCTTGCGCACTGACAGTAATGCTTGTCCACTTCCAGATAAGCTAGAAACTTGAAATATGCTACACGTATAGCTTTTAGGCTGTAAACCACAGGAAAATTCCAAAAAGTTCATTTTTAAAATGTTTAGCCCTAAAAACCCCCCGAAAAAGGGCTCACTCACTGACATTAATGCTTGTCCACTTCCAGATTAGCTAGAAACTTGAAATATGCTACAAGTATAGCATTTAGGCAGTAAACCACAGGAAAATTCCAAAAAGTACATTTTCTAAATTTTTAGCCCTCAAAACCCACCGAAAAAGGGCTGACTCACTGGCATTAATGTTTGTCAACTTCCAGATTAGCTAGAAACTTGAAATATGCTACACGTATAGCATTTAGGCAGTAAACCACAGGGAAATTCCAAAAAGTACATTTTCTAAATTTTTAGCCCTAAAAACCCACGGAAAAAGGGCTGACTCACTGGCATTAATGTTTGTCAACTTCCAGATTAGCTTGAAACTTGAAATATGCTACACGTATAGCTTTTAGGCTGTAAACCACAGGAAGATTCCAAAAAGTACATTTTTTAAATTTTTAGCCCTAAAACCTTCCCAAAAAGGGCTGACTCACTGACATTAATGTTTGTCAACTTCCAGATTAGCTTGAAACTTGAAATATGCTACACGTATAGCTTTTCGGCTGTAAACCACAGGAAAATTCCAAAAAGAAATTTTTTTTAATTTTTAGCCCTAAAAACCTTCTCAAAAAGGGATGACTCACTGACATTAATGCTTGTCCACTTCCAGATTAGCTAGAAACTTGAAATATGCTACACGTATAGCATTTAGGCAGTAAACCACAGGAAAATTCCAAAAAGTACATTTTCTAAATTTTTAGCCCTAAAAACCCACCGAAAAAGGGCTGACTCACTGGCATTAATGTTTGTCAACTTCCAGATTAGCTAGAAACTTGAAATACGCTACACGTATAGCTTTTAGGCTGTAAACCACGGGAAAATTCCAAAAAGTGCATTTTTTTAATTTTTAGCCCTAAAAACCCCCCGAAAAAGGGTTGACTCACTGACATTAATGTTTGTCCACTTCCATATTAGCTAGAAACTTGAAATATGCTACACATATAGGATTTAGGCAGTAAACCACAGGAAAATTTAAAAAAGTGCACTTTTTAAAATTTTTAGCCCTAAAAACCCCACGAAAAAGGGTTGACTCACTGACATTAATGTTTGTCAACTTCCAGATTAGGTAGAAACTTGAAATATGCTACACGTATAGCTTTTAGGCTGTAAACCACAGGAGGATTATAAAAAGTACATTTTTAAAATTTTTAGCCCTAAAAACCCCCCCAAAAAGGGCTGACTCACTGACATTAATGTTTGTCAACTTCCAGATTAGCTAGAAACTTGAAATATGCTACACGTATAGCGTTTAGGCTGTAAACCACAGGAAAATTCCAAAAAGTACATTTTTAAATTTTTTAGCCATAAAAACCCTCCGAAAAAGGGCTCACTCACTGACATTAATGTTTGTCAACTTCCAGATTAGCTTGTACCTTGAAATATGCTACATGTATAGCATTTTGGCAGTAAGCCACAGGAAAATTCCAAAAAGTACATTTTTTATATTTTTAGCCCTAAAAACCCTCCGAAAAAAGGCTTGCGCACTGACAGTAATGCTTGTCCACTTCCAGATAAGCTAGAAACTTGAAATATGCTACACGTATAGCTTTTAGGCTGTAAACCACAGGAAAATTCCAAAAAGTTCATTTTTAAAATGTTTAGCCCTAAAAACCCCCCGAAAAAGGGCTCACTCACTGACATTAATGCTTGTCCACTTCCAGATTAGCTAGAAACTTGAAATATGCTACAAGTATAGCATTTAGGCAGTAAACCACAGGAAAATTCCAAAAAGTACATTTTCTAAATTTTTAGCCCTCAAAACCCACCGAAAAAGGGCTGACTCACTGGCATTAATGTTTGTCAACTTCCAGATTAGCTAGAAACTTGAAATATGCTACACGTATAGCATTTAGGCAGTAAACCACAGGGAAATTCCAAAAAGTACATTTTCTAAATTTTTAGCCCTAAAAACCCACGGAAAAAGGGCTGACTCACTGGCATTAATGTTTGTCAACTTCCAGATTAACTAGAAACTTGAAATACGCTACACGTATAGCTTTTAGGCTGTAAACAACAGGAAAATTCTAAAAAGTACATTTTTTAAATTTTTAGCCCTAAGAACCTCCCCAAAAAGGGCTCACTCACTGACATTAATGCTTGTCCACTTCCAGATCAGCTAGAAACTTGAAATATGCTACAAGTATAGCTTTTAGGTTGTAAACCACAGGAAAATTCCAAAAAGTTCATTTTTAAAATGTTTAGCCCTAACAACCCCCCGAAAAAGGGCTCACTCACTGACATTAATGCTTGTCCACTTCCAGATTAGCTAGAAACTTGAAATATGCTACACGTATAGCATTTAGGCAGTAAACCACAGGAAAATTCCAAAAAGTACATTTTTTAAATTTTTAGTCCTAAAAACCCCCCCAAAAAGGGCTGACCCACTGACATTAATGTTTGTCAGCTTCCAGATTAGCTAGAAACTTGAAATATGCTACACCTAAAGCTTTTAGGCTTTAAACCACAGGAAAATTCCAAAAAGTACATTTTTTAAATTTTTAGATCTAAGAACCCTCCGAAAAAGGGCTGACTCACTTACATTGATGTTTGTCAACTTCCAGATTAGCTTGAAACTTGAAATATGCTACACATGTAGCTTTTAGGCTGTAAACCACAGGAAAAATTAAAAAGTACATTTTTAAAATTTTTAGCCCTAAAAACCCCCCCAAAAAGGGCTCACTCACTGACATTAATGTTTGTCAACTTCCAGATTAGCTAGAAACTTGAAATATGCTACATGTATAGCATTTTGGCAGTAAACCACAGGAAAATTCCAAAAAGTGAATTTTTTAAATTTTTAACCCTAAAAACCCCCCGAAAAAGGGCTCACTCACTGACATTAATGCTTGTTCACTTCCAGATTAGCTAGAAACTTGAAATATGCTACACGTATAGCATTTAGGCAGTAAACCACAGGAAAATTCCAAAAAGTACATTTTCTAAATTTTTAGCCCTAAAAACCCACCGAAAAAGGGGCTGACTCACTGGCATTAATGTTTGTCAACTTCCAGATTAGCTAGAAACTTGAAATACGCTACACGTATAGCTTTTAGGCTGTAAACAACAGGAAAATTCCAAAAATACGTTTTTTAAATTTTTAGCCCTAAAAACCCCCCGAAAAAGGGTTGACTCACGGACATTAATGTTTGTCAACTTCCAGATTAGCTACAAGCTTGAAATATGCTACACATATAACTTTTAGGCTGTGAACCACAGGAAAAATCCAAAAAGTACATTTTTAAAATTTTTAGCCCTAAAAACCCTCAAAAAGTGCTGACTCACTGACATTAATGTTTGTCAACTTCCAGATTAGCTTGATACTTGAAATATGCTACACGTATAGCTTTTAGGATGTAAACCACAGGAAACTTCCAAAAAGTACATTTTTAAAATTTTTAGCCCTAAAAACCCGCCCAAAAAGGGCTGACTCACTGACATTAATGCTTGTCCACTTCCAGATTAGCTAGAAACTTGAAATATTTTACACGTATAGCCTTTAGCCTGCAAACCACAGGAAAATTCCAAAAAGTACATTTTTTAAATATTTAGCCCTAAAAACCCCCCGAGAAAGGGCTCGGCTCGGCTCACCGACATTAATGTTTGCCCACTTCCAGATGACCTACAAACATGAAATTTGGTACACATATAGCTTTTAGGCTGTAAACCACAGGAGAATTCCAAAAAGTACATTTTTAAAATTTTTAGCCCTAAAAACCCCCCCAAAAAGGGCTGACTCACTGACATTAATGTTTGTTAACTTCCAGATTATCTTGAAACTTGAAATATGCTACACGTTTAGCTTTTAGGCTGCAAACCACAGGAAAATTCCAAAAAGTAAATTTTTTAAATCTTTAGCCTTAAAAACCCTTCGAAAAAGGGCTCACTCACTGACATTAATGCTTGTCAACTTCCAGATTAGCTTGAAACTTGAAATATGCTACACGTTTAGCTTTTTGGCTGCAAACCACAGGAAAATTCCAAAAAGTACATTTTTTAAATTTTTACCCCTATAAACCCCCCGAAAAAGGGCTCACTCACTGACATTAATGCTTGTCCACTTCCAGATTAGCTAGAAACTTGAAATATGCTACACATATAGCATTTAGGCAGTAAACCTCAGGAAAATTTAAAAAAGTGCACTTTTTAAATTTTTAGCCCTAAAAACCCCACGAAAAAGGGTTGACTCACTGACATTAATGTTTGTCAACTTCCAGATTAGGTAGAAACTTGAAATATGCTACACGTATAGATTTAGGCTGTAAACCACAGGAGGATTATAAAAAGTACATTTTTAAAATTTTTAGCCCTAAAAACCCCCCCAAAAAGGGCTGACTCACTGACATTAATGTTTGTCAACTTCCAGATTAGCTAGAAACTTGAAATATGCTACACGTATAGCGTTTAGGCTGTAAACCACAGGAAAATTCCAAAAAAAGTACATTTTTCTAATTTTTAGCCCTAAAAACCTTCCCAAAAAGGGCTGACTCACTGACATTAATGATTGTCCACTTCCAGATTAGCTTGAAACTTGAAATATGCTACATGTATAGCATTTTGGCAGTAAGCCAATGGAAAATTCCAAAAAGTACGTTTTTTAAATTTTTAGCCCTAAAAACCCTCCGAAAAAAGGCTTGCGCACTGACAGTAATGCTTGTCCACTTCCAGATAAGCTAGAAACTTGAAATATGCTACACGTATAGCTTTTAGGCTGTAAACCACAGGAAAATTCCAAAAAGTTCATTTTTTAAATGTTTAGCCCTAAAAACCCCCCGAAAAAGGGCTCACTCACTGACATTAATGCTTGTCCACTTCCAGATTAGCTAGAAACTTGAAATATGCTACAAGTATAGCATTTAGGCAGTAAACCACAGGAAAATTCCAAAAAGTACATTTTCTAAATTTTTAGCCCTCAAAACCCACCGAAAAAGGGCTGACTCACTGGCATTAATGTTTGTCAACTTCCAGATTAGCTAGAAACTTGAAATATGCTACACGTATAGCATTTAGGCAGTAAACCACAGGAAAATTCCAAAAAGTACATTTTCTAAATTTTCAGCCCTTAAAACCCACGGAAAAAGGGCTGACTCACTGGCATTAATGTTTGTCAACTTCCAGATTAACTAGAAACTTGAAATACGCTACACGTATTGCTTTTAGGCTGTAAACAACAGGAAAATTCCAAAAAGTACATTTTTTAAATTTTTAGCCCTAAGAACCTACCCAAAAAGGGCTCACTCACTGACATTAATGCTTGTCCACTTCCAGATCAGCTAGAAACTTGAAATATGCTACAAGTATAGCTTTTAGGTTGTAAACCACAGGAAAATTCCAAAAAGTTCATTTTTAAAATGTTTAGCCCTAACAACCCCCAGAAAAAGGGCTCACTCACTGACATTAATGCTTGTCCACTTCCAGATTAGCTAGAAACTTGAAATATGCTACACGTATAGCATTTAGGCAGTAAACCACAGGAAAATTCCAAAAAGTACGTTTTTTAAATTTTTAGCCCTAAAAACCCCCCGAAAAATGGTTGACTCACGGACATTAATGTTTGTCAACTTCCAGATTAGCTACAAGCTTGAAATATGCTACACATATAGCTTTTAGGCTGTAAACCACAGGAAAAATCCAAAAAGTACGTTTTTAAAATTCTTAGCCCTAAAAACCCCCCAAAAAGAGCTGACTCATTGACATTAATGTTTGTCAGTTTCCAGATTAGCTTGATACTTGAAATATGCTACACGTATAGCTTTTAGGATGTAAACCACAGGACAATTCCAGAAAGTACATTTTCCCAAAAAGGGCTGACTCACTGACATTAATGTTTGTCAACTTCCAGATTAGCTTGAAACGTGAAATATGCTACACGTTTAGCTTTTTGGCTGCAAACCACAGGAAAATTCCAAAAAGTACATTTTTTAAATTTTTACCCCTATAAACCCACCGAAAAAGGGCTCACTCACTGACATTAATGCTTGTCCACTTCCAGATGAAGCAGAAACTTGAAATATGCTACACGTATAGCATCTAGGCAGTAAACCATAGGAAGATTCCAAAAAGGACATTTTTTAAATTTTTAGCCCTAAAAACCCCCCAAAAGCCGCTGACTCACTGACATTAATGATTGTTCACTTCGAGATTAGCTACAAACTTGAAATATGCTACACGTATAGCGTTTAGGCTGTAAACCACAGGAAAATTCCAAAAAGTACATTTTTAAATTTTTTAGCCATAAAAACCCTCCGAAAAAGGGCTCACTCACTGACATTAATGTTTGTCAACTTCCAGATTAGCTTGAAACTTGAAATATGCTACACGTATAGCTTTTCGGCTGTAAACCACAGGGAAATTCCAAAAAGTACATTTTTCTAATTTTTAGCCCTAAAAACCTTCCCAAAAAGGGCTGACTCACTGACATTAATGATTGTCCACTTCCAGATTAGCTTGAAACTTGAAATATGCTACATGTATAGCATTTTGGCAGTAAGCCAATGGAAAATTCCAAAAAGTACATTTTTTAAATTTTTAGCCCTAAAAACCCTCCGAAAAAAGGCTTGCGCACTGACAGTAATGCTTGTCCACTTCCAGATAAGCTAGAAACTTGAAATATGCTACACGTATAGCTTTTAGGCTGTAAACCACAGGAAAATTCCAAAAAGTTCATTTTTTAAATGTTTAGCCCTAAAAACCCCCCGAAAAAGGGCTCACTCACTGACATTAATGCTTGTCCACTTCCAGATTAGCTAGAAACTTGAAATATGCTACAAGTATAGCATTTAGGCAGTAAACCACAGGAAAATTCCAAAAAGTACATTTTCTAAATTTTTAGCCCTCAAAACCCACCGAAAAAGGGCTGACTCACTGGCATTAATGTTTGTCAACTTCCAGATTAGCTAGAAACTTGATATATGCTACACGTATAGCATTTAGGCAGTAAACCACAGGAAAATTCCAAAAAGTACATTTTCTAAATTTTCAGCCCTAAAAACCCACGGAAAAAGGGCTGACTCACTGGCATTAATGTTTGTCAACTTCCAGATTAACTAGAAACTTGAAATACGCTACACGTATAGCTTTTAGGCTGTAAACAACAGGAAAATTCCAAAAAGTACATTTTTTAAATTTTTAGCCCTAAGAACCTACCCAAAAAGGGCTCACTCACTGACATTAATGCTTGTCCACTTCCAGATCAGCTAGAAACTTGAAATATGCTACAAGTATAGCTTTTAGGTTGTAAACCACAGGAAAATTCCAAAAAGTTCATTTTTAAAATGTTTAGCCCTAACAACCCCCCGAAAAAGGGCTCACTCACTGACATTAATGCTTGTCCACTTCCAGATTAGCTAGAAACTTGAAATATGCTACACGTATAGCATTTAGGCAGTAAACCACAGGAAAATTCCAAAAAGTACGTTTTTTAAATTTTTAGCCCTAAAAACCCCCCGAAAAATGGTTGACTCACGGACATTAATGTTTGTCAACTTCCAGATTAGCTACAAGCTTGAAATATGCTACACATATAGCTTTTAGGCTGTAAACCACAGGAAAAATCCAAAAAGTACGTTTTTAAAATTCTTAGCCCTAAAAACCCCCCAAAAAGAGCTGACTCATTGACATTAATGTTTGTCAGTTTCCAGATTAGCTTGATACTTGAAATATGCTTTACGTATAGCTTTTAGGATGTAAACCACAGGACAATTCAAAAAGTACATTTTTTAAATTTTTAGCCCTAAAAACCTTCCCAAAAAGGGCTGACTCACTGACATAAATGTTTGTCAACTTCCAGATTAGCTAGAAACTTGAAATATTTTACACGTATAGCCTTTAGCCTGCAAACCACAGGAAAATTCCAAAAAGTACATTTTTTAAATCTTTAGCCTTAAAAACCCTCCGAAAAAGGGCTCACTCACTGACATTAATGCTTGTCAACTTCCAGATTAGCTTGAAACTTGAAATATGCTACACGTTTAGCTTTTTGGCTGCAAACCACAGGAAAATTCCAAAAAGTACATTTTTTAAATTTTTACCCCTATAAACCCACCGAAAAAGGGCTCACTCACTGACATTAATGCTTGTTCACTTCCAGATGAAGCAGAAACTTGAAATATGCTACACGTATAGCATCTAGGCAGTAAACCATAGGAAGATTCCAAAAAGGACATTTTTTAAATTTTTAGCCCTAAAAACCCCCCAAAAGCCGCTGACTCACTGACATTAATGATTGTCCACTTCGAGATTAGCTACAAACTTGAAATATGCTACACGTTTAGCATTTAGGCAGTAAACCACAGGAAAAATCCAAAAAGTGCATTTTTTATATTTTTAACCCTAAAAACCCCCCGAAAAAGGGCTCACTCACTGACATTAATGCTTGTTCACTTCCAGATTAGCTAGAAACTTGAAATATGCTACACGTATAGCATTTAGGCAGTAAACCACAGGAAAATTCCAAAAAGTACATTTTCTAAATTTTTAGCCCTAAAAACCCACCGAAAAAGGGGCTGACTCACTGGCATTAATGTTTGTCAACTTCCAGATTAGCTAGAAACTTGAAATACGCTACACGTATAGCTTTTAGGCTGTAAACAACAGGAAAATTCCAAAAATACGTTTTTTAAATTTTTAGCCCTAAAAACCCCCCGAAAAAGGGTTGACTCACGGACATTAATGTTTGTCAACTTCCAGATTAGCTACAAGCTTGAAATATGCTACACATATAGCTTTTAGGCTGTAAACCACAGGAAAAATCCAAAAAGTACATTTTTTAAATTTTTAGCCCTAAAAACCCTCAAAAAGGGCTGACTCACTGACATTAATGTTTGTCAACTTCCAGATTAGCTTGATACTTGAAATATGCTACACGTATAGCTTTTAGGATGTAAACCAGAGGAAAATTCCAAAAAGTACATTTTTAAAATTTTTAGCCCTAAAAACCCCCCCAAAAAGGGCTGACTCACTGACATTAATGTTTGTTAACTTCCAGATTATCTTGAAACTTGAAATATGCTACACGTTTAGCTTTTAGGCTGCAAACCACAGGAAAATTCCAAAAAGTATATTTTTTAAATCTTTAGCCTTAAAAACCCTCCGAAAAAGGGCTCACTCTCTGACATTAATGCTTGTCAATTTCCAGATTAGCTTGAAACTTGAAATATGCTACACGTTTAGCTTTTTGGCTGCAAACCACAGGAAAATTCCAAAAAGTACATTTTTTAAATTTTTACCCCTATAAACCCCCCGAAAAAGGGCTCACTCACTGACATTAATGCTTGTCCACTTCCAGACAAGCTAGAAACTTGAAATATGCTACACGTTTAGCATTTAGGCAGTAAACTACAGCTAAATTCCAAAAAGTACATTTTTTAAATTTTTAGCCCTAAAAACCTTCCCAAAAAGGGCTGACTCACTGACATTAATGTTTGTCACCTTCCAGATTAGCTAGAAACTTGAAATAAGCTACACGTATAGCTTTTAGGCTGTAAACCACAGGAAAATTCCAAAAAGGACATTTTTTTTAATTTTTAGCCCTAAAAACCCTCCGAAAAAGGGCTGACTCACTGACATTAATGTTTGTCAACTTCCAGATTAGCTTGAAACTTGAAATATGCTACACGTATAGCTTTTAGGCTGTAAACCACAGGAAAATTCCAAAAAGTACATTTTTTAAATTTTTAGCCCTAAAACCTTCCCAAAAAGGGCTGACTCACTGACATTAATGTTTGTCAACTTCCAGATTAGCTTGAAACTTGTAATATGCTACACGTATAGCTTTTCGGCTGTAAACCACAGGAAAATTCCAAAAAGTAAATTTTTTTAATTTTTAGCCCTAAAAACCATCTCAAAAAGGGATGACTCACTGACATTAATGCTTGTCCACTTCCAGATCAGCTAGAAACTTGAAATATGCTACACGTATAGCATTTAGGAAGTAAACCACAGGAAAATTCCAAAAAGTACATTTTCTAAATTTTTAGCCCTAAAAACCCCCCGAAAAAGGGCTCACTCACTGACATTAATGCTTGTCCACTTCCAGATTAGCTAGAAACTTGAAATATGCTACACGTATAGCATTTAGGCAGTAAACCACAGGAAAATTCCAAAAAGTACATTTTCTAAATTTTTAGCCCTAAAAACCCACCGAAAAAGGGCTGACTCACTGGCATTAATGTTTGTCAACTTCCAGATTAGCTAGAAACTTGAAATACGCTACACGTATAGCTTTTAGGCTGTAAACCACGGGAAAATTCCAAAAAGTGCATTTTTTAAATTTTTAGCCCTAAAAACCCCCCGAAAAAGGGTTGACTCACTGACATTAATGTTTGTCCACTTCCATATTAGCTAGAAACTTGAAATATGCTACACATATAGCATTTAGGCAGTAAACCACAGGAAAATTTAAAAAAGTGCACTTTTTAAATTTTTAGCCCTAAAAACCCCACGAAAAAGGGTTGACTCACTGACATTAATGTTTGTCAGTTTCCAGATTAGCTTGATACTTGAAATATGCTACACGTATAGCTTTTAGGATGTAAACCACAGGACAATTCCAAAAAGTACATTTTTTAAATTTTTAGCCCTAAAAACCTTCCCAAAAAGGGCTGACTCACTGACATTAATGTTTGTCAACTTCCAGATTAGCTAGAAACTTGAAATATTTTACACGTATAGCCTTTAGCCTGCAAACCACAGGAAAATTCCAAAAAGTACATTTTTTAAATCTTTAGCCTTAAAAACCCTCCGAAAAAGGGCTCACTCACTGACATTAATGCTTGTCAACTTCCAGATTAGCTTGAAACTTGAAATATGCTACACGTTTAGCTTTTTGGCTGCAAACCACAGGAAAATTCCAAAAAGTACATTTTTTAAATTTTTACCCCTATAAACCCACCGAAAAAGGGCTCACTCACTGACATTAATGCTTGTCCACTTCCAGATGAAGTAGAAACTTGAAATATGCTACACGTATAGCATCTAGGCAGTAAACCATAGGAAGATTCCAAAAAGGACATTTTTTAAATTTTTAGCCCTAAAAACCCCCCAAAAGGCGCTGACTCACTGACATTAATGATTGTCCACTTCGAGATTAGCTACAAACTTGAAATATGCTACACGTAGAGCATTTAGGCAGTAAACCACAGGAAAATTCCAAAAAGTGCATTTTTTAAATTTTTAACCCTAAAAACCCCCCGAAAAAGGGCTCACTCACTGACATTAATGCTTGTTCACTTCCAGATTAGCTAGAAACTTGAAATATGCTACACGTATAGCATTTAGGCAGTAAACCACAGGAAAATTCCAAAAAGTACATTTTCTAAATTTTTAGCCCTAAAAACCCACCGAAAAAGGGGCTGACTCACTGGCATTAATGTTTGTCAACTTCCAGATTAGCTAGAAACTTGAAATACGCTACACGTATAGCTTTTAGGCTGTAAACAACAGGAAAATTCCAAAAATACGTTTTTTAAATTTTTAGCCCTAAAAACCCCCCGAAAAAGGGTTGACTCACGGACATTAATGTTTGTCAACTTCCAGATTAGCTACAAGCTTGAAATATGCTACACATATAGCTTTTAGGCTGTAAACCACAGGAAAAATCCAAAAAGTACATTTTTAAAATTTTTAGCCCTAAAAACCCTCAAAAAGGGCTGACTCACTGACATTAATGTTTGTCAACTTCCAGATTAGCTTGATACTTGAAATATGCTACACGTATAGCTTTTAGGATGTAAACCACAGGAAAATTCCAAAAAGTACATTTTTAAAATTTTTAGCCCTAAAAACCCCCCAAAAAGGGCTGACTCACTGACATTAATGTTTGTTAACTTCCAGATTATCTTGAAACTTGAAATATGCTACACGTTTAGCTTTTAGGCTGCAAACCACAGGAAAATTCCAAAAAGTATATTTTTTTAAATCTTTAGCCTTAAAAACCCTCCGAAAAAGGGCTCACTCTCTGACATTAATGCTTGTCAACTTCCAGATTAGCTTGAAACTTGAAATATGCTACACGTTTAGCTTTTAGGCTGCAAACCACAGGAAAATTACAAAAAGTACATTTTTAAATTTTTACCCCTATAAACCCCCCGAAAAAGGGCTCACTCACTGACATTAATGCTTGTCCACTTCCAGATTAGCTAGAAACTTGAAATATGCTACACGTTTAGCATTTAGGCAGTAAACTACAGCTAAATTCCAAAAAGTACATTTTTTAAATTTTTAGCCCTAAAAACCTTCCCAAAAAGGGCTGACTCACTGACATTAATGTTTGTCAACTTCCAGATTAGCTAGAAACTTGAAATATTTTACACGTATAGCCTTTAGCCTGCAAACCACAGGAAAATTCCAAAAAGTACATTTTTTAAATATTTAGCCCTAAAAACCCCCCGAGAAAGTGCTCGGCTCGGCTCACCGACATTAATGTTTGCCCACTTGCAGATGACCTACAAACATGAAATTTGGTACACATATAGCTTTTAGGCTGTAAACCACAGGAGAATTCCAAAAAGTACATTTTTAAAAATTTTAGCCCTAAAAACCCCCCCAAAAAGGGCTGACTCACTGACATTAATGTTTGTTAACTTCCAGATTATCTTGAAACTTGAAATATGCAACACGTTTAGCTTTTAGGCTTCAAACCACAGGAAAATTCCAAAAAGTAAATTTTTTAAATCTTTAGCCTTAAAAACCCTTCGAAAAAGGGCTCACTCACTGACATTAATGCTTGTCAACTTCCAGATTAGCTTGAAACTTGAAATATGCTACACGTTTAGCATTTAGGCAGTAAACTACAGCTAAATTCCAAAAAGTACATTTTTTAAATTTTTAGCCCTAAAAACCTTCCCAAAAAGGGCTGACTCACTGACATTAATGTTTGTCACCTTCCAGATTAGCTAGAAACTTGAAATATGCTACACGTATAGCTTTTAGGCTGTAAACCACAGGAAAATTCCAAAAAGGACATTTTTTTAAATTTTTAGCCCTAAAAACCCTCCGAAAAAGGGCTGACTCACTGACATTAATGTTTGTCAACTTCCAGATTAGCTTGAAACTTGAAATATGCTACACGTATAGCTTTTAGGCTGTAAACCACAGGAAGATTCCAAAAAGTACATTTTTTAAATTTTTAGCCCTAAAACCTTCCCAAAAAGGGCTGACTCACTGACATTAATGTTTGTCAACTTCCAGATTAGCTTGAAACTTGAAATATGCTACACGTATAGCTTTTCGGCTGTAAACCACAGGAAAATTCCAAAAAGAAATTTTTTTTAATTTTTAGCCCTAAAAACCTTCTCAAAAAGGGATGACTCACTGACATTAATGCTTGTCCACTTCCAGATTAGCTAGAAACTTGAAATATGCTACACGTATAGCATTTAGGCAGTAAACCACAGGAAAATTCCAAAAAGTACATTTTCTAAATTTTTAGCCCTAAAAACCCACCGAAAAAGGGCTGACTCACTGGCATTAATGTTTGTCAACTTCCAGATTAGCTAGAAACTTGAAATACGCTACACGTATAGCTTTTAGGCTGTAAACCACGGGAAAATTCCAAAAAGTGCATTTTTTAAATTTTTAGCCCTAAAAACCCCCCGAAAAAGGGTTGACTCACTGACATTAATGTTTGTCCACTTCCATATTAGCTAGAAACTTGAAATATGCTACACATATAGCATTTAGGCAGTAAACCACAGGAAAATTTAAAAAAGTGCACTTTTTAAAATTTTTAGCCCTAAAAACCCCACGAAAAAGGGTTGACTCACTGACATTAATGTTTGTCAACTTCCAGATTAGGTAGAAACTTGAAATATGCTACACGTATAGCTTTTAGGCTGTAAACCACAGGAGGATTATAAAAAGTACATTTTTAAAATTTTTAGCCCTAAAAACCTTCCCAAAAAGGGCTGACTCACTGACATTAATGTTTGTCAACTTCCAGATTAGCTAGAAACTTCAAATATGCTCCACGTATAGCGTTTAGGCTGTAAACCACAGGAAAATTCCAAAAAGTACATTATTAAATTTTTTAGCCATAAAAACCCTCCGAAAAAGGGCTCACTCACTGACATTAATGTTTGTCAACTTCCAGATTAGCTTGAAACTTGAAATATGCTACACGTATAGCTTTTCGGCTGTAAACCACAGGAAAATTCCAAAAAGTACATTTTTTTAATTTTTAGCACTAAAAACCTTCCCAAAAAGGGCTGACTCACTGACATTAATGTTTTTCCACTTCCAGATTAGCTTGTACCTTGAAATATGCTACATGTATAGCATTTTGGCAGTAAGCCACAGGAAAATTCCAAAAAGTACATTTTTTATATTTTTAGCCCTAAAAACCCTCCGAAAAAAGGCTTGCGCACTGACAGTAATGCTTGTCCACTTCCAGATAAGCTAGAAACTTGAAATATGCTACACGTATAGCTTTTAGGCTGTAAACCACAGGAAAATTCCAAAAAGTTCATTTTTAAAATGTTTAGCCCTAAAAACCCCCCGAAAAAGGGCTCACTCACTGACATTAATGCTTGTCCACTTCCAGATTAGCTAGAAACTTGAAATATGCTACAAGTATAGCATTTAGGCAGTAAACCACAGGAAAATTCCAAAAAGTACATTTTCTAAATTTTTAGCCCTCAAAACCCACCGAAAAAGGGCTGACTCACTGGCATTAATGTTTGTCAACTTCCAGATTAGCTAGAAACTTGAAATATGCTACACGTATAGCATTTAGGCAGTAAACCACAGGAAAATTCCAAAAAGTACATTTTCTAAATTTTTAGCCCTAAAAACCCACGGAAAAAGGGCTGACTCACTGGCATTAATGTTTGTCAACTTCCAGATTAACTAGAAACTTGAAATACGCTACACGTATAGCTTTTAGGCTGTAAACAACAGGAAAATTCTAAAAAGTACATTTTTTAAATTTTTAGCCCTAAGAACCTCCCCAAAAAGGGCTCACTCACTGACATTAATGCTTGTCCACTTCCAGATCAGCTAGAAACTTGAAATATGCTACAAGTATAGCTTTTAGGTTGTAAACCACAGGAAAATTCCAAAAAGTTCATTTTTAAAATGTTTAGCCCTAACAACCCCCCGAAAAAGGGCTCACTCACTGACATTAATGCTTGTCCACTTCCAGATTAGCTAGAAACTTGAAATATGCTACACGTATAGCATTTAGGCAGTAAACCACAGGAAAATTCCAAAAAGTACATTTTTTAAATTTTTAGTCCTAAAAACCCCCCCAAAAAGGGCTGACCCACTGACATTAATGTTTGTCAGCTTCCAGATTAGCTAGAAACTTGAAATATGCTACACCTAAAGCCTTTAGGCTTTAAACCACAGGAAAATTCCAAAAAGTACATTTTTTTTATTTTAGATCTAAGAACCCTCCGAAAAAGGGCTGACTCACTTACATTGATGTTTGTCAACTTCCAGATTAGCTTGAAACTTGAAATATGCTACACATGTAGCTTTTAGGCTGTAAACCACAGGAAAAATTAAAAAGTACATTTTTAAAATTTTTAGCCCTAAAAACCCCCCCAAAAAGGGCTGACTCACTGACATTAATGTTTGTCAACTTCCAGATTAGCTAGAAACTTGAAATATGCTACATGTATAGCATTTTGGCAGTAAACCACAGGAAAATTCCAAAAAGTACATTTTCTAAATTTTTAGCCCTAAGAACCCTCCGAAAAAGGGCTGACTCACTGACATTAATGTTTGTCAACTTCCAGATTAGCTTGAAACTTGAAATATGCTACACGTTTAGCTTTTTGGCTGCAAACCACAGGAAAATTCCAAACAGTACATTTTTTAAATTTTTACCCCTATAAACCCACCGAAAAAGGGCTCACTCACTGACATTAATGCTTGTCAACTTCCAGATGAGGTAGAAACTTGAAATATGCTACACGTATAGCATCTCGGCAGTAAACCATAGGAAGATTCCAAAAAGGACATTTTTTAAATTTTTAGCCCAAAAAACCCCCCCAAAAGCCGCTGACTCACTGACATTAATGTTTGTCCACTTCGAGATTAGCTACAAACTTGAAATATGCTACACGTTTAGCATTTAGGCAGTAAACCACAGGAAAATTCCAAAAAGTGAATTTTTTAAATTTTTAACCCTAAAAACCCCCCGAAAAAGGGCTCACTCACTGACATTAATGCTTGTTCACTTCCAGATTAGCTAGAAACTTGAAATATGCTACACATATAACTTTTAGGCTGTGAACCACAGGAAAAATCCAAAAAGTACATTTTTAAAATTTTTAGCCCTAAAAACCCTCAAAAAGTGCTGACTCACTGACATTAATGTTTGTCAACTTCCAGATTAGCTTGATACTTGAAATATGCTACACGTATAGCTTTTAGGATGTAAACCACAGGAAACTTCCAAAAAGTACATTTTTAAAATTTTTAGCCCTAAAAACCCGCCCAAAAAGGGCTGACTCACTGACATTAATGTTTGTCAGCTTCCAGATTAGCTTGATACTTGAAATATTTTACACGTATAGCCTTTAGCCTGCAAACCACAGGAAAATTCCAAAAAGTACATTTTTTAAATATTTAGCCCTAAAAACCCCCCGAGAAAGGGCTCGGCTCGGCTCACCGACATTAATGTTTGCCCACTTCCAGATGACCTACAAACATGAAATTTGGTACACATATAGCTTTTAGGCTGTAAACCACAGGAGAATTCCAAAAAGTACATTTTTAAAATTTTTAGCCCTAAAAACCCCCCCAAAAAGGGCTGACTCACTGACATTAATGTTTGTTAACTTCCAGATTATCTTGAAACTTGAAATATGCTACACGTTTAGCTTTTAGGCTGCAAACCACAGGAAAATTCCAAAAAGTAAATTTTTTAAATCTTTAGCCTTAAAAACCCTTCGAAAAAGGGCTCACTCACTGACATTAATGCTTGTCAACTTCCAGATTAGCTTGAAACTTGAAATATGCTACACGTTTAGCTTTTTGGCTGCAAACCACAGGAAAATTCCAAAAAGTACATTTTTTAAATTTTTACCCCTATAAACCCCCCGAAAAAGGGCTCACTCACTGACATTAATGCTTGTCCACTTCCAGATTAGCTAGAAACTTGAAATATGCTACACGTTTAGCATTTAGGCAGTAAACTACAGCTAAATTCCAAAAAGTACATTTTTTAAAATTTTTAGCCCTAAAAACCTTCCCAAAAAGGGCTGACTCACTGACATTAATGTTTGTCACCTTCCAGATTAGCTAGAAACTTGAAATATGCTACACGTATAGCTTTTAGGCTGTAAACCACAGGAAAATTCCAAAAAGGACATTTTTTTTAATTTTTAGCCCTAAAAACCCTCCGAAAAAGGGCTGACTCACTGACATTAATGTTTGTCAACTTCCAGATTAGCTTGAAACTTGAAATATGCTACACGTATAGCTTTTAGGCTGTAAACCACAGGAAAATTCCAAAAAGTACATTTTTTAAATTTTTAGCCCTAAAACCTTCCCAAAAAGGGCTGACTCACTGACATCAATGTTTGTCAACTTCCAGATTAGCTTGAAACTTGAAATATGCTACATGTATAGCATTTTGGCAGTAAGCCACAGGAAAATTCCAAAAGTACATTTTTTAAATTTTTAGTCCTAAAAACCCCCCCAAAAAGGGCTGACCCACTGACATTAATGTTTGTCAGCTTCCAGATTAGCTAGAAACTTGAAATATGCTACACCTAAAGCGTTTAGGCTTTAAACCACAGGAAAATTCCAAAAAGTACATTTTTTAAATTTTTAGATCTAAGAACCCTCCGAAAAAGGGCTGACTCACTTACATTGATGTTTGTCAACTTCCAGATTAGCTTGAAACTTGAAATATGCTACACATATAGCTTTTAGGCTGTAAACCACAGGAAAAATTAAAAAGTACATTTTTAAAATTTTTAGCCCTAAAAACCCCCCCAAAAAGGGCTGACTCACTGACATTAATGTTTGTCAACTTCCAGATTAGCTAGAAACTTGAAATATGCTACATGTATAGCATTTTGGCAGTAAACCACAGGAAAATTCCAAAAAGTACATTTTCTAAATTTTTAGCCCTAAGAACCCTCCGAAAAAGGGCTGACTCACTGACATTAATGTTTGTCAACTTCCAGATTAGCTTGAAACTTGAAATATGCTACACGTCTAGCATTTAGGCAGTAAACTACAGCTAAATTCCAAAAAGTACATTTTTTAAATTTTTAGCCCAAAAAACCTTCCCAAAAAGGGCTCACTCACTGACATTAATGCTTGTCCACTTCCAGATTAGCTAGAAACTTGAAATATGCTACACGTATAGCATTTAGGCAGTAAACCACAGGAAAATGCACAAAAAGTACATTTTTTAAATATTTAGCCCTAAAAACCCCCCGAGAAAGAGCTCGGCTCGGCTCACCTACATTAAAGTCCCTGTTAACTTAAAATCAAGTGACTCTCAGAATAAAGAGTTTGTTTAGTAAAATACAGCAGTGAAAACCCCATGTTTCTACGATGCTTCGTTCTCGCGAAATCCAAGAAAAACTGATGTGACCTTCCAGCGGAGTGACGTCAGAGAGCACTAGCTGTTCACAGCCCGCGCGCCGTTGCTGTAGTGTGATGTGTGGCATCTGTCTAAGTCTCTTGCTAAAAAGCTCAAAGAGATGGGAAAAAATTCACCATTATCTATTATCTATTATCTTTATCTATATTAATAAAAGGAAGTGTCTGTCCTCCGTCTGTCTGTCTGTCTTCCGTCTGTCCTCCGTCTGTCCGCGATGCCCAGCGAAATCTACTGAACGCAGAGATCTGAAATTTTATACATAGGCGGACTAAAGTGTCGGAATGTGCACCTCGAAGCCGGAATTTTAATTTTCGCTTTAGTTCGTGAGTTATGAATGAAAAACGGGCAGAAAACGTGTATTTATTCCGTTTTCGAAGCATGAGTTTTCAGTAATGCAAATCAATTACACTAGGCTTTGGCTATTTTTGTCAAACCTTCGACATAAAAGCATCGCGATCTGTTGAATGTTGTAGCTCACGCTGGTCGATTCATTTGTTTTTAATGTCAAGGCACGAAAACATAATATGAAATTTTCAACCTACACCGAAGAGGATGATGATGATTATTATTATTATTATTATTATTATTATTATTATTATTATTATTATTATTATTATTATTATTACCTGTACTTACATATGTGTATAACCTTTCGCTGGAAACAGAAACTTTTCCTTCAATTTGGAAAATTTCTGCTATCAGACCGGTACATAAGAAAGGCAAAAGCAAAGAATTGGCAAACTTTAGGCCCATAGCCATATTAAATACATTTTCAAAAATTTTTGAAACCATCATTCATAAACATATTTCATTTTTCAGTAAAAATAAATTAAATGATTTCCAGCATGGTTTTACCAAGGACATGTCCACAGCAACCAATATTATCACTTTTCTCAATGACATACTTAAAGAAAATTGCTCACAATCGCAATCAGATGCCATATTTTTTGACCTGAGCAGAGCATTTGATGTAGTAAATCACGATCTTCTTGTTAAAAAATTGAGTAATTTAGGTCTACATAACAAGTATGTCAATTGGTTTTCAAGTTATTTAAGAAACAGATCTGCTCGAGTTAGAATATCTAACTATTTTTCAGAGCCTTTTTACATACCAGATGGTGTACCCCAGGGGTCAGTGTTGGGTCCCTTCTTGTTCTTAGTTTTTATTAACGACATATCTAATATGCTAACATGTAAGAAAATAGCATACGCAGACGACCTATGTATATGGAATAAAATATCTACGGCTTCGGACTGCAAATTACTGCAAAGGAATATCGATTACATACACCAGTGGTGTAAATCAAATTTAATGATAATTAACACCAGTAAGACCCAGAGCATGATATTTAGTAGAAAAACTAACCAAATAATATACAATTATCGTCTTGGCCAAAACATAATAGCACGTTCAGAAAATATAAAATACCTTGGTGTTTATCTTGACTCAAAATTATACTTTCATGTCCATATTGACCATATTTTCACACAGGCCTTAAAAACTCTTGGATTAGTTCGTTTAATTTCTCATAATTTAAAAAGCATAGAGTCATTAATTACTCTTTACAAATTTTTAATTCGCAGTGGCTTAGAATATTGCAGTGTTGCATATAACAGCATTACAGTATCTGACAGTAATAAGCTGGAACGAATACAAAGAAAATTTGTCTCCCTTATACGTAGTAAGTTTAACAGAAATCTGGACTACGATGATATACTTAAGTTATTAAATTTGGAAACATTATATAATAGGCGTGTTTCTGCAGATGCTAATTTCATAGCTAAAGTCTTTCGTGGGGAAATACATTGCAAATCAATTTTAGATAGCATAGGGCTATCTGTACCCCTTACACGAGGAACAAGAAATCGTACAATTTTTGCTGTACAACAACCGTATGCAATCCCTGTCAACAGAATGGCTATTGCTTGCAATGCCTTATTTAAAAATTTTGATATATTCCACAAGCAGTGATTATTATTATTATTATTTTTATTATTAATTGGTATTATTGTTATTATTATTACTATTATTATTATTATTATTATTATTATATTCACACAAGACTGACAAGGGATCATTAATTGTTTTTGGTAACACAGTCATATGTTGCTAATAAGAAATGGCAAAATCATATAATTACAAAATATGACCTGCTTTTCTCAAGTACAAACAAACTTTCAGTGTCTGCAATGAAATAACAACTCTTGAATGTGCTGACTACACAGTGTTCATGCCATTGACATAGCAGACTTATGCAAGCTAACCAGAAATGCTATGACCACACAGTCAATTAGGTTAAAACTGCAGACTTGACAGTCAGATGTTTAATTATGCATTAATATGTAATTCCTGTTGTATATCACTAATAATATCACTATCATTATCATACACATAATCATAAACATCAATTCATCAATTCATCATACAGCATTAGAAGCCTACTGTTTAAAATTTGTAAAAATTGTTTGTAGCTTCTTTAAATAAATAATTGAATTGAATTATTATTATTATTATTATTATTATTATTATTATTATTATAGGGATAATCAATATTAGCCTAAATATGGTCTAACGTTGTTCGATTTGGACGAAACTCACTACACAGGGGTTTTCCGGGTCAAGGAACTCGAATCTGAGGTCGCTTTTACCAGGTGACGCTATCTAATCGTGATATGTAGTCCACATGATTTAGGTGTTAATATAATGATTTAACTATTATGCTCTTAATTTTTAATTTTTGAAATAATTATCGCCGGCGAAGCCGCGGGCACATGCTATCTTAAAATAATAAAATGACGTGTTTGTCTATCTGTCCACGATGCCCAGCGAAATCTACTGAACGCAGAGATCTGAAATTTTAAACATAGATGGGCTGAAAGGTGGGCGAATGCGCATCGAAGCCGGATTTTTAATTTTAGCTTTCGTTCGCGAGTTGTGAGTGAAAAACCTGCAGAAAACGTGATTTTAGCGCTGTCGAAGCATCAGATTTCAGTAATACATTTCAATGTCAAATCAATTGCAGTTGGCTTTGGCTATTTTTGTCATACCGTGGTAATAAAAGCATCGCGATCGCTAGAATGTTGTAAGCCCACGCTGGTCGATTCATTTGTTTAGAATGTCAAGGCCCGTAGACATATGAAATTTTCAACCTACACGGAAGAGGGGTAATCAACATAGACCTAAATATGGTTAAACATCGTTCGATTTGGACGAAACTCACTATACAGGGATTTTCTGGGCCAAGGAACTCGAATCTGAGATCGCTTTTACCAGGCGACGCTATCTAATCGTGACATGTAGTTTACGTGATTTAGGTGTTAATAAATATAATGATTTAACTATTATGCTCTTAATTTTTAATTCTTGAAATAATTATCGCGGGCGATCGCTTGATTTTGTAAGTCCATCCTGGACGATTCATTTATTTAGAATATCAAGGCCCGAAGACATGAAATTTTCAACCTACACTGAAGAGGGATAATCAATATAGGCCTAAATATGGTCAAACATTGTTCGATTTGGACAAAACTGACTGTACAGGGGTATTCTGGGCCAAGGAACGCGAATCTGAGGTCGCTTTTACCAGGGGACGCTACCTAATCGTGGAATGCACTCCACGTGATTTAGGTGTTAATAATTATAATGATTTAACTATGCTCTTAATTTTTAGTTTTTAATTTTTGAAATAATTATCGCGGGGGAAGCCGCGGACACATGCGGGCACATGCTGTTTGTCTGTCTGTCCACGATGCCCAGCGAAATCTACTGAACGCAGAGATCTGAAATTTTAAAGATAGATGGACTGAAAGGTGGGCGAATGCACCTCGAAGCCGAATTTTTAATTTTAGCTTTCGTTCGCGAGTTATGAGTGAAAAACTGGCAGAAAACGTGATTCGCGCTGTCAAAGCATCAGATTTCAGTAATACATTTCAATGTCAAATCAATTGCAGTTGTCTTTGGCTATTTTTGTCATACCGTGGAAATAAAAGCATCGCGATCGCTTGAATGTTGTAAGCCCACGCTGGTCGATTCATTTGTTTAGAATGTTAAGGCCCGTAGACATATTAAATTTTCAACCAACACGGAAGAGGGGTAATCAACATAGACCTAAATATGGTTAAACATCGTTCGATTTGGACGGAACTCACTATACAGGGATTTTCTGGGCCAAGGAACTCGAATCTGAGATAGCTTTTACCAGGCGACGCTATCTAATCGTGGTATGTAGTCCACGTGATTTAGGTGTTAATAATTATAATGATTTAAATATTATGCTCTTAGTTTTTAATTTTTGAAGTAATTATCGCGGGCGAAGCCGCGGGCACATGCTAGTCTATATTAATAAAAGGAAGTGTCTGTCCTCCGTCTGTCTGTCCGCGATGTCCAGCAAAATCTACTCAACGCAGAGATCTGAAATTTTATACATAGGCGGACTGAAGGGTCGGAAAATGCACCTCGAAGCCGGAATTTTAATTTTCGCTTTCGTTCGTGAGTTATGAGTGAAAAATGAGCAAAAAACGTGCATTTATTGCGTTTTCGAAGCATGAGTTTTCAGTAATACAAATCAATTACACTAGGCTTTGGCTATTTTTGTCATTCCTTCGACATAAAAGCATCGCGATCTCTTGAATGTAGTAGCTCACGCTGGTCAATTCATTTGTTTTTAATGTCAAGGCACGCAAACATAATATGAAATTTTCAACCTACACCGAAGAGGATTATTATTATTATTATTATTATTATTATTATTATTATTATTATTATTATTATTATAGGGGTAATCAATATTAGCCTAAATATGGTCAAACGTTGTTCGATTTGGACGAAACTTACTATACAGGGGTTTTCTGGGCCAAGGAACTCGAATCTGAGGTCGCTTTTACCAGGTGACGCTATCTAATCGTGATATGTGGTCCACATGATTTAGGTGTTAATATAATGATTTAACTATTATGCTCTTAATTTTTAATTTTTGAAATAACTATCGCGGGCGAAGCCGCGGGCACCTGCTATCTTAAAATAATAAAAGGACGTGTTTGTCTGTCTGTCCACGATGCCCAGAGAAATCTACTGAACGCAGAGATCTGAAATTTCAAACATAGATGGGCTGAAAGGTGGGCGAATGCGCATCGAAGCCGGATTTTTAATTTTAGCTTTCGTTCGCGAGTTGTGAGTGAAAAACTGGCAGAAAACGTGATTTTAGCGCTGTCGAAGCATCAGATTTCAGTAATACATTTCAATGTCAAATCAATTGCAGTTGGCTTTGGCTATTTTTGTCATACCGTGGTAATAAAAGCATCGCGATCGCTAGAATGTTGTAAGCCCACGCTGGTCGATTCATTTGTTTAGAATGTCAAGGCCCGTAGACATATGAAATTTTTCAACCTACACGGAAGAGGGATAATCAACATAGACCTAAATATGGTTAAACATCGTTCGATTTGGACGAAACTCACTATACAGGGATTTTCTGGGCCAAGGAACTCTAATCTGAGATAGCTTTTACCAGGCGACGCTATCTAATCGTGACATGTAGTCCACGTGATTTAGGTGTTAATAAATATAATGATTTACCTATTATGCTCTAACTTTATGCTCTTTTTTATCGCGGGCGAAGCCGCGGGCACATGCTAGTTATTATTATTGGAAAGACAGCATTGTTAACCACCTATGGTGGTCATGTCAGACTTGTGGAGGGGACAAACCGTGTTGGTTTAAAAATTTCAATCGGTGTTATTTCATATTTCCAATGTACATAGCTGGACTGGAAATAACGTAATTAATCAGTGCGAACATGAAAAAATTATTGAAGATGAAGCAAGTGAATGGATCAGACCGGAGTCAAACGATTACATGTTACTGTCATCTGTTATAAAAACAGGAATTTCATTGAAGATTTGAAGCACGCAAAGAACTATTGTCATACAGGACATTTAGAGTCTTATCATAATGTAGCACTAAAATACAAGCCGAAAAAGATTCACTTTAGTTACGACGGAATGGTACTACAATCGATGTTGGCGACTATGGATTATAACTATAATGTAAACAGAAACGTTACAAGTGAAAAACTGAAATACTCAAAACCAACAAAAAAAAGTGGGTAATGGTTTCAGTTTATGAAAGTAAAAGTAACGAGTGGCGTAATGACATAGTGAACAGGGTATTACATTACGTGAATAATTCAAACATTGAATTTGTGGAAGATCCCTACCTGGCTAAAGATGTTCCACGATGTATCGCTCCAGTGGCCCATCCTGAATCGCTGGAAGCTTTGGAGAGATTCTCTTTCGAGATTCCAAGAACTTTAAAGATACCGCAGTAACAACTTTGTCCAGTAGTAACTTTCGATATATATTTACAGTACCGGTATTTAATTATTAGTTTAAATTTAGTATACAACTTTGATCTTATTTACAGCAAAATTTAAATTAAATACTTTTTTTCTAGGATTTAATTGTTCTTTCACTTGCATGAAAATAAATGACCAAAGTAAATATTTTACAGACATAAGCCTAGTACTGTAAAAAGAAGATTGAGTTGACTTTAAAAACTCTGTATAACATGTTTTAACCTCACCGTAGTTGTGGATTCAGGGTTAAAATTTCAGTTAATCAAAATACGAAATATCTCTTCCGTCAGCAGGTTGAAATTGTCTGTACTCTTTGTTAGGCTCAGGGTATTCGTCCCTAATCTGTTTAACTATGCATGAAGGTATGATTTTTCTATTGCTTTTTCCGAAGGGCTTCCAAGAATTAATCCAGTAGACGAATTGTCTGTAAGCTACATAACGCATGTTCCTATTGTTCGCTACTCGTAACTGTTCCCTTTCAAAATTGGATTCAGCTCTCACCATCATAAGGGGCCTAGCAGTGTTCAATGTGTCCCTATTTAATACAAAAGAACGAAGGGAATTATGAGAATGTAATGCAGTCAGCACTTCCCTTATCATAACACTTTCAGAACAGCAGAAACATTCATTATGAATCGCTGAAAAAACACATTCACCACAGTTGCATTGATCAGTACTATTTACACGGTCAGCATTCCCAGTATTTTCTTCATCTGACCTTATAATTTCGGCTCGAATTGATGTGGCCTGATTCCAGACATGACACGAGAAACTTTAAATTTATAATAATTTCAACACACGAGATGACACCAGCCATAGGCGTAACCAGGCCGACCATACTGTATGGGGGGTTATAACATCCGCGGGGTCTGGGGGTCCGGGGATCCTCCTCCGGAAAATTTAAAAAATTAAGATGCACAATAACGAGTTTTAAGCTTCCGGGGGTCCTCCCCCGGAAAATTTTAAAAATTAAGACGCACAATAACGAGTTTTAAGCTTCCCACGCTTTATACTTTTATTTAGTAATTTGTGGGCAGACTTAAAAATTATACAATTTTCCTTTTTTAAATCAATGGGGGGGGGGGTTCAAACCCCCAACCCCCCCCCCTCGTTACGCCTATGACACCAGCAATGAATTAACAAACACAGACTGATGTGTCGGCTACATATGGCTGGCATTCCAATGCTTCCTCACAGTGCTGGCTTGGCGCGGTGACGTCATACTGCACTATAGGCGGAACTTCTGTACTTGGATTGCAGGCGAACGGTTAAACATAGAAAGCTCGGGTTTTCGCACAAACTAATCTCTAAATATCCTCTTTTTAAACCAGCTTTCACCTAAAAATGCATTTTTTAAGTTAACAGGGCCTTTAAGTTGTAAGGGTTATTAAGATTTTTACAATTGGTATTTAATCACTTGATCAGATATATTGCACGCAGTTGGAATGCTTGAGAAATATGACTATTTGCTTAGGGCAGGGGTCGGCAACCTGTGGCTCGCGAGCCACATGCGACTCTTTGGATGTGAAGCTGCGGCTCTTTAGTTCCATACACAAATATTATTTATTTAATAATAAAAAAAATCGTTCTGAATCGATTAACGAGGATTAGGCACTGATTCTATCTCTCAGTCACTTGTACTCGCTTTTTACCGCACCCCTCCCCCCTGACACGCGTCGTCACTGTCGTCAGTCCATCGGAAGCTCTCGAATGACACCGTCATCGGAGGTTTCTATGTAGGTTTTAATTCGCTTTCGACGCAAGACAATTTGGCGTCTTCACCAGTGCTTTGGCTGTGACATATAGTTTGTTGTTTCAAGTAAAAGAGTAAGAAGCGAATTATCTTTTCAAAGTTACGTATGTACATATATATACAGTATGTAAAGGTAGGTAACATAATAAGTATTATATTTTTAAAATACATATTATACATATTTTTTTCCAAAGGTAAGGTGTTGAAACGTTTTGCTTTGTGCTTGAATGAAATAAATACATTCCTAAATGAAAAAGGCATTAATCACCCTGAATTAGAGAACGACAAATGGTTGCAAAAATTTTACTTTATGGTGGATATCACAGCGAAATTAAATTAGCTGAATCTAAAACTGCAAGGAAAGGGAAAGCCAGCCTATGTTTTGGTAGAAGAATTGGTTTGTTTTGAAGAAAAATTAATTATTTTTGCAGAAGATATTCAGAGCGGAAAATTACTTCATTTTCAATTTCTAAAGCAATATCGTGATAAAACCAGTAACTGTTGACACGAATTACTTCAGCACAGTTATAAAAAAAATTAAAGATGAATTTGCTGACAGATTTGAGCAATTCAAAACCAACAAAACCACTCTAGCATTCATAGTAAATCCTCTCAACACAAATAGTAACGAAGTCCACATTGAAACATTTGGAATTGATACTGGATCTCTAGAAATGCAATTGATCGATTTAAAAAGTAAAGCTTTGTGGAGTGGAAAATTTACAGAGTTGAATAGCAAGTTGGAAGAGTTGGAGGTCCAGAAATGTATGTACGTAATGCAACAAAAGTGGACAGCTTTAAAAGAAATGCCGCGAGTTGAGGCACTTATATTCGACGCATGGAATAGTCTTCCAGATTGCTACAGTGAGATGAAGAAGTTGGCATTTGGAGTGCTGACTATCTTCGGATCGACATATTCGTGCGAGCAAGCGTTCTCTTGCATGAATATAATTAAAAGTAAAGTAAGAAGCTAACTAACAAATGAAAATTTAGAGTCGTGTTTGAAACTTAAAACAACAAGTTATGAGCCAAATTTATCCAAACTTTCTAAAACCATGCAAAGCCTACGCTCCCATTGAATTTGTTTGCTCAAATGTATGTTATTGTTTTTTTATTTTAAGTACAAGTTACATTGTTTAGTAAAGTTTAAATTTTCTGCTTGAATAACCATGCAAAGCCATCGCTCCCATTGAATTTGTTTGCTCAATTGTTTGTTATTGAAGTATAAGTTAGTGTTGTAAGTAAATGTTTAATTGTTTTAATTTTTTACTTAAATAATAAGTAATTATCTAATAATGTCATATATATATATATATTATCTAATTTGTTGTGAAAAACACTACTTATATATGAATAAATAGATATTTTTTCTTATGAATAAATATATATTTTTTCTTATGAATAAATAGATTCGTTTTTTTATCAAAAAACTTTATTTATGCGAGTACTGTTTATTATTAGCAAGAAAAAAAATTGTGACTCTTTAAAAACTTTGAAATTTGTAAATTGTAATTTTTGACTCTTCCAACTCAAAAGGTTGCCAACCCCTGGCTTAGGGCAAAATTACAAAAGAAAAAGGCTGTAGTTTCATGTAAAAAGTATTTTAAGTTTATTTATATTCTATTACAGGAACATTAACCTTTAAATACATGCATCTATTTATGTACCTCAAGTATGATGTATTCCATCACCTCAAACATAAGTGCCCAAAAAACCAAAATGATAGGGAACTTAAACATATTTACTTACTACACATTCAGTAAACAGAAGCTGCTTTATATACTGGTATGTACAGAGCATAAGTCAGTTAACTGCTTCAAAATTATCAACTACTTCAAGTTCCTCATCATTGATATTTTGGGAGAAAATACTAATTGTAATTAGATAAATCTACAGTGCCACATGAAAAATTTTAAGGATAGACACAACATACTTAGTTATTTATAAACTTCATTATGAAGTAACTAAATTTTCCAACTAGTACAATTTTACGAATTATCTAAAATGTTTTTTCCACCTCTGTACTAGTGTTTTAAAAGACTTTTCTGAATGTAATGCTGATTACAAATATTTATTTATTAACTAAGATACACTGATGTAAAGTCCATGTTCAGTCAAAGTTAAAAATAGCCACTGATTCACTGTTAAAATTATTAATATTGTCTATATGATGAATGACTTGTTCTTCTTATTTGAATAGCACCAACGTAGGTGGAAGATGATATATTAATCAAGAAAAATCATTTATGGTTGTGGTAAAGAAATATATTAAAATTATTTTAGGTTTAAAATAATGTTCATGTTATAATATTATGTTATAATATTATAATGTTCATGTTATAATATTATAACATTATTTTAAACCTAAAATAATTTAAATATATTTCTTTACAACAACCATAAATGGTTTTTCTTGATTAATATATCATCTTCCACTATTATAACATAATATTATAACATGAACATTATTTTAAACCTAAAATAATTTTAATATATTTCTTTACAACAACCATAAATGTTTTTTCTTGATTAATATAATATCATCTTCCACTTACGTTCGTGCTATTCAAATAAGAGGAACAAGTCATTCATCATATAGACAGTATTAATAATTTTAACAGTGAATCAGTGGCTATTTTTAACTTTGACTGAACATGGGCTTTACGTCAGTGTATCTTAGTTAATAAATAAATATTTGTAATCAGCATTACATTCAGAAAAGTCTTTTAAAACACTAGTACAGAGGTGGAAAAAACATTTTAGATAATTCACAACATACTTAGTTAAGGTACGTATACTTAAACGTTAAACTAAAAACAAAATACTTAAATACTTCTCATTTATGCTTGATTGATGGTGAATACGATAAGTATCTAATTTTGAGGATAAAAAAGGAATGTTATTTGTTGTCCCTGAGTAATGAGCTTTGGTATGTTTTAAAAGCTCTTCCTTTTTGTCAATTAATCACTTTAGATCACACAAGCTACACACACACTGTATGGTACATTGGCTGTGGAGGCAAAGTAATGCCAAACAAAACCAAAACTAAAATTAACTAACAATTATTATGAGACAAGCATTAACATCAGAGAATCAAATGATTCTGGCTAGGAACATTTTAACTCAAACATATAGGGCCTGGATTTGAAGGTTTTAACCTATTTTTTCCCCAGCTTCCTAATTAGAACATTTTTACATATTTTTTCCATTTCATGCTCCTTGCTTCCGAATATATGAATCTTACAGAACCTAAAAAGGGCTAAATTGGACTTAAGGGCCTAAAAGAGGCTAAGGAGGACTTTTGCTGAAAATCTTGGGGCTAAAGAGGACATTTGCTGAAAAACTAGGGGCTAAAGAGGACTTATTTTCAAATTAATGCAAAGGAAAATAAATATGTGAATTTGTGCATTTTAAGAAAATACATAATAATATTTATTATTATTATTTTCATTATGTATTTCATGTTTTTGCCCTGGCTGAGTGGTAGAGAAGGCCTTATGGCCTTAACTCCGCCAGGTTAAATAAATAAATAAATAAATAATAAAAATAAATTTATACAACTCACTGAAATTAACAATGTAGCTTTGTAACTCGAATATGTGTTGCCTCACAATCACAAAAAATGAAACTTGAGCTGTGTCACTGCCTTCTTTATTTCTTACAAGCCATGCTTTTAAATCTGGCAACATCGCATCGGTAGTCCTATCGGCTATGAACATGTTGTAAATAAAGCAATGAACTCCATCAGAATCATCGAAAAATTAAGCATATTTCAGCTTAAAGTAATCCCAGTCATCGCCTATTTTTTAGAGAACGTCTGGGTACACCTGAAGAGCAACTGGAGAGCATAGGGAAGGTAAAAACCGTGTACATAATGAGAGATTTACATAAACCGTCACCTCTAATTGAGAACAGTTTTTCACAGAAGAATTTCGTGTTCATCAGCTACAAACGAATACCAGAGTGAGGTACGGTATGAATTAGTGTCCTTAAGGAAGAATTGGCTGGTATTAAAGAAGAATTGAAGAGAAATAGAGTCACTTTTACTGGTATGAACTTTTATCAAGCTGCTCACAGTAGGCCTAATTCATCTTAATGTGGCAGACGCCAAATCGTAGTATATGCAATCTCCTATCCTCCCAATATTACTACCAGCCTTTTCCTACAGTTTGGTGAAGGTAATGAACGGGATTCAAACCTTAACCTCAAAAGTGCTGGCGAATCAACACAGTTCACCACCGGAGGATGAACGAATGAATGACTTGACACCAAATAACGGAAAGCTGAGTGTTCCCAAGGAATTAGGCAAAGTTATTCTTTTCAGTGACAGTCATGGGTGTAGTCTTCCACAAAGTGCATGTGACAAGAAAAGAGATATCAGTGTTCTAGGTTATATTAAACCTAGGACAACTAGCTCAGTGGTGGTACGAAATGACCCAGAGAAGTGTAGCAGCTTAATAAAATATGACTCTGTTGTGGGTCAAATAACATAGCTCGTAGGCCTAACAGGATAAGTGAGGTTATTACCAATAAAATAAGAAAAAATACGGCATCATAACGTATAATGAGGAGACACTGAAAACTATGAATTCCTTCAGATATGTGGAGTCACCGCACGTTACGTTATTATGCACATCACTAGTATAGGCTATGCAATATAGGCCTACTGATTTGGCCTAAATAAAGTCAGTATTTGTGATGAAGAAAATTATCTGCAATAAAAACGTATTCAAATGCTTCCCACAGACCACCACAGATAGGACTACCTCCTGTGTTGCCAGATTTCAAGCAGCATGGCTTGTAAGATATAGAAGGCAGTGGCTGTGTGCAATACTTTGAAATCTGCAACTAATCCATCCATTTCAACTTTCAAATAACAAGTAGTTGACCGACGACAGAGAAGTGTATTAAAGGAACAAATTCGCAACACTCCAGTCTACGTATTTTTGTAGGTCGGAAGTAAAGTTGCGTGGTATACTGACCCTTATTATGCTTAAGATAGTTTGATATGCCTAAAGATAAATCATCAAAAATAATACTTTACAGGCAGTGGACTGAGGAAGACCCCAATTTCACAACTGATGGTCGAGTAATTTTCTGTCAAGCCTGTCAAAAACAAGTAAGTAAACATAGCCATCTTTCATTTTATCCACCAGACTTCTTCCTTCAGATTTTGAAAATGAAATTTAAAATACCTTTACTAACATGTATATCTTGTTCAAATGAAGTTGACATTGTTCATGAACACATTATTTTTTAATTATTACCATCTTCTTGGTGTTTGTTCGTTGAATTTGAGACTTTTCATTAAAATACTATAAAAAGAAAGAATAATTGTATCATTAAAAGGTAAATATCTCAATTGTTTATGCTATCTTTTGAGTGCCGATATAAGGAATAGTAAACTTTTTTATCTTAAAAAAAAGTGTAAAAAATGTAATACAATTAAGGCTTCATATTAGTATTTTATTAAGAAGGCTAAAATCATTTGTTTAAAACCTAAATAGGGCTATTCCACGAAAATAAAAGGCAAAAATACCTTTTATAAAAGCCTAAAAATCCAGGCCCTACATATTACACATTACACATGGAATAGTTGTCATGCTGTTTCCATGTGTAAAAAAATGATATAATGTAGTCATAAAAATTAATAATAATACGGTAATTATAATAATAAAACTAGGATCCCACTGAAATAGTAACCATGATGGTCTGGTTTATAAATGTATGTCCTTAAGGGGCATTATTAAGGCTTCAATTTTGTATTTAACTATAATCTTTCATAGTTCAGTTTAAAATCCCAATTCATGCTGAAAGTATGCATGATGATGTGGATATATCACAGAACATGAATAACATCTATCTGAGAGATTCTGTCAGTTCACCAAAATTATTCAGATTTCCCTCTGGTAAACATAGGCCAGAAAATTCCCAGTCTCTGCCTTAGTTGAATAGTGTGACATAGATGTCTGTGAACATCCATAGATGTGTGCTAATGAAGTAGGAACTGATGGATCCTGCAGCCCCTGATCCAACCCAATTTTGTGGTTAGTCTCTGCAGGTCATTGGTTACAATACCCATAAGGAAAAGGCAAAACCATGATTTAGTAGTGATTCAATGTTATCTGTTCCATACCTGCTAAATTAGTAGAATATAGTTTGCACTGATTGTGCTCACCAATGAGGAATCTGGAAGTATTCGTGACAGTGAAGCTACTGTCCAGCTACAGGTTTAAGAATAAAAAACGTCCCATATCACTGCTCTGCTACTGTGTGTTTCGCATACGAGTTGGCCAATCATCCAGGTTTTTGCATTGCAGTGGCCACAGCTCTAACTCCCGAATGATTGAGTGAAAAATCACGCAAATAATGCCACTAATGGTGTAATGATTCAGTTTCTCACAATTACAGTTAAAATTACAATGTAAATAACCACGTACCTCATCATAACAGATGTTGGAAACGTCTTCCTCTTGCATCCACACAACACTGGCACCTTTTTAAGAAATTTTCTATCATGCGCATAAGTTCAGCTTCCGAGATGGAGTTAATTTCTCTTGTGATATTGTCTTTAAGTTCTTCTAAAGAGTATATGACTGTTATTTATGGGGAACTTAAAAATAAATTAGACAATATCACAAGAGATATTAACTCTATCTCGCCTAAAAGAAAATTTCCTAGAAAGGTGCCAGTGTTGTGTGGAGGAGAATTCCAACATCTCTTGTGATGAGGTACGTGGTTATTTGCATAGTAATTTTAGCTGTAATCTTGAGAATCTGAAACATATTGAGTCAGAGGCTTTATTTGCGTAAGTATTTCCCCCATCGCTCGGGAGTTAGAGCTGTGGCCATCGCAATGCAGAAACCTGCATGAATGGCTACCTCGTACGTGAAACACACCATATTTCCACACTGAATGATAACTATACTTGCCCACAACACAGATGTTGCATGAAGGCTACCATTTCAATCAATCACTCTGGGTATTATTGCAATTTAGAATGTCTTATGTTTGTGTGAGATTCTTAAGCTCTGCATCATTTACAACTCTGAAAATCTCTCCTTTAACTGTCGCTTGTAATCCGGGAGGAAATGTTCTAACCAATTGCTCCATTGCTTTGAAGAATGTAGAAAGATGATCAAATTGCTGTTCTGTAGGTTTCTTTTCCTGCCTTTTGTTAATCAGCGAGTTCTCTACTGGTTTGTTAATCAGCGAGTTCTCTACTGGATGTTCTTTCATAGGAATGAGCATTGGTGAGTTTGACAAAGAAATGTTATGCAAATGGTCCTCTTCATTTTTGACAGAATTATCATGTATTTCTATACTGTCTTCTTCGATATCAATTTGTTCAATTTCTTCAGAGACATTTCCTTCAACATTTCTCAAACCGCCTACACTTCCATCCAGACTGGTGTTGTAACAAACTCTCATAGATGGATGTTTCTCTTTTTTTTTCATTACAGAAGAAAATGGTAATAAAAATGACAGTTGTTCTGAAAAACGAGTCTTTTTCTGCGCTCTCAAGCCTCTATTTAAAGTATCTCTTATTCCATACCATTGTTTTTTACACTCTATAACTGCAAAAGAAAATATTATTTTTTAGATGGCAGAATAATAGAAATATCAGTTAGAATTATTGAACAGGTAAAAAATTTTAATTTTTTAGGCTATCATATAAATATAGACAAAAACAGAAATATAGAAGATAAAATAATAAAATTCAAGAGGATATGCAGCACAATTAATAGAACATTAAGAAATAGAAGCAGAATAGACACTCAAATTAAGTTTTATAAAACAGTTGCTGTTCCGATTTTTGTGTATGGTTCTAAAAATTGGGTCATGCTAAAGAAAGATGAAGAGAGAATTCAAGCTGCTGAAATGACATTTTTGAGATCTACAATGAATGTAAGACATAGTGATAAAATACGAAACGAAGGTATAAGACAACAGGTTAATTTGGAAAGTTTAAGTGAGAAAATAAAATGTAATAGAGAGAAATGGTTCATGCACATCCAATGGATGGAAGACAAAAGACAGACAAAGAGAATATTAAATTATAAAGTAACTGGTAATAGAAATGTAGGTAGACCTAGAAAAAGATGGATTGACCAACTAAGCTGTTTTATAAATAAAATATCAGTTTTAGGTCATTCTTTAGAATTAATAAGTCATTTTCTTTAAAATTCAGGGCCATTTTTCAAACAATTTTAGGTCATCAGAATCCGGGCCCTGATGATGATAATGATGTTCATGATAATAATAATAATAACAAAAATAACAAATTAATCAGTTCTCACCTGTCACTTAAATCAATGTAGGCTTACTCTCTGATCATTACTTTTGAGTGAACGATTTATTACACACAATACACGTGAATGCATTTACACTAAAATGAAGAGAAAGAGGAAATGGCTGAGCCAAGCGGTATGTTTTAGTTCATATTATTTAGGTAATAGTACGATTTTTATGAATTAAAACACTTAAATTGCACTTCTACCCAGGTCTAATCGTTAAAGTGCAATGTAAGACTTTATTTACAGGGAAAAGGACTTCGAGTTCAATGTGAATCACACACAGGGCCTTAGCAAGGTCCGTCTGCGCCCTTGGCGAGTTTGACAAATCTGCGCCCTCCAATCCATTAACATTACGTCTAAAAAAAGCGGGATTTTTCATGGTTAATTTTGCGCCCTCTTTGTACCTGCGCCCTTGGCGGGGGCACATAACGCCACCGCCTAGCTATGGCCCTGATCACACACTGAAGAAAAGCTGAAAATTGAAATAAATTGCGTACGCATATGGTGTGTAAAGGTGCACCCAGGCACAGAGATCTGATCTTACCTGGTTTTCCAAACTGTCCCGCGACCTCCTCCCAGACCATGGTTCTCTTTTGCACATTGTAATAATCGGATGCATTAGGGTCATACAATATTCTGTGCTGCCTTACAAGAGCAATTAACCTTTCGGGGGGTGAAGGGCTGTTGGGTCTACCTGTGCAGAAAGTCTCAATCCCATACTCTTCTAGCATAGTTATAAAATAATATAAATAATACTATCTTTGTAGTGCCTTCTGCCTACAACCTACAAGGACAGAATTGAATCCTGAGAAAATTCGTAACGTGAGTTCTGACTTTACACTCACAGCCAGGTAGAGCACTTAATCACATTTATCCTCTTCTTCCCGCCCTCGTCTGTTTGATTCCACATTCCGGGGTGCGAAATTGAAGGGGGATGCGCTATGTCGTCCACTGATGATTTTATTTTTAAAAATTCACCATCACCAAAATTTCCCGGTGGAAGGGGAAGGATCTAGGGGGGGGGCAGGGGGAACTGCCCCGGGCGCACATATAAGGAGGCGCAAAATGGTCAAAAGAGTTGTTTTTATTCTTGTGGATATTTCGAACGTTTTTGAAACTTTTTTCAAACGTTTTTGGAACTTTTGGAAACGTTCTTGAAACTTTTTGGAAACGTTTTTGAAACGTTCTTGGAATCGTTTTCGGAAACATGTTTGAAACTTTTTGGAATCGTTTCTGAAACGTTTTCGGAACTCTTTGAAACGTTTTGGAAACATTTTTGAAACTTTTACAAACTTTTTCTTTCAAATGTTTTTTAAACAAACGTTTTTGAAACTTTTTCGATACGTTTTTGAAACTTTTTCAGACGTTCTCCAAACATTCAAACGTTTTTATAGTTTTAAACGTTTTTAAAACGTCCTTGAAACGTTTTTTAAACTTTTAAACGATTTTAAAACGTTCTTGAAAACGTTTTTGAAACGTTTTTCCAAACGATTTTGAAACGTTTTTCCAAACGATTTTGAAACGTTTTTCAAAACGATTTTGAAACGAGTTTGATACTTTTCTAAAATTTGAAACGTTTTTCAATCGTTTTTGAAACGTTTTTCAATCGTTTTTGAAACGTTTTTCAAAAATATGAAACTTTTTAAAAAATTTGAAACTTTTTAAAAAATTTGAAACTTTTTCAAAAACTTGAAACTTTTTCGGAAACGTTTTTCAAAGATTTGAAACGTTTTTGAAAAATTTGAAACGTTTTTCCTAAACGCTTATCGGAAACGTTTCAAAGAACATATGTAAAGCCTTAAATACTGTCAGATAGAGAAATCAGCGGTAGGAACTTATTCTTGGGACAATGACCACATAATTTGTAGGGGATTAAAATTGTTGAAATTAGTGAATAGGCCAAAAGATCTGGATATCTGGGAGAAGATTTACAGAGAGGAATTTGCAAGTAGACTCATGAATTTTAGGATACCAGTAGATGAGAACCTGAATAAGAAGTATGTCAAATCTCCGCCAGGTGTACATCAGGATTTGCTAGTTAACAAGTAGCCAAAAATGGGGACATGTACTACCAAGAAAGTGTTTTAGTTCAACTCATATTATAATTATTTTGCATACAAGGCTTCTGAGCATGCGACAAATTCTACTAATGTCCTCTCCATAGTTGCTGCGCAACTGGAGGTCGGGCTCTGATTCTTCCATGGTGCTGAGACCCTCTTCTGGTTGTACTCTGTCTTTGTTGGTCACTTTTACAATAGCACAAACCAAAGTTGCCCTATCAGGTGAGGGTTTGGGGCTGCTCTGTACGCTGGCAGCTGAATTTGCCTAATCTTCTTTGGTGCCCCTGTTGCTCTTTCTTTCCTTCAGTCGCTGGACTTTGGGATTCACCAGTTGTATTATATGGATGTGAAACATGGCTGCTTACTGGTCAGGAAGAGCATAATCTGAGTGTTTGAAAACAGGGTGCTTAGGAAAATATTTGGACCTAAGAGTGATGAAAATGGGGACTGCATAACAAGCTTCATGACCTGTACTCTTCACCAGGGTAATTAAATCATGGAGGATGAAAAGGCTGGACATGTTGCACGCATGGGGGAGGAAAGACATATCTCAAAAGTATCCGAAGGGAAAAGGCCACCTGGAAGACCTAGAAGTAAGTGGGAGGACAATATTAGGATAGATTTAAGGGAAGTAGGATTTGCGAGGGATGATTGGATGGAGTTAGCACAGAATAGGGCTGAATGGCAGCTCAGGTAAGTGTGGCAATGAACCTTCGGGTTCCATAAAATAAAGTAATAATATAAGTTATTGCTTATGCATCACACATTAAAGTGGCATCACATTCAGTGTAGAGATGGATTATCACACATGTATGTGAGAGCCATCTGCAGTGGATTAAAGTAAACTTTAGGTTTGACATAAAATTGTCACGTTTACGAAAGTGTTCTTTTTAGTCTGACAATTTACATAAATTTGCCTGTAATGTCAGGAGAACTTGTCATATTTATGAAATATGCAAATGTGATGACTAGGGACCGGATTCTTAGGTTTTTACCTATTTTTTCCCTTACTTCCAAAACAAAAAGCGCTCATACACTTTTTCGAATCATGTCCATAGGATTCACCCACATTAATTCTGTGGCACCTAAAAATACCTAAATGGGGTATAAAAACCTAAATATACCTAAACGGGATATAAAACCTAAAATATCTAATTTAGGCTGCTTTTTTGTCTTGTTTGTTTGTCAGTTGAGATATCGATATTTTTCGGAGAGACAATAACTTTGTCGGGTTGAAATTAATACCACCAGCATTTCGTTCAACCCGTTGGGACAGTATCAAGAGACGAAGTGTAAGAGTACCGACGTATTCTCGTATGAACAACCATTGTTGCCGTGTATGAACAAGGTTATAGAGTTCTGTGTTTTTAAGCACTTGTTTGCCTTTAGTACTTCCCTGTCATTCATACTGAGTGGTCAATCTGTGAGTTTTAAGAAGACGTGTTAATTATGCCGAAACAAATGAAATTGAGTTTATTACGGCAGTGGATTGGCGATGACCTGAATTTCATCTTTCCCCCTTCTTCTTCTCCTTTTCTTCTTCTGAGGTTATTTTATGACGTTGCACCCCGCGGGTTTCTACGTCTGCTCTGTCCTAAAGCAAGTTTATACAAATTTAAGTCAATTTTGTTAAGTTAAGCTTTACAAATATTATGTATTGAATCCTATGTAGCACATTCAAATTCTTTAAACCAATTATTCTACCCGAAAATGGTATTTTGGGCAAAAAACCTAAAAAAAACTATTTCACCTAATGGAAAACCTAAAACAGTGTTTTTAAAAACCTAAAAATCCGGTCCCTAGTGATGACATCCTGACAAACTTGTCAGACTTGACCAAATATTGTCATATTTATCACACCTGTAAAGTTTTATGAAATAGAGCCCTGTTTATAAGATATAGTGCGGCCCACAAGATGCAAGTAGGCTTATAAATAACTTGCAAAATGAAATTTTATGTGAAGTTGATTATTTTACCATTCCTATGATAACAAGCCTATAATGGCATTTATTTATGGAATGAGCAAGGGGGGTTTCATAATTTTCATATGAGTACCTTAAACACCATTTTAGGCAAGATGCATAGGACAGGTTCTGTCGACCATAATTAAATATTTGAATTTTGAGATGGCCTCAAACAAATAAAGACTGACTTTGCAATCAGTTGTCCTCGTAGTTCTAGTCTTCTGCAATAGATGGCAGCTGATGGTGTGTGGTCAAATCGAAGCTTCTTCTTGGTCGTTTTCTTAAAACCAACCGAATTTTACAATATGAAATGAGCTCGATTAGTATAACATTAAAAATAACATGAACAGAATTTATTTTATTTTAAATACAGGTTGTTTATTATGCAATTTCATTCAATAATAATTGATAACACACCAATGTTATAATGAAAATCTGTATCATAATGGATTTCATTATGATACCGTTACATTACATGTAATAAGCTGGGTCCAGCCCTATCTCCTCGACATTACAGTTTTAATTTTTATGAAACGAAATGTTAAAAAGTGTCCCTAGGGGCAAGGATTATAATTAGGTGCGAAATTTGTTAATAATATATAGGAATATGTCCTGTAATTCTCATACCTTAAAATACGTAATTCATGATAATAACATAGAATTGACGCACATATAATTGACTTCACTTTAATTCTGGGTAACAGGTTATCCAACATGACAAACCTCGCAGGTGATATAATATGGCACATTTTCGAAATGTGTGAATTCGGTATGCCATACTAAACTTATACCACTGTTCATAACCTAACCTAACCTAACTGCCACTAAAATTGAATCCACCTGCCACTACTTACCCTAATGCAAGAAAGACAGTTGGCATCCTGCATCGCTCAGAACCATAATATGGTTGGCGTATTTATGTGTATTAAAAAAGAATTGAAAGTATGGGAAAAAATAAATTTAAGTCGCACCTTGGGATGAATATTCCCACCCACCACACCCTTGCGATGCACTTTCTTTTATACCACGATCTAGCAAATTCTTCTGTCCTCATATTATGAAGAAACTCGTGATTGGATGTTGGTGGTGTGATGTCATACCGCTAAACAAAAGGTAGCAGGCTGACAAACCTCGGGAAGATATAATATGCCACATTTTCAAAACCTACAAACAGTGTACCGTACATTATTCGAAAATGCAAGGGCGCTTCGCTTCGGCTGCCGCTTTGCGCACATAACTATGAGGTTAGTGTTATGCATTATTTAGACTATATGCAGAGGTGACTGTGGTATGGTCGGGAGTGCCGAGTGAGCTAGGGGGTTGTCATTTTGGTGCAAGGGTCGGTAGCTGGTATTTGGTACGGTCGGGAGTGTTGAGTGAAGGAACAGTCGGGAGTGCCGAGATAAAAAGCGTGTGGTCACCATAGCAACGCAGTGGTCGGAGCATAAGAGGCGACTTATATACATGAAAAAAAATTTAAAAATGACTAGTTTTTCCTCTTAATCAATTCTTTTAACAAAAGTAAGTAGATTTAATGACGTGTTGATTTCCAAACAAGGAAAATTGTAATGTTGAGGAGGTAGGGCTCTCGCCTAATAAGCTTCTTATAGTTTATGGTTGCCAACTCTTGAAAGTGGAAATAAGGGATAACAGAAGTGAAAATAAGGAAAAAATGTAAAAAATAAGGGACCCAAAGTTTGCTTTTCGTACAGCATAACAAATGGTCACTTATAAGTTATAGTACCTACAGCATTATTATTCTCTTTTATGTACATGTATAAATATATTTAAAAAAAAAGCATTATAGCCTATATCACTCTGCGAAAACTATATAAACCATATAAAGTTGCATTGTTGTAAAAGAGAATGTACATTGGTTCTATTTACAAACACAGACTGGGAACTAGTCTATTTTACTGCCTCAATAAAGTTCTGTATTACAATGTTAAAATTTTGCTTCCTCTTGGAGTGAGTAGGCTACAATTGCTCACATTAGCAGATATCTACTTTGTGTATCAGTAGCCCACATGGTCTAGTAATCTAGTGGGTTAGGCTATATGCTCTTTAGGATTTCTTCAGTTGGTTCCTCAGGAACACTTGGCACTTCTCCCTCACTATTCCATATTCTGTACACTCCAGACAAACATTCTGACGACACAGATTTTTTAACTTTTGATGTTGTTGAAACCGTAATAGACTGAGGATCAACTCTGGTGCCACTAAGTGTATAATCTGATATTCTGAACACAACCTCGGCATAAGAATTCATTTGCTGCTCCCATCCAATACTTTCCCCATATTGCTCTTGCTTCTGACGCAATTTTTTGAGCTTGCAAACAGCATTTAGAGTCGCATCTAAAGACTTTGAAGGAAATTTGTTTCCTAAATTCCAAACCAAAGTGTTACCTTGCTTAACTGATACAGATCCAATTGTTGGACTGGGTTTGATATGACTCACCACTACCAGAGACAGAGGAAGTGAGACTTCAAGCAGTTGAAAGTTGTTCTTCACCCCTGACATCAGCTGTAGCTTTATACTAATTGTTGCAAGATTGTTATTCATTCTTAGTTTATATGCTCCATATATTGGAGGGTCAGTCAAATGTGGTTGGGCATAGTGACAAATGGGCTGGTTGTTGCATGATCTAAACCGTAGCCGAGTAGAATTGGCTGAATAGTCTATATTAGATACTGCTGGGCTGGTAATTAATCTTCCCTTATGGGCATTAGTAGTGGAAGGTTGAAGCAATGAAATGCAGATTTCTGGTGATGTGCCTTCAACATCTGCTTTACACAAAACTGTACCATATACATCCACAGTATCTTTCATCTCAGGATGATTGAACTGATTGCATCGAATTTCTTCCTTGATATGCACTGTAATTTGTGAATTGGTCTTCTGTGTCACTGGATTCCATACTGGTTGTTTTGCCTTTCCTTTGCCTGGAGATTTAATCAACAAAGGTACAAGGGATGGATCTGTAGTAATAACACTCCCAAAAGGCATGCAAATGCTTATAAACTGATGCAGCTGCAATGTAAGTCCAGGAGTCAGCTTAGTCATGTTAGATGTTAGAGGTGCACATTGTGCTAAGCCATTAAGAACTTCTATAGCCATGGACACTCCAGGTATATCAGCTAGAGAAACAATACTCCTTTGTTTTTGTGTATATTGTTCTAGAGTTATCAAAGGCAAAGCACAGTATATCAGTCCTTGAATCTCTTGAATTACAACTGGCCACAAAATTCTGTCATTCTCTACAACAATTTCAAATGTAGGGAAAAGGACAGCTTTACTGCACCTGTCTCTAGACTCAACAAATTCTCCTCCATTAGCTAAACCAACTTCCACTCGCAGAGCTTTTACAAAATGTTCATCAGTAGGAATGCAAGTATAATCATCTTTGAACTCAGATTTACAGCATGCTTCAACTGTATGAAAACGCCTAGAAAATAATGGTGTAGTATCATCTTTTGTAATAGGGATAATCCACACAGCCCTTAATCTCATAGTAAAACTGAATGTCAAACAACAGGAGGGGTCCCACACAAATGCTTTGAATCTAACTTTTCATTAAATCAAAAGCGTAGCGGTATTACAGTTGACTATTCTGACATCAACTATTGAACTGTGGTGAAAATACGCTCTAAATTAATGACAGCAAGCTTTTGGTATACCTAAATAATTTCGTTGTTCTTTGACCTTAGCTTACAGCTTGACAGTAATCACGGCCTAGTTTAATTTGTATTTGTTTGTAAACTTCACCTAAACAGACCCGCGTGGAAACGGTAGAATCCGACGGGCAGTGACTGTCCATGCCGGACGTTACAAGTGGCTGTAAAATCGTGTCAGGAAACCTAACTTGCATTCTAACCATAATAGTGCGACGTACAAGATTCTTGGTTAATATTTATAATTGCCAACTAGCGTCGTAAACTATTTCAGATCGAACCAAATTTTTCTGGAGTGGAAATCAATGTGCAGTCCAATCAAAAGGTAATGGAATGAAATATTTATTCTCATTAGATCTAGCCTATATACAGAGTGTTAATGAATAACACCGAAATATTTTACCTGTGTATATAGGGGACATAGACAAGGAAATTTTACTAAGAGATTTTTGCTCTATGGATTAAATTTTTCCTGTTACAGCATAAAATCTCCCAGGGCTTGGTCGGCACTGACTTCTAACATTAGAAAAAAGAGGCAAAATAAAGGGTCTTCGTTCTTAACACTGTAGTCGGTTTAAACTGATTGTAATTGCTATCAGGGTTGGACCGCATCGTGTTTTTAGTGTCTTCTAACATTTCGGACATTATATCGTGTCCTTCGGAGAAAGATTTGCAATAAAAATAAAAATAAGTGCCTGTGGAGAGTAAACAGTCGCAGCTGTCATGACGTCAGTTTTAAAGTTTTAATTGTTTCACGCCAGATGTCACTGATCTTATACCCATCTTCCCTGTTTATGTTATGGGGATCATGTAAGGCCTATGTATAGCTACTGAAAATCCAGTTCTTGCCCCCCCCCCCATAAATATTTCCAAGTCGGCGCCTCTGGTTATGTCATCGAAAATACTTTTGTGGCCCGTTTCGTCCGAATGAGATCCTATGGCGGAGTAGGCAGTATTGTTTTGTTTCTGGTGTTTGATATGTTCTTTTCTTCTGGCATTCTGTCCTACCTTGTTCGACTACCAGATAGTGATCCGAATCGCAGTCAGCACCCCTAAAAGTTCGAACGTCAATTATACTAGACTGCCTCCTTGCATCTATTAGCACATGGTCAAGATGATTGTGAGTATCTCCATCTGGCCAAGTCCATGTGTATTTATGAATATCACAATGTGGGAATTTTGTACTCTTTAGAATTAAATTTTTAGCTGTGGCAAAATTAACTAGTCTAACCCCATTGCCATTGCTCTGCAAATGGAGACTTTAATTCCAAATCGTGGGCATGAAAATATCCTCCCTTCCTACTTTCGCATTGAAATCTCCTAGCACAATTTTCTTGCGATATGCCGGAAACTGGTCAAATGTTCGTTCTATTTCCTCATAAAAACTGTCCTTGTCAACATCTTGTTTATCCTCTGTTGGTGCATGGTCATTCATAACTATGATGTCACACCACCATCCTCTTAAGAATAACATGAGAAAGTATATCATTAATAAATTCAACTTTCTTAATGGCTGACTTAATTCTCCTATATATGAAGAACCCGGTCCCTAATTGCTGGTTATCATTCCCTTTCCCGTAGAAGAAGGTATACGCATCTGTCTGTATTGAACCTTCACCCTCCCATCTAACTTCCTGTACTGCTGCTAACCTGTATTTATCTAATTCCCTAGTTACCGATTTAAGCGCCCCAGACCTATACAAACTCAAAACATTTCATGTTCCCACTCTCTAGTTCCTACGATTTTTAGACTCCCTCAGTGTAGTCCCTACCCGGAGATCCAAACGAGGGACTATTTTACCTCCGGAAAATTTTACACTGATAGGATCCATAAATCAGGCAGCGTTACTTAACAATTTATTTTTTTACTAGGAGAGGTTGTTAACCTCACGTCAACCGCCAAGCTGGAGGACCACCTCATGTCATCTGCCCGCGATTGCTTATTCTACATTTTCACAGTTACCCTCCATATCTGGAGGCTGTATCCTCTATCCGCAACCTGAGGACACGCCATGTCGTGGTATTTATTTATTTATTTCCAATCCACCATATTAGTCAAACACATGTTTGCTATCGGCTTCGTTAAAAAAAAAAAAATTACAACTAAAACACACAAATAGACATATAAGAACACGTTAAAAAGCACATGTATGAAAAAGACATTACTACAATTAAATAATAGTGAAATAGTGAAAAAAGGTCTTTAAAATTTAAATGTCGTCTTTAGTAACATTATCAAGATCACTCACTTTTTAGAAAGAATGTTTTTCTAGCCATTTATATAGTCTACATTTGAACATGTTAATATCTAAATTTTGAATTTTGGTTGGCAGTTTGTTGTACATATTTATTCCCATTTGTTTGTAGTATTTCGTAGTTTTTTGTAATCTGTGAGCTGGAATGTCTATTTCGTTAGAACTTCTTGTATGATGATTATGAATTTGCAGAGACCTACCCTTATGTAGCCCTACTCGTTAAAACTGCGGAATTTAAGTTATGTATTTAAAAGGCTTCAAAACAGGAAACCTGAAATACCGATTAAAGTAGGCCTATTAAGAATATGACAGAATTGGTTTATTTCGTTTGTTACCACCCAAATCCACAAGAATAAAAATAACTCTTTTGACCATTTTGCGCCCCTGTTATATACACCCAGGGCAGTTCCCCCCTGCCCCCTGGATCCGACACTGTATTCTCCTACCCCTTCCACCGGGAAATTTTGGTGCAGGGAAATTTTAAAAAATAAAATCATCAATGGACGACATATCCCGTCCCCCTTCAATTTTGCACCCCGGAATGTGGAATCAAACAGACGAGGGCGGGAAGAAGAGGGCTCTACCTGGCTGTGAGTGTAAAGACGGAACTCACGTTACGAATGTTCTCAGGAGTCAGGAGTCAGTACTCAGGATTCAATTCTGTCCTTATTTATATTATTTTATAACTATGCTAGAAGAATTTGAATTTGGGAGAGAGACTTTCTGCACAGGTAGACCCAACAGCCCTTCACCCACCGAAAGGTTAATTGCTCTTGTAAGGCAGCACAGAATATTGTATGACTCTAATGTATTCGATTATTACAATTTGCAAAAGAGAACCATTGTCTGGCAGGAGGTCGCGGAACATTTTGGAAAACCAGGTAATATCAGATCTCTGTGCCTGGGTGCACCTTTACACATCATCTGCCTATGCATTTTATGGTAATTCAGTTTTCAGCTTTTCTTCAATGTGTGATTCACATTGAACTCTAAACCTTTTACCCTGTAAATAAAATATTAAATTGTACTTGCCAATTGTACTTACCCTTTTTAGGACTAGATCATACCGCTGGCTCAGCCATTTGGTCTTGCTCTTCATTTTAGTATAAAGGCATTAACGTGTATTGTGTGTAATAAATCATTCACTCAAAAGTAATGATCAGGGAGTAAGCCTACATTAATTTAAGTGACAGGTGAGAACTGATTAATTGGTTATTATTTTTGTTGTTATTATTATTATAATTATTATCATCAAGACTTTATTATTATGGTCCAGATTTTTAGGTTTTTAAAAAACCCTGTTTTGGTTTTTTTAATACAATAAAACATTATGTGACTTGAGGCTTTCCCAGCGTTGAGAATGTATTATTAGGTTTGTTCCCAAAGCAAATCCATGACTGCTTGAGAAATTGCTGTACTGTGCATGTCCAGTCTATAACTTATTCTTGATTTTACTTTGGGAATGGTTAAAAGAATTTGGAATCGATAGTTTCTGCATTTATTCGATATAATATGCGAATAGAATATGTATTTTCCTTTAACATGTTATACATGCAATATGTATCGCCAATATAAACTATATTTTGGGATACTCTTAATTATCTTCCATTATTCATACAGATAAGTAGCCTATGCTTATAATTCAGGCACAAGGTTACTGGAGGGAGGAGTCAGGCGTGTGAAAATAGGTTACTACGCATGTCTCTGATAACAATTCAAGGTAGAACCCACAAACTTTTGGTATAGTAGGCCTACATAAACTGTCCGGGAGAAAACATGGAACAGAAGATTGAAAATCAGAATCACAAATTCTTGCTCGTGTGGAGAAAGAGTGCATGTGCTAACGATGTATTCAATGTTTCGGACAGGGCCGTCGCGTGGTTTGTTGGCGCCCGGGGCAAGATTTCGTCAGGCGCCCCCCCCCCCAAATCAATCCCACGTGCACCCACCCGACATTCCACCTATCTGTAAGGATTCAAACACAAACATACAGCGAGCGATGTGACGCGACACTATCCTATACATATAAACATTTGGGATTAAACACGCAATGAGCGATGCGACTTGGGGCGACGTGGACTGGACAAGTTCCAAGCCGCATCGCGTCCAGTCGCTCGTTAGCAAAGTTGCTAGTCGGGTTGCGTCGCTGTCTGTGTTTTTGTGCCCAAAAGAGACACCTAATCGGATTACCTTACAAAAATACCAGAAATAAAATTATTTAATTTTTTTTAATAAGATTGTATTGAAAATCAAATTAATACAAGTTTAGTAATGTAGGAAAATCTTAACAATCACAAAAAAATACTATAGGCATTATAAATTGACTACAAATTAATAGTGTGGAAAACCTCGATACATACATTGATAGAATATAGAAAAGGGAACCGCGTTTATCAAATTAAGATAAGGTACTAAACATTAAATGGCATTCGCCTGGTTTTTGCACGAGCAAATGTTAAAATTTCCTTCAAGTATGTTTTTTGTGCTTCATCGTTTTCAATGGACAAGATGGCCAGAGAATTCAGTCTCTCCTGTGACGTAGTTGATGGCAAATATGTCTTTATAAGGAAATGTTTATTTTGGGATAACTTAGCAAATACAGGCCTAAAGTTATTGGTGTCAAATATTTATTTGTTCAATAAAAACATACAATGTAATATTCAAAATTCAGTTATACCTAACTTTAAAAAATACGTTATGTACATCCTACTTATTTTTTCAAATTTTGTTGTTTTATTTTTGCCGTTGCCACGGCGCCCCCCTGGTCGTGGCACCCGGGGCGATCGGCCCGTTCGCCCCGCCCACGCGACGGCCCTGGTTTCGGAACAAACCTATTGTTTCTCGAGCTTGGAACCTAGCCTCCAACTCATCCATTTGGAAGCCCTAGAAACAATAATACATTAAAATATGTTTTATTATAGTTTCTTACCATTTTGAGGTAATTTTTAAAGTTTCATAATAATAAGCACATTGAAAAATGTGTTAATTCATTTTATTTTTACTTAAATTTCCATGAACCACAAAACTTTAGGAATACTTTTTGCTTAGTTTTAGTCATTTGTCATTTCCAACTCCACCACAAGCTCAACAAGACCTTTTTTCAATTAATCAATCAACATTTCATAGTATATTGCGATACAAGTGCCGTAAGCGATGCATACGGATCGATTAAAGAGTTTGAAAAAACGAGGCGCTTGCGCCGAGTTTCTTAAATTTTCCGAGATTTGTTAATGTGCTTACGGCACGAGAATTGCATGTTATTTTTTGCACGATGATTATTTATATCAATTTAATTTTATTAATTGTGATATTACGTGAAAATATTATGTATCTACATTCTTGAAGATAGATGTTTATTTCAGAAAGTGATTCGCATGTGTTTGTTGTTATGGGAACTAAATATTTGTCCTGGGGGGCCTTGTCCATAAAGGCTTGTATTATGATGTGCCGTAAGTAAATTCTTACCGCACGGAAACTCTTACATAGCAACAAGATTGCATGCAGGAATGTCAACTTACGATCCATGGCAACAACATTCGTAAATACCACTAATTAGTTAAGTCGTGCAAAATATACTTCACTTTTGCCGTCTTGCTGGAGAAAATTAACTTCAAGTGTAAGCTTCTTAAGAATGTGTTTAATTTGCTTCTAAAGATACCGGGGATTTTGATTCACTTAAGATTTCCTTTGCTGAAACAATACTGTACAAAATGACAAAATTACAAAACGCAATGCTATATTTTATAGATATACTAGCAACAATGAGCAAGATGGAAAATGTAGACAGATATTTAAAAAAATAATTTTAGAACAATAATAATTAGATTAATTATTATTATTATTTTATCTTATTTTACTTGAAAAGCAGTTTTAGACATTTTCAGTTTCTAACGTCTTATTTAGACTTTTTAGGTTTGATAAGGTTGGACTTTGTGAATACCATGAGTATGAAGTGGATATTTATGTCAACATATCACAGTTAGCTAACGATGAACAAAATAGTTTAAAACCTAAGAATCCGGGCCTTAATTACTATATTCTAATCAACACATTATTATATTCTAAGCACTAATAATATTATTATTGTTATTGTTGAACTATTAAATAATAATGTTTTCATATTTTCTATACGGTAATATATTTCAACTAATATACTGCACATAATAACAGTTGCTGATAGATATTGGTACTGTGAAATATTTTATTCTCAGCTCACTTTTACATGGAGGAATTTCTGCTGTGGCTTTAACTTCATTTTTTTTTTGCTTCAAATCCTTGTCAGCTATGACAACAGTTAACTCTAAAATCAGAATATGCTACTAACATTTGAGGAGGTACGTTTCAAACCGTACTAAGTCCACCCACAGATGAAAATGAGTTATATGATTTTGTTTAGTTCCGAGTATGCTTTATTGCTTTATTATCCTGTGAAGTCTGTTTTCGTTTAAGTTAATTAAATCCCCTCCAAAATAATGCATATAACTAAGTGTTCTTACATCCCTTAGTTTATACTGTATTTAAATTTTTCTTCTCTCTTGAAAAATTTACAAAAGGGGACTTAATACGATTTGAAACGTTCCTCCTCACTTTTAATGCTTAAGACATAATGGTATAGCATAGCAGTCTTTTTGGAATTATGAAGAACTATCTCCTCTTTTATTTATTCTTTAATAGAAAATATTAAACCATATAACCATTTTAAATTGTGCAAACTTACTTAATTAAATAAATAAATACACTTTAACTGAACTATCCTCTATTTAAAAAATACCAAATGCCGGAACTAATTAGAATTTGTTTCATGTCAACAACTAATGTACCTAGGTATATAACAAATTGTTAAAATAACGAAATTGCCTTACTCTAGAAGTATTTCAACTGATCGTAAGCTTTAACGGCTGTAACAAACAACAGCCAAGCACACAAACTACATTCCTTGTTACTAGAAGAGCTAGAACTACTTTGGTTAAAAGACAGAGAACCAACGAAGGTGTTTGGGAAAATAAAACTATATCAATAACTTACAGTTATTTTCAGATGCTTCCCAGTAAGTAAGAATATTTAGTGCCTAAACTTGTTCATATCAAAAGTGTATATTCGTACCTTGGTATATTGTGTGATATATAGTTTGGGGCATATTTTAATTCAATAAGAGATCTTACCTTCCATAATGTTTTGTCTATATTTATACCTTGACGTATCCAATGTCATTACTAAAGCTTGGAGAATTGTGCATTTACATGTGATGCAGGTTAATTTGCCATAAAATGTGGATGATGTCACAGATTCATCTCATAACATCAACAAAGCACCAAGAGAGGAAGTAGACTATGCGAGAATAAAAACTTAGCTCAGTGTCACTGTTACAATATCGTTCTTTATAGTACTTAATACTTATGGTACTACTGATTATTGTAATTTCACATTTTTACTCTGTACAGAAAATGGTCTTCCCTCTTCCATTTATTTTTCAAGTTATTTAGTTATGAATCCTTCATCTCAGCACTTTTAATTGCTTGCACAGAAAACAACATTACCAATGCCATGTGTTAATGACAAGAGAAAACAATATTATGGAGTCTGTAGGCCTTGTCCCTTCAGGGATATAGTGCCATGGAGTTTAGTTTAGTTTTAGCTTATTATTTGTATATCCTTCCACCTAAAAAATAACCTTCAAAAATGCAGAAAGGGTCCAAACAGCAAAAACCATAGTGAGGTAAATTAGAAATTAGAATTTGATAACTACAAATAGCCTATGAAAGATTATAATACAGCACTTCATAAAGCCCCTACTCCTAAAAAATGCTTCGAAAATGCAGAAAGGGTCTTACTTTAGTGAGATGAATTCAAAATCAGATTTTGATTAATACAAATAGCCTATGTAATACGATAATACAGCACTCCATTCGAACCTTGAACAACTTTTACCCTGAAAGAAGCTTTTCCTTAATTTTTGTATTAAATAGAACTGCCCTGAGCAAGAGCTTCTGCTCTTTCAGGGTTTCAGGATTTTATATACAGGGTGTCCACATTCTGGAAAGTCAGGGAAATTGAAATTGGTCAGAAAAAGTCCGGGAATTTTGTAAACTAAAGGAAAAATCAGTGAAATTTGTAAAAATACAGAATGGTCAGGAAAAATAACTATCTCCAGTGAGCAAAATGTGAGAGGCATGTGTTTTGCTCCAGTCTGCTGTAACCCAGACTGTGTAAGCAAATTCCTTTTCAGTGCTTGAGCTAATCACTTCGTATTTCTGATATGGGGATGGAGGAGGATCGATTTTTCTTTATTTTGTTTACAAAGAACCTTGAAAACATTGATTCTTGTGGTCAGAGACCTGTAAGTTTCTGGTCATGAAAGTCAGGGAAATTTATTTTGAAATGTCTATAGACACCCTGATATAATTTGACCGGCGGGGAAAACCACATAAGTCAAAATAGACAAGTTTTCAGGAGAAGCATTTTTTTAATTTTCTCCAATTAAATTATGATACATAAAGGAAACAAGTATTATTTTATCATCCACAATCATCATTATTTTGCAAGATGAATTAATTTTACACAAAACTATATTACAGTACAAAATACTGGACTTAAGTTATTTTGCACATATACCTCTCGTGACTTATGTTTTTTTACACTGTGCTTATAATGCAATATCCACTTACTATTAAGGTTCATTGTCCTCATAAATCACTGTTTACACACTTCTTTACCACAAATTAGTCTTCACTGTAGTCTTGCAAATCTGGATCAGTATCAGTGACAGATCCAAATAAAACTGGTGAAATAATGGGGGTATTAGTAAAAGTAGAGATAGTAAGTCTTTCTTTTTTTCTGAACTTATGGGTACCAACTTTTCAGTGATGGGTTTCAGTGAGTATTCCTTGTTTTCCGATCCACGTCTCTTTATATCCAAAATATGGAATGAGCCATTTTCTTTCAGAGTTGTCTTGAATTTTATCTCTCCAAACGATGATGAATAACGCAGCCATTTAACATCATGCCACTTGAAAACGTTGCCATCTTCATCCTTTTTCTTCTGGATGAATGGACCCTTCAGTAATGCAGAAAAATCTAAGAAGTGCTCTTGTTCCATTTCCAATACTGCAAACCGACTGCTGCTAGATCTTACTATACTAAACACAAATCAACTCTGAGCATACGATAAGCCAATAGAATGTTACGCAACGTGCTGCGTTGACTATTCAGCACTGTGCAGTTGTCTCTGTCTAACAGATAGAGAAGGGAGATGCATGCCTACTCACTAAGAGGAACAAGCAAGCATTGTTTGAAGGTATTTCATTATTTTTAAATAAGCCGTTTTCTCCTCAACGGAGCGTCGTACAAATATGGGATTTGGACAGTCGGCTTCCAAATAAATACAGCTTTCCAATGGTGATTTCAGAAAAGACCTATATGTAATAGATCTTGAGCACGCAAAGGAATAAGTGAAGTACATATCTTGAGCGAGGCAGCGCGGCCCGTTAACTGTACAACACCGCAACAACCTCATTCGCTTATCACTCGTCACGTGATTCTGCCTGCTCCGCCTCAGGTTCAGAGTTGTTCTGTGTTTACTCTAACTGGTACCAGTCATGAGGGATGTAGACTTGTATGTTAGTTTTCTTCTTCTTCTTTTCAATCACTGCATGATCACAGTCGACCTCCATGTGGCTATGTCCAGGAACCATAAATTTATGGTCTATATTCTCAATATTGGGCAGCTTTTGTAGTGCAAGTGAGAACATTGCCGCAACATGGGAGTTTTTGTTTTGTCCTCCGCATGTATCTGAATAAAATATGACATGGTTAACATGTGGTGGCAAAGAATGCAAATGTCTGTATAGACAAGATGCTATTTGGTTAGCTCCTCGACCACTAATGGCCTCATGCCACATGTAACAGTTTGCCTCACCTGTAGCGTTGTCGTGGACAGTCAGGTTGAACGTCCAAAGTTGACGCTTGTAGAAAACCACAGATGAACTAAGTGCAGGAGTGGGAAGGCATTGCTGTAAGTCAAATGAAAAGCATTTCATATTAGTCTTTTCTTTAGCCAGTTCCTTATCCTTTCTTTTTTCTTCATATGCTGTCTGCTGCTCTATATGATGAAGATCTCTTTCTGCAACAGCTTTCTCTTTTTCTTCTGGTGTACTTGCTACGCCAATGATCATTTTGAACTTGTCACAGGTATGACAAGTATCAACATGTGGCTTTTTAAATTTCAATTTCATTTTATGAAATTCTTTTGAGTAGAGTTTCATGCAGACAGGATTATCTGTCGACTCTTTATAAAGATTATACATTTTCTCCAAGGTTAGATCACTTGGCAAGTACAAATTGTCATTTCTTTGTCTGGTGTAATGACTCTCATAGCTGGGAAATGACTTTATGTGATTTATCACTTCTTCCCGTTTTGATTCTGTCCATTTATTGCTTGGAGCATTCTTACCACGCATATCGCTTAGTGTAATACCGCTGTTCGATGACTTTTCTTTAATCCTATAGTTTTTATAAAATTATCACTTTCATCAAGGGTTTTCAGGAAGCAACCTCTACATACTGGCACTTTTTTTCCATCCACATCTAAGGAATATTTATATGTCACCATCCTATATTTCTGCTTGTCAGGAGAATTGGTCCTCATTCTGGTAGTCGCTTTTTCTTCTATAGAAATATGAGCGGCCACAAAGGCAGCTCTCCTATCATAACTTCCGAGTTGCCAATAGTCTTCAAATATGGAATGTCTTTTATCTTCCGTAAGTCTTTCACTGGATTTTGCTCTACAAAGTGGAAGTTTTTTCATTGACCTTCGTGGTATTGCTTTCCCTTTTGTGTTACATAGCTCAGTCCAAGATTTCTACTTTCATTCCTAATTCTCCTCTTTTCCCTTGTCTTCTTTGGGCTTGCTTTATTTGACAAATTATTTACTGGTTTACTTTTTACAGGTTTTACCAAAGTGTTTGGGGCTTTTTTGTTACTAACACGCCTTTTTTCAAGTGGCATTTCATCCAAAGAGCTATCGCTTTCAGGCTGATATGTAGGATCGTCATCTGAATAATCACTATTGTTGAGTACTTTCTCCAGTGCCATCTTATTGTATGGCATTACATTGCTGTATTTTGTTATAGAATCTGATGAAGAACAATCTCTTCCAGTGCTTAGGGAAGTTGTTTGTTTACATCCTAGAAATAAATAAGAATGTGGTAAAAATATAGTTTAAACTGTACTTGATATTAAAATAATAGTCTAATATTTTGTCAACCCTGAAAATTATGAAAATCAGCATATTCTCTTACAAATTTGTTAAGTTTAGAAATTATTTGGAAAAAAAAGTATTTTATTCATATAATCAGCCTGCAGACTTCAACTTACCATGCCGAACTCTTAACCACTATAATTACTGAGCTATATAGAAGCTACATAGAAGTTTAATCTCAATCATAAATCTGATTTCTACTCAAGGTTTTTTATATTGTTTAGGATTAAGCAAGTGACAGTGGTTGTGCCACTTAAAAATCATTAGGACGAAGCTTACCTGCAAACAGGTTTGGTGTAGATGGTACATTCTCTGAAGAAAGAGAATTCGTGGTTTACGGCACCCGAGCACGAGCAGTCTTGCTCATTCGGGTGTATTACTAAATGTAATACCTCTTGTAATATCTCTTGTAATAAATAATAAAAAATAATAAAAATAAAAAAATAAAAAAAAAATAAAAATGTTGTTTACGTTAGTAGCTGCTGACGATTTGTTAATTGGGTTGGTTTCCATGTTACTTTCTAGCTGCAATATACTATTTACTCCAGCATTATGTATGCTGATTTCAATCCTAGGTTCATCTGAAAAATATATTTGGTTTAGAAACAGAACTAGGCTAAATGAGTAATTTATTGTACAGCACACGTGATTGTCAGTCTTATAATTTAATCAAGAAGGTATTATGAAACTGAGACATTATTTACGTAAAACAGTACATACCTCTGTCACATGGACCATCTGGAACAGTCTTGCAACCTAGAGCTAAAGTTACAAGTTTCTTTCCTCTTGAAGACATGTTTCTGATCTCTAAAGAAACATAATGATAATGAGAGAGAACTTCACAACACTGATACAGCTACTGAATGCAGTTAGTAACATCATAGCATTGCTGTAAGCTGAGAGGAAAGGTTTTAGTTGCATGCAGGTGTTCAACAATGGTGTGCTATTTTCGTGAGACAGATGGTAATTAAATAAGAGTGACAGACTTATGTGCTTGTTTACAGCTAAAACTGGTAAGCAGGTTGGGAAAATTCACTTAAGTTGACATAAATGTTTTCTCCTTTCTAGTGATTTTCCAGCTATTTTTTTTTGGGTGATTTTTCACATGTCATGTTTATTACTTTGAAGTTAGATGTGACTTATGTGCTTATACCGGAACACTCTAATCAGTGTCCAGAATAATATGATACAAAAATCGAAAAATAGCCATTTTTGACTTATGTGGTTTTCCCCGCCGGTTATATTATAATATATGTATTCAATTAATTTTGAAATAAAAAAATTTAAAAAAAGAACTTACTGAACGATAGAATAGGCTATGAAATAACTACTAATAATAGGCTATGAAATAACAACCGGGTGTTCGGAAATCCATATTACAAACTTCTAGGGCTAGTAGAGGGGACTTAGTAAACAATATTTCAAATGGGAACCCATGTCCGGAAATGTACTATTTCCATTTCTACAGCCATTACAATGTGTCGGATTTGCCGGTATTGTTTTGCAACCGGAGAGGCAGTACATGACGTCAGGAGAGCACCATGTGAAATGAGGTGTGATGTAAGGTACAGAATTAAATGACGTTTGGCTCATTACAGAAGAAAGTCAAATTTATTGGTAACAATACCAAAGTAACAAAAAAACTTTCATTGAACACAATAACACTTGTGTCAACAGTGGAAAAAACAAATTTGTTTCTGTATTCTGTACTCGATGTGTCCCATACGAAACTGCTTACTACAACAGAGAGTTGATGTGACGACCACCAACGTCGTTGCACACATTGTGCTGACGGATCATGTACTGGTACACTTGTTCCATCACACCTGGTGTCCCGTTAAGCTCTTCCTTGGTCTCTACAGGAGTTTCGTACACCATACTCTTCATACGACCCCAGAAGAAATAGTCCAATGGCGTTATGTTCGGTGATCGTGGGGGCAAATGCAATAGGACCATTTCAGCCTATCCATCTTTGCCCGAATCTTTGGTTCAAATGTCCCCGGAAGTCACGTGTAAAGTGTGGTGGTGCACCATTGAGCTAAAACCACAGTTTCTGACAGATATGCAATGGCACGTCATGCAACAACAGGGGCAATACGTCCTGTAGGAAGATCAAGTACACAGCACCCATTAACCTGGCTGGAAGAAGGTACGGCCCGATCACATGACCGTCTACATACCTGCCCACACAGTGATTCAAAATCTGTGTTGTAATCCCCTGACCTGCGTCGCCTGCAAGTGAATGGGGCTCCAGGCATGATACCACAGCAGGGTAAACATCATGTGCCATAAGGTGATTCACTGCCTATCTGGTTGCAAAACAACACCGGCAAATCTGACACATTGTAATGGTGTAGCATGGAAACTGTACGTTTCTGGACATGGGTTCCTATTCAAAATATTCTCTACTAAGTTCCCTCTACTAGCCCTAGAAGTTTGTAATATGAATTTCCGAACACCCAGTATACCGGTATTAAAACCTATAGTTTCAGAATTTTCAACATTCAATGCGATGGTGAGGTTCTTATCATCAGACTGTAATTTCATGCTTCTGTTTATGTTCGGGAATAACAACAAAGAGTCCATGCTCCAACTTGCTGGAAAACACACAATCCTCCAAGCTTTGATCATTACATAGGCTTGACCGAATGAAGGAAAACTAACTTATTTAATTACTTTCTAATTTAAAACCCATTTTATGTTCATATAAGAGGCCTGTTAAATATGTTTTGCATGAATAATTGAAATCCACCATGTACACAAAGTGTAACTGATATTCCTATTATTCTGCCGTCTAAAATATAGTATTTTCTTTTCCAGTTACAGAGTGTAAAAAACAATGGAATGCAATAAGATGTTCTTTCATTAGAGGGTTGAGAACACAGAGAAAGACTCGTTTTTCAGAACAACTGTCATTTTTATTACCATTTTCTTTTGTAAGGAAAAAAAAAGAGAAACGTCCTTCTATGAGAGTTTGTTCCAACACCAGCCTGGATGGAAGTGTAGGCTGTTTGACAAATGTTGAAGGAAATGTCTCTGAAGAAATTGAAGAAATTTATATTGAAGAAGACAATATAGAAATACATGATAATTCTATCAAAAATGAAGAGGACCATTTGCATAACATTTCTTTGTCAAACTCACCAATGCTCATTCCTATGAGAGAACATCCAGTAGAGAACTCACTGATTAACAAAAGGCAGGAAAAGAAACCTACAGAACAGCAATTTGATCATCTTTCTACATTCTTCAAAGCAATGGAGCAATTGGTTAGAACATTTCCTCCCGGATTACAAGCGACTGTTAAAGGAGAGATTTTCAGAGTTGTAAATGATGCAGAGCTTAAGAATCTCACACAAACATAAGACATTCTAACCTTATATAAGACATTCTAAATTGCAATAGTACCCAGAGGGATTGATTGAAATGGTAGCCTTCATGCAACATCTGTGTTGTGGGCAAGTATAGTTATCATTCAGAGTGGAAATATGGTGTACGAGGTAGCCATTCATGCAGGTTTCTGCATTGCGGTGGCCACAGCTCTAACTCCCGAGCGATGGGAGAAATACTTACGCAAATAAAGCCTCTGACTCAATATGTTTCAGGTTCTCAAGATTACAGTTAAAATTACAATGAGATGTTGGAAATGTCCTCCACACAACACTGGCACCTTTTTAGGAAATTTTTTTTTTAGGCGAAATAGAGTTGATTTCTCTTGTGATATTGTCTACTTTATAATCAAGTTCCCCCATAAATACCAGTCTCTTAGAAGAACTTAAAGACAATATCACAAGAGAAAAGCTCTATCTCGGAAGCTGAACTTATGCGCATGAAAGAAAATTTCCCAAAAAGGTGCCAGTGTTGTGTGGATGCAAGAGGAAGACGTTTCCAACATCTGTTATGATGAGGTACGTGGTTATTTACATTGTAATTTCAACTGTAATTGTGAGAAACTGAATCATTACACCATTAGCGGCATTATTTGCATAGATATTTCACTCAATCACTCGGGAGTTAGAGCTGTGGCCACTAAGATGCAAAAACCTGCATGATTGGCCAACTCGTACACGAAACACACGGTAGCAGAGCAGTGATATGGGATGTTTTTTCTTCTTAAACCTGTAGCTGGACAGTAGCTTCACTGTCACGAATACTTCCAGATTCCTCATTGGTGAGCACAATCAGTGCAAACTATATTCTACTAATTTAGCAGGTATGGAACAGATAACATTGAATCTCTACTAAACCAAGTGTTCCTACTAACATTGTTTTGCCTTTTCCTTATGGGTATTGTAACCAATGACCTGCAGAGACTAACCACAAAAATTGGGTTGGATCAGGGGCTGTAGGATCCATCAGTTCCTACTTCATTAGCACACATCTATGGATGTTCACAGATATCTATGTCACACTATTCAACTTAGGCAGAGACTGGGAATTTTCTGGCCTATGTTTACCAGAGGGAAATCTGAATAATTTTGGTGAACTGACAGAATCTCTCAGATAGATGTTATTCATGTTCTGTGATATATCCACATCATCATGCATACTTTCGGCGTGAAATGGAATTTTAAACTCAACTATGAAAGCTTATAGTTAAATACAAAAATGAAGCTTTAATAATGCCTCATAAGGACACACATTTATTAACCAGACCATCATGGTTAAAATTTCAATGGGTTCCTAGTTTTTATTTTTATAATAATAATAATAATTATTATTATTATTATTATTAGGCTATTATTAATTTTTATGACTACATTTTACCAGTTTTTTACACATGCAGACAGCATGACAACTATTCCATGTGTAATATGTAGGGCTCGAATTTTAGGCTTTTATAAAAGGTTTTTTGCCTTTTCTTTTCGTGGAATAGCTCTTTTTAGGTTTTGAACAAACGATTTTAGCCCTCTTAATAAAACACTAATATTAACAACGACAATTGTATTATAATAATGACCCCCCTAATATTAACACCGAAAATTGTATTGTAATTTTGACACAGTTTTTTATTTAAGATAATAAAAAAGTTAACTATTCCTTATATCGGCACTCAAAAAATAGCATAAACAATTGAGATATTTAATTTTTAATGATACAATTATTCTTTCTTTTTATAGTATTTTAATGAAAAGTCTCAAATTCAACGAACAAATACCAAGAAGATGGCAATAATTAAAAAATGTGTTCATGAGCAATGTCAACTTCATTTGAACCGGATATGCATGTTAGTAAAAGTATTATAAATTCCATTTTCAAAATCTGAAGGAAGAAGTCTGGTAGATAAAATGAAAGATAGCTATGTTTACTTAGGCCTACTTGTTTTTGATAGGCTTGGCAGAAAATTACTCGACCATCAGTTGTGAAATTGGGGTCTTCCTCAATCCATTACCGGAAAAGTCCTAATTTTGAAAATTTCTGTTTAGGCATATCAAACTATCTTAAGTACAATAAGGGTCAGTATACCACACAACTTTACTTCCGACCTACAAAAATACGCAGACTGGAATGTTGCGAATTTGTTCCTATAATACACTTCTCTGTCGTCGGTCAGCAACTTCTTATTTGAAAGTTGAAACGACAAAGGATTAGTTGCAGATTTCAAAGTATTGCACACAGCTCAAGTTTCATTGCCTGTGATGGCGAGGCGACACATCTTCGAGTTACAAAGAGACATATACATTGTTAATTTCAATGAGAAGTATAAATTTATTTTTATTATGTCTTTTCTTAAAATGCACAAATTCACATATTTATTTTCCTTTCCATTAATTTGAAAATCCATTTAAAAATTGTGTTTATCTATAAAAGTCCTCTTTAGCTCCTAGTTTTTCAGCAAAAGTCCTCTTTAGCCCCAAGATTTTCAGCAAAAGTCCTCCTTAACCTCTTTTAGGCCCTTTTGTCTAATTTACCCCTTTTTAGGTTCTATAAGATTCATATATTCTAGTGATGGGTCGAACCAGTTCATTTATGTGAACTACTTCACTATCTCTCACTTTTCTCTGTGAACGCTTCAAATGAAGTAGTTCGTTCGTGAAGTGCATTTTTCTTCCTGGCCGGCCTCACCCATAAGCTATTTTTTCTTTGCCACTCTTCTATATGAACACTTCAAAAATGAAGTGTTCTTTGAAGTGTTCTTTCTCATAATATCGTTCACAAAGCTCACGCTCTCTCTTTCACACACATTTACCTGGGGAGAAATACTTGGGGTTCGTGACGATACCAAGAGATGGCATAAGCATGTCCCATTGCTTTTAGGCTTGCATCCAACGCGGTTTCCAAGCACGGTTGTTTTCAGACCGGAGGGGGACATAAAGTTTCGTGACTTGACATAAAAGACATGACTTTTTTGGTATGTAAAAAGGGAACATCGCTGTTTCCAACTTCGTGAATCTAAAATTTCTTATTGTTTTAAAAAATATAGCCTATATCTATTTTTTTAATAATACGTTAATGCAATAAAATAATTTAATATGGCAGGATATCTTAATCAGCAATTAATTCATTTTCATTTTCGATTCAGTATTTATAGAAACACGTACATACTGATTTGGTTATCATCTTAAAAAAAAGTGTGCGTGGAACGCCACGCGACAGAAGTGAAACTCATTTTAATTTTTTTATTTTTCAATTTTGGTATATTGGATTTTTTAATTTTTGATTGTTGGACTTTTTAATATTGGGTTTTTCGACATTTTTAATATTGGATTTTTTAATTTTCGATTTTTTAATTTAGGATTTTTTATTACTAAATTTTGGATTTTTATTTTTTAATTTTTTAATTTTTGAATTTTGGATATTTGGATCTTTGAATTTTTAAATTTTGGACTTTTGAATTTTGGATCTTTGAATTTTTGAATTTTGGATCTTTTAATTTTGAATTTTTTAAATGTTGGGTCTTTGAATTTTTTTATTTTGGATTTTGGATTTTTTAATTTTGGATTTTTTATATGTTTGATTTTTTAAACTTTGGATAAGCCTAATCATTGAGTTATTGTTTTCTGTGCAGTCACACCTCACAAATTTCGTGACGATTTTGAGCGTTACATTAATTTCGTGACTATTTTTGAGCATTACACAAGCTCTCGATTTACCCCTTCCGCGGCTAAAGAAGCTTCACTTCAAAAATTAAATTTTGTTTTTCAGCTGTATTGGTATTGCCTGAAAGCTCCACGGTAACCTGAAGTAAAGAATTTGAAAGTGAAGTAGAGTGACAAACAAACGAGTTCAGAATGAGTAAAGCATTCACTCACTGAGTTTGAAGTGTTGAAGCATAGAAGCGAGTGAAGTAGAAAATAAACGAACTACAATTGGCACTTCTTGAGTTGGATAACCTCATGAACTGTTTGAACTACTAGTTCACTAAAAGTGAGTAACTCATTCACACTTCAAATGAGTGAAGCGTTCATTTTGAACGACTCACTCACAAGTTACCCATCACTAATATATTCGGAAGCAAGGAGCATGAAACGGAAAAAATATGTAAAAATGTTATAATTAGGAAGCTGGGGAAAATAGGTTAAAACCTTCAAATCCGGGCCCTAGTAATATGTTTGTGTTAAAATGTTCCTAGCCAGAATCATTTGATTCTCTGGTGTTAATGCTTGTCTCATGCTAATTGTTAGTTAATTTTAGTTTTAATTTTGTTTGACATTACTTTGCCTCCACAGCCAATGTACCAATGTGTGTGTATCTTGTGTAAACTTAAGTGATTAATTGATGAAAAGGAAGAGCTTTTAAAACATACCAAAGCTCATTACTCAGGGACAACAAATAACATTCCTTTTTTATCCTAAAAAATAAATACTTATCGTATTCACCATCAATCAAGCATAAATGGGAAGTTATTTAAATATTTTGTTTTTTGTTTAACCTTTAAGTATGTATACCTTAACTATGTATGTTGTGTCTATCATTAAAATTTTTCATGTGTCACTGTAGATTTATCTAATTATAATTAGTATTTTCACCCAAAATATCAATGATGAGGAACTTGAAGAAGTTGATATTTTTGAAGCAGTTAACTGACTTACGCTCTGTACACACCAGTATATAAAAAGAAGCTTCAGTTTACTGTATGTGTAGTAAATAAAAAATGTTTAAGTTCCCTATCATTTTGGTTTTTTGGGCACTTATGTTTGAAGTGATGGAATACATCATACTTGAGGTACATAAATAGATGCATGTATTTAAAGGTTAATGTTCCTGTAATAGAATAGAAATAAACTTAAAATATTTTTTACATGAAACTACATCCTTTTTCTTTTGTAATTTTGCCCTAAGCAAATAGTCATATTTCTCAAGCATTCCAACTGCATGCAATATATCTGATCTGTTGATTAAATAATAATTTTAGAAATCTTAATAACCCTTACAACTGAAGAAACTAATTAAGTCCAATATTTAAATGATTAAGGCACCGGAGCCATAGTGCCACCAGCAGAATTAGACAAATTGAAAAATCTTAACAATTTTGTCGGGGATCGAACCTGGCATGTAGTGCAGTGTCTCAACCAATTAACTAACAGCTTGCACTCATTAGTCATTAATAAAATGTTATTTATCAAAAAATTATGTCTATTATTTTAATAACTTTTATTATTGTACAAGTGTATATTTTTCTAAAACATTTTTTTAAGTTTTGCTTTTGTTTGCATTAAAATAATTTATTTAAGAAACAGGGGTTGCAAAATATTAACTGCCCTGGGCTGCAGAATGCCAGAATAGGCGTTGTCCAAAATTGTTGCTTTCTCAGAACTGTCATATTACCAATACCATCTAATGAATTTTGTCATAGCAAATCAAATTTTATACATAGGCCTATTCGTATTGCATCACCAAAATGCTAAAATGAATGTAAAATTAATAAAAGCAGTATTCAGAGAAATGAGAAACATTTCTTTAAGCTCTCTGTCCCAAAATAAAGAAACTGTTTTTACAGTGTGTAAAGCCAGCCTAGTTATCACACTAGCAACAAAATCCACCTGATTTTCATCTCTAAGGTTTTATTTTTATTTGCAAATGTATCATGCATACTTTAAATAATGTTTGTCTAAAGTTAGTTTTGATAGTTGTGATAAAGTCTGAACTCGTCTTCTCACATGACATCCAAAGAAAAATACAAAATTTGTACAGTAAATCGATTTGCAACTATTAGTAACAGATCATTTGTGTTTTACTCTTTCTTCTTCATTCCAAATTTCTTCAACATTTTAATCAGGCATATTCTGTGAAGCAATCAAAACTTTGCCCAGAACTGAATTTCAAGTTACATGTCTTATAACTAGGGTTTGGATGTTTATGACATGTCATATTTTTATTTTGACCTCTGTTCTCGCCACAAACACAAATTAAACATGTTATCCTAATCGGACCATTTTTATTTTGCATATGAAGTCATATTTTCATCACACATACACAGGTGAGTTCAAAAACAGCCTGATGCTTCACTGATGACTTTAAAAAAAGCTGATGGAAGTACGATGACATCAATGGAATTATAAAAATGTACCCTATACATACCCTATGGATTAGAATCCACACAAACTCTTTACGCCGATCACTACGAAGTAAGGTTTTCAACCTTAAGTACTGGCCGCCTTTACTCCCAGGATTCCTCTTGGTACTCATTTCTGTTAGAAGCTGAGTCGACCCCAGGATCATAGTGCCACCAGAAGGATTAGGGCAATTGAAAAATCACTAGGACCTTTACTGAAATCAGGTAATAGCGAGATGCAAGGTAAGAACTGTGAGTAGTGTGTGACACTAGCAGATTTATAAGTTCTAATCAGATTTGTTGTGAAGTTACACAAGTACTAGTGTATCTGTATTGACAAGTTGATTGCAGACGTAATTTCATAAATCCATTCCAGAATAGGTTTTTTTATATATATTCAAATTTTGCAGGAATAAGCTGAAATCCAATGAAATTCTGGTATCCAAATGATCACACCATGGATAACAAGGCCACCGAATCGTTTCAGACATTCCGAAGGGAGTTTTAATTGCTAGTAACACAGCACTATTATTAAGCTGAAGAACTATCAATTCCATGAGGTTTTGAAATTTGAATCTTAAATTACGATAAATATTAAATAATGCTTTGATATGTACCAAATTGTAAAATATGTAACAACCGAACCACTGTTTTTTTTTTTTTTTTTTTAATTTCATTACATGATTTATAATTTTCAAAATATTGCAGATATTTTGGAGCGAGGGTTTCAAACCCCTGAACTCCCTCCCCCCATACCATACACCCATGAATGAATTGAATGTTGCAAAATAAGTAGCTAAAACTGCATGTAGGCAGCCAAGTTTAGAACAGTTGATATAACTAATGGAGTCAGGTTGTGATGAGGCAGAGGTCGAGACAGAACGCATCAAAAGTCCCAGTAATAAGTAAGAGATCATATAGACAATATGAAATCAATTCTCTTTTGCTAGAAAAAAAAAGTGATCAGAAACAATATGGAATGATAAACCAAAACCTCAATAAAATTAAGGTTGCTGGCATTGAAGATCAAATTCACAGCTCCCAAATGCAAGCCACTTGCAGTACTGCTTACAGTAAAATTTTTCTACTTGACACTGCTCAGACAGATACTAAGTAGCCTGGATGAGTCTATTATCGAAATATTGTAATTTGAAGGGATGATTGCTTGTTGGAACACCAGTCTTCAAGGTGGTCACATCTCTGATGCAGTGCCTATCAGACAGACTGGAGGGAGGGGAACGATAGCTCGTCTCTCTGAATTTACCTCCCTCCTCTGAACGGCCTTCCCCTCATTCACGTTTCACCAAAGTCAGGCCGAAAATATTTAACTCTACACCAACTTGTCACTTTTTTATAATGTATATGTGGTGTTAAATTACTCATTAGATGCAGTAGGTTCCCACTTATAAGCCTGTTGCCTTTAAGAACTGCTTGGAAGCTAATAAGTTTATAATTGCGACTTTAATTGTAGATGTTATGTTTGACATCAAATATACTCTCAAAATATTCCGAAAATATTTCACTACCAAAAGTTAATAAAAGCACTCATGTAAATCATTGTTCGTTTATTAAATTAAACTCTATATTTATGCTTCCTTATTAACATATTACAATGCATAATAGTGTTTAATAAAACAGGAAGCAATGTTCTTTAATGTCTAGAATAACATAAATGTTTTTTTCCATGTTGTTTAGTAATATTGGTTTGTTATTATTATAATTATGTTCTTTATCAGGCTATCATTTTCGTATTGCATAATTCATAAAGATATATGAATATTTAAAAATAATTATTAGTTCTTTATTTCGTAAAAATAATGTTGGATATTAATTGCAACAAATTATCAGACTTCTTGAGGAGCCCTGCAGTTTACAGGCATGTTAAAAGAACTCCTGCGGGACAAAACTCCCGCACAATAGCGACGATCACAGGCCTAATTTTCAGTACATCTCCGTCGTTAAATAACCATAAAATCAAACTTGAGGAGCCTTGTTTATTCAGCGTCTAGGGCTCCATACTTTAATCAGCTTCAGCCTATGTTAACATAATAAGTTACGGAAAGGTGAGAGAATTTCATTCCATAATAGTTATATTTCATTTTCTTTGCTATTTTTTTATATGAATTAATATGTATGTTTTACACGATTCAGATCGAAATAATCAGACAGGCCCTTTTTGATGTTAAAGATAACATACAAGCAACTCTCATGTCTATTTCGTAGTTTAGCGACTTATAAAATTCTCTATTAGTGGGGGTGGTAGGGTCATAAAGTTTAAGTGTCCACACCTAGAATCCGAGATACATTAACGGATGTAAATGTTGTCTTTATATGGAAATGGACACTATAATTTCAAGGCTGGAATATTTCTCTTAATAGTATAGGATGATGGCAGGACAATGGGCTGCTTTGCACCTGGGGCAGGAAGACGAGTCTTTCAAGGATGCTAGGAAATGTTAAAGAATTACTCAAGGCTGACAACGTCTGCAGAACAACTAGTATAGGTATAAATTAGAGCTTTATTACTTACGTAGCTGTCACTGTATGTTACTTTTAAAACTTGCATGAGCAAGTACTATAGCGTTTTATCATTTACTATAAATCTCGTTTCTCATGAAAGTCTGGTTTTGTTTTGTGTTTAGTTCTGATTTTTTGTAACGATTTATGTTTTGTTTATTAATCTACTTAAAATTCTGTATGATTCCGAACTTTGATAAGTAAAAACAAAAACCTTATGAAGTGATTATGTCCGTCTTCCACAATTACTTTTATAGAATATGGAAAATATTGTAATTGCTCCTATTTGAAAATTAAAATTAAAATTAGCCTAATGATATTCAAAAAAAAGTTAAAGAAAGAATCAGGGAAAAATCGTACTGATAAGTTAGATTTTTTTGAAACTTTCAAAATTCATATAGAACTCCACAACTTGCCACCGGTCTACTCAGTCTGGAAATTTGATATAAAATATGCTAATAGATTTTGTTGAAAGATGTGTTCTACAAAATTCCCAAATCTCGCTGCTATAGCATCGATGATTTAAGAATCGCCCTGTGTACTACATATTGTGTATAATCAGTGATGGGAAGTAATTGAGTAAAAGTAATCGGATTACAGTAACAATTCCTTTTTTGGTCCCATTTACTTGTAATCAATACTTTAAAAAATGTAATTTCTACTTGTAATTTACTTCTGGAAATAAAACTGTAATTGTTACAATTTAGTAGTCGTTAGTATTAGTATCATTCTCGCTTGCTATATCGTCATCACTGCTGTTTTTGCGACTATTATCCAAATTAGAGTTAATATTAACAAAAAGTAACTCAATATTTTAGAAAATAATAAACTGTGTTTTTTTGTTTGTTCATTAATAATTTTTTGGTCTTGTGCCCAAAACATACCAAAAACAAGGAATTTTCAGGTACTGCCATTTTGTAAAGTAATTGTAAATGTAATTGTAATTTTACTGATTACTTTTTGAAAAGTAATTTGTAATTGTAATTAAGTAAAATGTCTCTCAGGTAATTGTAATTCAGCCCAATTACTTTCTTTTTGTACTTTTCCCAACACTGTATTACAAAAATCGGTAAATCTGCAACAGGGCTCATTAAACATGACATTTCGGTCAGTTGCGCTTATCCTCTGTACATAGCACTATTTGTGTTTGTCCCGGTTTATACTGATTTTAAATCTTACTACGAAATACTAAAGTTTTTACCTTCTGAATTGAAGGAAGATTCTTCGTATGTCCTTGTGCTATAAACTGTTTCGTTTACTTTAGTTTTGAACACTAAACTGCCATTCTTTACTATATCTTCCAAGGCATGCCTCTCTGTAACCTCTTAACAATCTCGGACAGATCATTCAATTATCCTGCGTAAGAGAACAGGAATTTTTACATCATCGATCACTTGGGCGTCGATATAATTTTCTGGTATTAAGTGTAATTCACAGGGTGTCCACATTCTGGAAAGTCAGGGAAATTGAAATCGGTCAGAGAAAGTCAGGGATTTTTTGTAAAGTAAAGGGAAAAGTAATGGAAATCTGTATAAAAGTATGGAATAGTCAGGGAAAATAACTAACTCCAGTGAGCGAAATTTGAGGGACATTTGTTTTGCTCCAGTCTGCTGCAACCCAGACTGTATAAGCAATTTTCATTTCAGTACTTGAGCTAATAATTTCTTATTTGTGTTATGGGGATGGAGTAGGCTCGATTTTTTGCTTGTTTTGTTTTATTTACAGAGAACCTTGAAAACATTGTTTCTTGTAGTCAGGGATATGTAAGTTTCTGGTCATGGAAAGTCAGGGAAATTTATTTTGAAATGTCTGCGGACACTCTGAATTCAACATCTTCGATTTGATTGAGTGAGAAGAGTAACAATAAGCATCCTTGCTTAGCTCCTGTATTATCGGTGAATGACTATTTTGTCTATTTTAATACAAAATTTTACCTTTATAGTAATATTAGCACATGTTCCATTTTTTACGAAATAGTCTTGTTTTGTAATTTTTCCCTCGCTCAGTTCTGCCTGATGTATCGAAAGCCATTGGAGTCTAAGACTACGCAGACGAATTTGCAACGTTCTCACAAACTATCATGAGTAATTTATTGTTTTTAGCACGTGTATGTTGCCAAAACCACTATACAAAACCGTTTTAATCATCTTACAAGAGCTATGAATTATAATATGTATGTGTACTGTACTTTATCATCTCGCCTTCTGTCCAGAGATCTAAAACTAAAAACTTATAAGATGGTATTATTATCCTGCCGGTTGCATTATATGGATGTGAGACATGCTCCCTTGATCTTCGGGAAGAACATAATCTGAGAATGTTCGAAAACTGGGTACTTAGGAAAATATTCCGACATAAGAGAGATCGAAACGGGGACTGGAGAAAACTGCAAAATGACGATCTTCATAATCTGTACTCTTCACCGAATTTAATAAGGGCATATCTTAAAAATATTGACTGCGAGATCCTAAGGGAAAAAAGACCACTTGAAAGATCTAGACGTAGGGGGAGGACAATATTAGAATAAATTTAAGGGAAGTAGGATTTGCAAGGGATGGTTGGATGGAGTTAGCGCAGATCAGGGTTGAATAGCGGACTCATGCAAGCGCAGCAGTGAACCTCCGGGTTCCATAAAATAGGCAATATCCCTTTACCGTGATTAGAAATTATTTATTGTAACTGAGTAAATAAGTATGTGTACTGTATAGCTGAATTATACAGGGACATAGACAAGCTACTTTTATTAGGAGATTTTTGCTCTATGGGTTCAATTTTTCCTGTTACAGCATAAAATCTCCCAGGGCATGGCCGCCACCGACTTCTAACATTAGGATAGAAATGTAAAACAAAGGAATATCGCTGTTAACAGTGTAGTTAGTCGGTAGTTATGAATAAAAAGAAAAGACTAATGCAGTGGCGACCAGTCATGTGATTAGTCTGCAAATTTTGCAGATTATGGAAACACTAAATTATGATATAGCTGTTGGCGATTGATTAAGAGTCAGGTTTTTATCAATCACTAGGAAGGCATGAAGTCAATTTAGTGAACATTTTAACCTTAATTCGCGTAATTGTTTATTTATGAGCACCAAATTATAATGACTTTAATGTCTGTAGCATACACATTTTACGTCATAGAGCAAAAGTCTCCTAATAAAAGTTGCTTGTCTAAGTTCCCTTTATATACAGGTAAAATATTTCGGTGTTATTTATTAACACCCGTATAACACAACTGAATATCACAATGTAGGTCTATTTTATACTGATTTTATGGGAGGATAATATAACGCAGGTTCAAGTAGGCTGTTTTGTTATTACCGTTCAGAACGTACCGAGAACTCGATTATGTGATAGTTCTAGTTCTTAAATTAAACGTGGGAACTGAAAATCTTGTTGTAATTTAGGTAGGCCTACTTCAAAACGTGTGACCCCGCAAAATTTCGAATTGAAATATTTTAAAGCAGACTGTAGGCCTGCTTTCTTAATAGGCAGTCTATAACGAAATAATCTTTAAGTAATTTCAATTTTTTTTTGTTCTTTCTCGATTAGCCTACTTCTGCTCTAAATAATCTGTTCTTCAGCGATCAGATATGAGATCCTAAGCTTCGTTACTGTGTAGGATGCGGGAATTTCTCTTATTTAATGAAGACAAATTGAAATGAATCTGCTGATGAACCGCTATATTTAATCACTTCCTTGTAGTTCCACTCCGATGACTGTCATTGAACCGTGAATACAGATAGGGGTGAAAATTAATCCTTACTTTCCCCGAATACATGAGTACAAGCTATGACCTAAGAGTGTAGGGATCACATGAAATGTGAAATGATTGTAAAGGTCAGAGGTCTGCAGGGGTCATGTGAGGTAACAATAAAACAAGTAACTCTTAAGTTCCTACAAGCATACGTCTCGTTAAAAGATGAAAATAAACGATAATTTTATTGGCAGGTTTCTGGTCTCGGTCATGCATACAATAAAAATTACTACTAACTGTATTATTTAATTATGTATACGAACCTATTAACAATAAGCTTCTTCTTACTGGTAGTAGCACTAGCGTTAAAGAAAACAGTTTTACCAGTATTTGTGAATCATAAGAAAGTGTGACGAAACTCTTTCTAGTAGGTTTGAAAGAAAATATTTTATTAAATAAAATCAACCAAAAGGGGACTTTGATTGGACCGATGCCATGACCTGTCACAGCCTGCCATCTCTCTCAGAAGTAAAGAACTATGACAATCGGCTGGCGCGAAGGGCATGGTGGGAACGTTGCTGTTTGTTTGAGTGAATCTAAAATCTCAAAATTTAAACACTTAAACTAATTATGGTCAAACAAAAACAGTGGCATACAAACTTTTTTCTCCAAATCTGTGTTTCTGGAAAGCTTAATGTAATACAATTATTATGTCTATATTCTATCTGCTTAAACTTCCATTCTACGTATTTAGCAAAGAATAAAACATGTCAGAAACAAAGTAATTTTTGTCATGCATCTTTTAAAGTTAACATTAAGCAAGATGTTTCCTTATTTCATTATTTTTTCACTTTACTATTCTGTTCCTACGAAACCCCTTACCACTTTTGGCTTTGTGAATAGGTTATAGCTTCAAAGAATCTCAAGAGTCTAAAAATTAAGAACATAATTTTTTCTATATGCTTGCAGCATTCGGGGTCACCGAGACCGTGATTGGTAGACAAACAGACATGAAAGCTGAAAAATCGCAAAATCGATCATATTCTCAGGAAGTAATGATTAATAATTTGTTAAAATAGGTCAAGGAACAAACACGCAAACCCTTAACAAGTTTATTATTTGATAGTAACAATCGATTTATATATTAATTAGATGCACCTTTTTCTGACGTAAATACTCTACATCTAATAGGAGTGTGATTTCATTTTACGAAAGTATTTCTTTTCTCATGTAGGCCTACTGTTTCCTTGCCAGGCCGTGTTTCCCTTGAGATATTCATATACCATTCTTATGCATCGTTACTTACAAATTTCAGTAACCTATTAAGATCGTCTGCTTTAATTTATTTTATTCCATCATGTAACACAGGAGTAAGAATTGAATCGTTATGGTTATGAGCAAAAGTATTACTTTTGGATAATGCAAACTTTATTGTATCAGCTGAAAGTATTAGTGTGCTTTATGAACACTACCATTTTGAATGCCATATTTCTGTATAGCGAATTTTACACCTTCTGCATGGAACAAACAATGTTTCGGGGCGATGTTTGAAAGAAGGGCTCTACACAGAATACATCATAACATGCCATCTCTTGGAGGTATTTGAATCTAATTTCGACATATTAGAAATCTGACAACTCATCCGTGATAGAAACATATCCCAAAATAGGGCGTAACCTGACTTATTCCCTCAATTATCAGTACTGTGTTTTGCGGAGTGTTGCTGGCAGTCTAAACATGCTTCCCAGGCGTTAGTTTCTTACCGGTACCTGATCAGTTCTGTAATGGAGCGGCAATGCTTTTAGTCCAGCCTCTTGGAAGAGTAATTTATTATTAGCATTTGCTAACTATTATTTGAAAGATTCCAAGTGCTCATCCATGGAGGTTTTCTTCAATCGAGGATTGGTTCGTAGCACGGTATGAAGTGATGTTTTTATTTAAGTGATAGGAAGGAAAAACGACTCGACAAGAAATTCAGTGAGACTGACTGCTTTAAGGGTCGCCAGGGTTAGCCCGAAACCTGAAGGAATAACTAATCTACGCGAAATAATCATACAGATTTTGTAAGGTTTGTCATGGATTAGATCCTTAGTTCCTTCATTTAAGATTATTATGTCACAAGTTTCTAGCTGAGATTTTCCATGTTTTACCGCAAGCAAGATAAGGCTAACGTAATTCGTGTTCCAAGCACATTTAAAATGCCGGGGAGACTTAGTGGTCACGGTGTATTGAAATTCTGCTTTACTCGGTGAATCATAAGTTGAAACATGCCAGAGTTCTGTATAATAGGTTATGATTAGTAAACATACAGTATAAATAGCACTTTATTTGAGAGCCCTAATACTGGACTCTGTGGTACTCCACATTTAATAGATCTTTGTTATAACCTTCTTTGCCTTTTTTGTTCATCTGCATAACTTCAGAAAGCTAGAGGTTACGACAGAAATATCTTGTAATAACTGGAACTTTCTAAGTTCACCAATTATCAGTGCGTTATAATTGTCAAGGGATTAATGTCGGAAGCACTCTATTTCTCTGCGATATCTTCTTGTAATCAGAGGAAGAAATACGGCTTCCTGGATGACTCTGCCTGTTCCGAGAGAATGGGAACGCTAATGTATAATTACTTTCACACGAAAAGCTTGAACAAATGAAGCTAACTGAATAGATTATGTAATCCATTCATTTGTTACGTTAACTGCACAAGACAGGTTTTTGCCACTACTATGAAAAGGCAGACTCCATCACTTGAAAGTGTTTCTAGGTAGGCTACCTGATACATCGTCAGTGATATGAAATCAAATAAGTGTTTGGGAACTCCATAGATGTGCCCTTCTTCTCATCCTATCCTTCTTCATGTCTAGTTTATTCTGCGAGGTTTATTCTTCTACGGACGACTATACTTTCAAATACATCTGTTGAAGTACTTACTGAAAAGTAAATAGAGGCCTGTGAAGTTCATATTTTATTACTTTTTTGCCTAGAAGATGTTTCATTGCGTGCTCATGTTGAAATAGCATACAAATTAGAATTAAATCATTGACTTCCGCTCCGAGACCACGTGTTCTTTACCCACATTAAAAAACAGTAAAATCTAGGTACAGGTGAAAAAATCCATTTAGGCAAGCCTACAGGCTGAGGTAGATTTCTAAGTGCTTTTGGTTTAATTTACTGTCGCTGCGTAGCACTCTTCTTCTTTAGCCTTGGCATGACAAACCCGCAATAATAACAGCAAAAAAAAGGAAAGATCACTTTTTTAAACGTTGAAATCTCGCCTTATATGAGAACTATCAAGAAACTAGTTATTGATTTGTAGAGTACTGATCAAGAGCTTTTCAACGATACCCCACAAGACGTAGTTTCAAAAATTTCCATCCCCTCACCCCCACCCCCACTCGTACCCCCAAAAACCCCCGAATTGTTGGTGTCACTGTGAACTCCATAGGGAGTACTCTAATTTATTCTAACAAAGTTTCCCTCTATACTTCATAGGGGCCGAGATATAAATGTTTTAAAATTTCAACCCCCACCCCCTTGAGCCAATTTTACTCATTAACGAACTTGTCCGAACTATTGGGCCTAGAAATAACACAATAAAATTTGGTTCAAATATCTTCAAAATTACGGCCACTAGCGTGTATAGATGTAAATATCACATTTTTTTTTTTTTTTTTTTTGAACGGGCGGTGGTTTCGTACTTAGGGAAGCATGAAAGATTTTACTTCCAAATCTACCTCAAATGTTGTAAGTCCAGTATCCTTTCGTTTATCTAGTTATTTGTACTTGGTCTTCAAAAAAGCTTATTACAGACTAACAAGTTTTGATATTAATATTAATAATTTTTTTAAAACTTTTGATTTTATTTTTAAAAGTGTGAAGGTAAAGTGATCCCTATACAGACCATGGAGGCCCAGAGGGTTCCAGGAGGCTGAGGTTCCCAGATTTTGGACATTCGGAACAGGAAGGTGGTAAGGTTGTCAGCCTTACGCACCGGGCGCCTTTACCCCCAGAATTGCTCCTGGTACTATATTCTTTATTACTAATATTCTTTATTAGTACATATCTTAAATTGCACCCGACCACGAGCAGTGTTACTCATTCGGGAGCATTCACCTTTTTGCCTGTTATCTTACAAATCTGCATGAAATATTTTCAGTTTTTGTATCTGTAAGTATGAAAGAAGCCAAACAAAATTAATAACTTGTATAAAAATTACACGCAATTGTTTTCAGTAGTGTCTGATTATTGCGTAATTTGTTGAACGTTCTGACTATAAACCACTAAATTTCTTTATAGATAAATTTGATATATTTTACTAAAACGGTATTGTGCAATTCTGGAATTATATTGTGTTATATTGAACTGTGCTATTTATAGTTTTGTGTACAATTTTATTCAATTATACGAACACACAATACGCATGACAGACTTTCGACCACTGACTGACACTTACTTCTGTAAAAGCTACTGAAGAGAGAGCCATTGCGATAGAGATGACTTGAAGACAGGGTGCGGTCTAAATAATGTCGGTAGCTTGACGAATTGTTGTCCGAATTTCTTATACGCCCATCCTCAGTCAGGGATCATTGAGAACGACCTCTCTCACACCTGAAACCTGTTTGAAATATCGGTCACTTTGCATATCCTCGATCTCAATTCAGCATCTTTGTATCAGTTCTAGAATTCACGAACATAATTCACTTTCTAACATTATCAATTCATATTAACTTTCAACTAGTAGCCTATAAGAAATAAATAAATATAGCCTATCTTTACGGCTATCCCTTAAGGCCTAGGGCCTCATGTGAAAGATTTCCTTGCATATTAACCTGAGCAGCATTGTATCACTAAAGAAATATCTAGGCCTGATCGCTAGTAACTAAGTACACTCTACGGTCTTTCGACACGTATGCTTCAATCGCTACCTACATCTATCTGTAGATTATGATACAGTGTAGTCTACAAGTCTTTAATGAAGTAAGCGTTCTTACGACTTATGACGTTATTTCCGGCTACTTAGTTAACTTCACTTCAGCTTTCGGATACGGCCTTTATCTCGCATTATGCACACATAAGGTGAACAACATGCGGATTGTGTATAGTCTACAATGATATTTTTGTCTTTTTCATTCAATCTTATTTCATACTTAATCAAGAAGGGTTTTTGTCGACGTCTCCATACTTTCCTGTCTTTCGCACTAATCTATTCCACTGTTCACTCGCCATTCGTCTGAAAGAGTCGACGTATGGAGTATTCTATCCTCCCATTATTCCCTACCCGTTCTTAGGGTCCCATATAGTTTTGTTTGGATATCTGTGATGCTCCGTTCCTGCTACGTGACCACCCATCACCACTTCAGTGGTGACAAGGTCCTGTCTTCTTCCTCAAGTCCTTCACGAAGACTGTACCGGGTACTGCTTTTTTACAGCTGTTTATTATTTCACTTAGTTTTTTTTATTGTTTTTAAAGGAAAATGCAAATTGGAAATTTTAGAGCTTTTAAGAACAATTTGAAAAATTTATCTCATTATCATAATTGTGAATGATAAAGGTAATTCCTCATAATGTGATTGTTATAAATAAAATTAGATAAACCTAATTTTTAAATAGGCTACTGAAGATTTTGTGAGCTATAAAAAAAGTAGATGCATAGGATTGCACCCTCCATTATTCAAGTATATAAAGAGATTTTTTTAATTATCAGGTATGTAGATAGCTGTTGTGATATTTAATGCGTAACTGTATGTATAGTGTGCCATTTTTGTATATGTATGACCGGTATTTATTGAAACACTGCCACCGGGTTGTTGACCCACTTGCAGTGCAACAAAATTAAAAAATAAAAAAAAAATATATATATATATATATAGGCTACCGTGCAGTATACCAATAGTTAAAATAGTATTTTATATTTAAAAATCATATGACCGATGCAAAAGTGTTGTGCAATCAACAGGCAAACTTTAACAACAAAAGAAATAGATTAGCAAAAAAATTATGTTTCAATTTTACTCTATTTGTGTCAGTCAACTAATGAAATTGTTCATGGCCCTTAACAGAATTGAGGTACCAAAAACAATCCTGGAAGTAAATACGACTATTGCTTTAGACTGAACAGTGATCAACTGATCACTTTACCACTTTCATGTAAGCATACAGATGGTCTGATAATGAACTTCAAAGAATCCTAAGGGCTTCCAGTACCGGTAAAGTATGCGGGAGTGTATATGTATGTATGTATTAATGTATGTATGTATGTATAATTTATATAGCCTTTATAAAATTACACGATATTCCCGCGCCAACCGCGGACTTAACAAACAAAAGTTTTCTGTATTTACGTGTTTGTTGGACTACCTTTGACAGAAAAATCGGGCAACTGTTTTTTGTGCGTTAAAATATCTTTTCTTTATTTGTGATTGATATGTTTTTTTTCTTTTAATGCTGTAATTTATCGTATCAAAAAAGGAAAGGAAGACCGCGAAAAATCGAGAGTTTACTTATATTTTGCTTCTCACAATAACACTTCGCTATTGAAAGGAAATGCCAACCTACACAAACCATAAAGCACAATATCTCATGTTGTCTGCGATCGTCTCAAATTTCCCATGAACTCTGGTGGAGGTGAAGTTAATAACCTTGTATCATAAAGCACCTCGTGTATGGACTCCTACACCCAAACTTTCTCCCAACAACGAGGGAGTATTAGTCGAATAGAACTGGCACATTTCCTGCTTCTCGTTTCAATCGGAACTTGATCATTAATTTATTCCAGAACATAATTACTAGCCCGAATAGGCTTAAACTTTTTTAATTCGACTTTTAATTTTCGAATTCTACTGCCCACAAACACTAAGGAAAATGCGCATATACCTAAATTACAGTAGTATTTTTGGACTCGCAGGATCAAAATACAGAATTTTAAAGACATTATTTCCTCTACATAGAGGCCTACTACCTATGAAACCTCCCTTGAACATGGCTCACATTCCGAAAGATATCTCTAACCTAATGAAGTGGCCCATTATTTATGTTTTGTACATTATTGTGCAATTTTGTTTGATATTTAATTTTTACTTCTTGTCTATGGATGTTTAAGAACGGTTTAATTTGTTTCAGTAGAGAGGACGTCTTGCTGTTTACTTGCTGAACTGAAAATGGAATTTGGATAACTACTGTGTCCTGACTCTGATGGAAACTACAGTATTGGTAAGTTACACTTGTGCAGTTCCTTATTATTTAGTTTGGATGTTAGTAATACACTGCCAAGCTCCTGGAGTCCCGGGTGGTTAATACTTTTTGGTGCAAAGGCCTGGGCTTCTTCTCGATAACAAAGCCTTATAGTTTAACTTGCAACTAAAGTTTTGATACGTAAACTCCTTGCCTTGATGTAACCAGTGACCTAATATTGTAATAATTTAGGTTTGGATATAATACCGGTATTACAAAAAGCTCATACCCATTTAATCGTAATTGAGGAAAGCATAATTATTACCGGCAAAATACATCCTATACCGGTATTTCCATAACAAAAGGTTACATTGCCCACAAAGTCTTGGGCAAAAATCATCGTAAAGATGCATTTTCTTGAATTCATAAATTAGAATATAGATTAGGAGGAGGTCGAGTCCAAAATACAAGTTCACGGGCATAGGTCACACTTGGGAGCCTAGTTGTACCGAGCCGGGTCGAAAACAAAACACTAAATAAAACAAAAATAGAGTGAGAATGATAAGTGAGGAAAATATAGAATTGGATTATTCCCACAAAGTCTCTGGCCTTGAAGACAAACCCAGCCAGCGAGCTTCTCGTTACGTCTCGTTACCAAGATGCGCGAATTCGGTGCGCGTAAGACAGTAAGCTACCGCTGGGCAGAGAGTGAACATCATGCAGCATTTCGTCAGTCGTAGAAAATACAATAATAGTTGAGTGGAGGGGTGATGCCGCTGCGAGAGAGACAGACGACACGTGGAGCGGGATAGGAGAGCTGAGCCAATCAGGGTGCAGCTACCTCCCCTAGCCAGGAACTCTACGAGCGGTGAGACTCGCTCCTAAGGTATATACGTAAAAACCCAGAGACGTTGTGGAGGTAATCCTACTCCTAACATTTCATATTTTGTTTGTGTGTTCCTTCACAACTGCTGAATCTCGTTTGCGTTACTCTGGAGTGCAGTGATAACTAGGCAATCCAACAGAGAACATAGCATAGATCCCCATAGTAAACCGGTGATGTGCAGAAAGTCTATTATTATTATTATTATTATTATTATTATTATTATTATTATCATTATTATTATTATTATTATCAACATTATTATTATTATTCAATCTTATGGAGTAAAAATATTTTACATAGAACTAAAAAATTAATATATCAGGCATTATTCCAAAGTACAACATTATATGGCGCTGAAACTTGGACCATAAGTGGACAACAAGCAAACAAATTATGGTATTAGAAATGTATTTTTGGAGGCGTTCAGCAAGAAGATCCAGGAAAGAAAAAATTCGGAATAATAGAATAAGGGAAATAATGCAAGTTGAAAAGAATATTTTGGAAATTGTAGAAGAAAGACGCTTGAAATAGTATGGACATGTACTCAGAATGACAGAGGATAGAATACCCAAGAAAATTTTGGATTGGAAAGTAGAAGGAAAAAGAAGAAGAGGGAAGTCCAAAGAGTGCTGGATGGCTAGGGTGAAAAGGAGTATGGCGAGAAAAGGATTAAGTGAAGAAGATACTATGGACAGGGACTTATGGAGGCAAAAGGTTGTTGTGGGATGAAGGAAAACCATTGTATTGTGGAATATTCCTTAATTTAACAAAATATATTATTATTATTATTATTATTATTATTATTATTATTATTATTATTATTATTATTATTATCATTATCGTTATCATTATCATTACAAAGTAATGTAAAATCCCTCACAACTTGCAAGCAATTGTTTATAAATTACGCATCTAGACGTGTTGGATGTTCGCTGATATTCGAAGTACCGACATACGAGATTTGTTTTTTTTCTTTCTTTCTTTCTTTTCATTTTAACTTGCCCATCCCAGAAAGGGTATTATGACTGCAGCCTGTCCTATTTCTGACGAACATCAGTCTGCTTAGGTCAGTGTTTAATTCAACGAAACAACAAGCAGTCGGTCAGAAGGGCCACTTCTTTGCCACGTAAACGTAATGACTAGGCCTGTCAGAACTACTTAAATCCCTTCTTAGTTCTTAAGTATTCAGATCTTACTCTCCTGACGTTGAATATTTTTACCGCTATTATACAGACATATCAATGAGATACTGGTGCATCTATACAGTACTCGTATAGCACGTCCTATTACGACATACCAGTATTAACAATTTACGGTTTCGTATAGAGGTGCTGGACACTACCAAATACCAGTATTTTATTGATATTTTATGTACTAGTACGCTCACTAGATATAACATATTGATAACTGAATATTGATTCGGGAGGGGGTAACTTTGAACCCTGAATAGAACTGCCGACCTCGGGATATGGAGCCGCTACCTTCCGAATGTGAAGCTGATGCCTATGACATCCTATTCGGTTTTAAAAGCTCTCTGTACAGTTTTTCAATACGTAAGCTTTAAAATTGCAGGAGTATAAACTGTCTGATATTTAGGCAGAAGATAAAGGTTGTGGTAAAATATCCTCAAACATTAGTCCGAATTGCCTTTGTTAATAATTTCTGTTAGGGGCTGAGTCAACTCTAGGACCATAGTGCCAGAAGGTTATGCCAATTATTGACCAGAATAGAGATCGGTTTTGTAGCGAAGTTCATCAACCATATTAATGAACTCTTGTCAGTATGATTTCAAAACACGACTGCTGGTTGTTAGGATACTACTTCTAAGAGGACGGAAGGAAGTAACATTGTTAATTATGCCAATATGCTACCTCGCATAATTAATGATGTTAGATAATGTTGTTTACATTTATAATAACTGTATATTTTGTTTTCATCACATATAATATTACGTTACTAACAAAACACTATGTGATGATTAACCTAGAGGGAAATTGCTTCATGTATTTCTCACTGTCAAATCATTATTATGTAGGAAGTTATCTCAAATGCGAACTTCCTTCTAGTTCCTTCTATGCTCCCACATATCCGATTCAGTCGGCCTGTTGTTAGTAGTTGGTAAGACAATGGCTTTATGTTCGCAGATTCGATTCCAAGCTAGGATCTAAATGCGTAAAATCCGACAGTTTCATGACCGTAGACCTACATCCATGTTAAATTACTCTGCGGGATAAAATTTTGACACACCGTCGAAGATTAAAAGTCTAAAATACATTACACAATCGTAGATAATATTAATCATATCCAGCATAACTTATTCATTCCAAACATTGCAAATGTCATAACGAGATACAGTATAAACTAAACATTGAAATAATTATAAAGAAAAGAAAACATTAAAATATAAATAAATAACTAAGTTATTGAATTTATCGTATTAGGTTTCCATTCCTGCGCTTGCAATCATGTTTCAAATGTGGCTTGATAAATTCTGCTGAAATTTGCTTTATAACCCTTCTGACAATACTGAACTTTTTTTTTTCAATTGAAGCTGACCGTTTTTCAGTTACTTCACTTGGATAAAAGCGTTTCAGTACAGGCCGAAGCTACATGAATAACTGTTGATACACCTTTACGTGAAGAACTAGTACGGTTGAAATGACAGATAAATTAATACTTTAATTTTATCATAAAATTATTCAAATGAACATACAGTGAACAAAAAGATGAAACTACTAAAAATAAGGAAGAGTATAACAAAAAGAATTGAACAGAGTTATTTAAAGGCGAACCAGCCAAAAGTGAGAATTGCCACATGAGTTAAAGAAAAGAGAATTGAAGGTAGAAAATAATTTTAAAAAACAGGAAGAAAAGAAATGGACTCCGAGCTTCTTCTTTTTCTCAAGTAACAGAGGTGAAAACAGCGGTCATCCATCCAAGTTCTGTAACGAGTTGGCTTTGCTGAACCTGGTCATCAGCTTGGTATGATATGACATCAAGTTCACAGTGGGCCTAAAAATAGAGCACATAATTTCGAACATATAGTGCGAATATTTGTATCAAGTACATAAGTTAAAGAAAAGAGAATTGAAGGTAGAAAATAATTTTAAAAACAGGAAGAAAAGAAACGGACAAAAAAAAAAAAAAAAAAAAAAAAAAAAAAAAAAAAAAAAGGAGAAAAAGGAAAGGAAGGAAGAAAGTTAGAGGTACAGCCGAATAAGTATAAAATTTAGTAAAATTAAAATTAAACAATTAAATAGATATAGAGGAGCTGTGACGTGCGCAAGCAGCGGACTGTAGAATAATAGGGCTGTATTAAATTTACGCACGAAACATCCCGTGGGAATGAACGTTAAAGAGGTTTACAAGAATAAGAAACCCTTAATGATAGCACTGACACTACTTTCTTCAATATATCACTCTCACTCGTCAGATGAAGTTGAATCGTTGTCTTGAATCCTTCTTGCGAACAGAGCGATGGATGATTCCACCATAAATAAAAACCTTGTTGGTTTTAAGATAGATTTATTAAGAATTCCAGAGGACCACTCGGGTTGATACGCCGAGAAATGATATAAATATTAATTAAATATATACATGCAGCAACTGTGTGCTGTAAATATGATTCACAGTTAATCGTGTGACGTCTTTTAATCACAAATCACAAACGCAATGATAATGTCATTAAATTAATTTGCGTGTTGATAGCGTCAAAGCAATATTCAAAATATATGAATATTAAAATCTTTAAAAACACTCACTTGTGTAATGATTCCTTTTCGCAATGAATATCACTACAATAATTAATCCTGAAGTTCAAATAAGCTATACTCAAGCTTTGTAGAGAAGTCTAGCAGCGGCAAGAATTTCATCATTCAGCGGCGAATAATAAGTAGAAACTGCTTCTGTGCAGTCAAAATTAGTTATGACGAATCCTTGAATCGTTGAGAACAAATTACAAGGTAATTAAATGCTGATATCTGCTGCTAGTTGAGTCCAGAAAGGACTAAAAATCCTATCAAAGGATTTAAATGGCGATGAAGACGAAAGATGTAGAAGGAATGCATATTTGAATAATAATGCTTTTTAACAATATTAGAAAAAGCATTCCCATTGGACGAAGATTACGAGCAATTGAGCGATTATAAATTAATGAAAGACGTAGATTGTGAAGCAATCATAATAATAATAGCAGAATGAATAAAATATATTTATAATTATTGACTATTTAAAATAATAAATATATTAATTGAAAGTAAAGATTAATTTGATTTCTATAAGAGAGAAAACTAAAGCTCAATTGTTTTTTAAACAATAAAAGATTTAATTACTAGGCGGCAGAGAACAAATTATCATTGAATAAAATATTATCAAGGCCGCTGAAAACAAGAATAAATATTAAGAGGGTTGAATCAAGAGAGCCATGCATATAAAAATTCCATCAAAGCTCAAAGTATCAAACATAACTGAACAGGAGCAGTATACTATCTATCTACTCTTATACAATTCAACGGCCCTAAATAGCGTGCTTGCTCGCCCGCTTCGTGAGACATCGGGTATACTCGGCGATGTTCGTCTCTCGCAGTCTAAACTTTCATGACGACTACAAAATTAGGAAGGAAACCCGTTTCTTTATTATATAAGGCCTAAGTGAAATGAACACAATGGACAAATATTCTAAATTTATTTTTACTTACAATTTGCATAGCTCTGAACCACAAACATTTTTAATAATCTACCAGTGTAATTTTCTTAAAAATCCTGGAGTCAATGAATAATGGTGGGCGTAGCCGGGGGCAACAGCTGTAAAATATTGATGATTTTATCTCTTGAAATATCGCTGATAATAATAATCCAAACAAACCATTCCTTCCCTTGAAACATTATATAATTTCTGAAAATTACACTGAATTGATAAAATAAAATTCACATCATATTCATGTCAATAAACAGCTGAGAAACAATACGTATTATAAGTTCACAGGTTCTTTGGAACGGCATAATCGATTCTGATATAGTTTTCCCAGGGGGCGCTTTCATGTCGTGGAATGTACTCTAAAGCAGGAATTTTAGCTGTTTCATTAATTATTAATGGCTTGGTTTATGAATGATTCGCGTGCAAGTGTTAATAAATATAATGCTTTAATAATTATTATACTCTTAATTTTTAAAATAATTATCGGGCACCTCCTAGTATTTAACACTACACTAGGCCTACTAACAATTGCATTTTCAGCTTCATAATACACTGTGAAATAATTTTTAAAATTAATTTATCAATCTGATCCGATATATGGGGTTTGCCTAACGACAAAATAGTAAGTAAGGAATGAATACGACAAATGAAGATAGAATGAAATAAAATAAAATGGAAGTTATATTATTTTAAACATTATTATGACCATGTAAATGATTACGAAATATCATGACAACTTAAATACCACTGTGTTCAACTATTAGGAATTTCTTCACTAATTATGTTTCTCAAGACTGTAACGAAAGAAATAACGTTTAACACAAACATTAAAATTAGGAGAATTGCCATTTCTCTAGGATTTCTAGACTTAATTAGACTGTTTGCATGTATAATTAATTTTATTGCACGAGCAGCTCTCACCCGTGAGACTTCATTGTTTTTGTGGCCCCTGTTACCTCCATAAGTCACATACCTTAGCCTACACCGCTACTGTAATTTCATCTACCTCCGAGTAAGCTACATGCATCACTTAAAGGTACACCATACTAATACGAAAACTGATGCTATCTTAAAAGCAAACATTCATATAGTACAATACCCTTTACTGTCTTCGGCCAATCAGCCGTAATAAATGTTGAATCCCATCTTCTGAATTTAAATTAATGCTTCAGTAGTCTGCCTGAACTCTTTTTGCTGCAGGCAAATATACTGCTGAATTTTTTTTCTTCGAATTAATAGTAAAATGTTTGATGTTATTTAACCTCTCTCGGTTTGTACACAACACATTCCACAAACTCAATGAAGACGCGTTAATGGTTATTGTAAAATGACATCTATGGCCCTCGTACAGAAACGGAAGTAACGGAAGCGTATCATTGTTACTGGAGAGTCTTTAGTTTACCATGGTTTCCGAATTGAGATGGTATATCCAGCTCTGAATGATGATAAAGTAAAGTGGTCTCTATATAGGCCGTTTTTAAGGTTCCAGGATGTTGATGCTCCCAGATTTTTTAGATTTTCAGTATATGAAGTAAGGTTTTCAGTCTTATGCACCGGTCGCCTTTACCCGCAAAATTGCTCCAGATATTTATTTCTGTTAGGGCCTGATCGACCCCCGAAGGATTCGGCCAAAAGTGCTCTTGCTTTCTTCTTAACTTTTTTCTGTTTGAATCTACGCATTTCTGGTATACCAGATCATAATACCTTAAAATACTGAAGTGAGTGGGGATCAAAATATGACCTACACATCTGAAAATTTGTACACACAATAATGGTTAACAACATGGCGGGTTGGACATGAGATTTTCTTTTTTGCAATACCCTAATTGGCATGTTGTACTCGAACCTTTCCTTGAAATAAAGGATCCAAGAAGATAAAAGGGAAATAAAAAAATTCTCAGATTTTACACGTAGTCTCATTGTGTGTCATTACCGTCTCATTTGAGTTTCCGACTGCTTCATACTCTAGAGCAGAGGTTCCCAAACTTTTCAGTCCGCGGACCCCTTGAAAAAAAAATTAAAATTTCACGGACACTCTCTGGGTTTTGAAAAAAACAAAATAAATACTTTGATTCAAATGTATTAAATTCAATAGACAAAATAACAATATCAATGTTAACAAACAAGGTTTACTCCTTAATGTGAACAGTGAAGCTGCTTTAGAAGATATGTAATTTGATAAAATTATGGGATATCGTATTTCTTCTTAAACCGCCTGCGGACCCCCTGAAATACCATCGGGGACCCCACTTTGGGAATCACTGCTCTAGAGTAAACGGAGTGAGATTGATGTGTAAAAATATAAGAATTTTCCCCTGCTTATTATATGTTTTATCCTAACAAAGGGTAAGGTGTACAACAAGAAGTACTGGTTTGTTGCCTAGCATATGTCGACAGGGTTCAACCTCATACAAAATGTTTTTTAATATTATTACAATAAAGTAAAGATATTTAAAAGTTAAATGGAATAGAAAAAAATAAATATAAGAAATGATCGTGAATGAGGAGGAAGATGAAGGACAAGGGGCAGAATTAAACTATATCCTTGACATACATCCTATACTGACACTTGTTTAACGTTAGTTTTCGCTACTACAAGTAATTTCGTTGCATGCACATAATTATATAAAATTAACGCAACTGTATTGTGAAGGTAATTGGAGAGGTTATTCTGAAAGTAAAAGTCGGGGTTATAAAATTTTTTTCGGTAACTCCCTGTTAACTACTTGCATCTTATACAGTATAACATCCATTTTTAAGAGGTTCAGATCTTGACCTAATGCATTGCCTTTGTTGTGAACTAACTGGACATTTCTGACAGTTTCTGTCAGGGTCTTCTTTTTCATCCTAAATGGGATGTATCTGAGCTCGATAACTGAGAAGCAAAAATAGCAACATGCTTAGAAAACTTATGCTTCGTGGCTCACGTTCTCTATGTACGACAGACACAAAAAGAGACATAACAAGCAGAACTCATGTGGCAAACTTTTACCAACCCTCAGCACATGAGGGTCCCTTTTTGAGGAAGTGGAAATCCCGACGACTATACCGTACTTGTAGCTAGAACGGTAGAGCTGCAGAAGGAGCTGGTCCCTTGATAAGTTTCCGGTGAAATAGACTTTAATAGGGGGTGCATGGACATCAGGAAGCGAATTAATTACATGAATATGGTTTAGAAATACAATGAATGGGTTTGGCATAGCAATTCATGTAGAAATACTGGGCATGTGTACTGACTTCGAACGACAAGTAAAACAGTATCTAAGTTGGCGTTATAGAATCTAGAGTATAGTAATAATAAATAATAAATAAGCCCTAACATCCCTAGCGGGCAAGGGCTTCCTACCTTCCGGTAGGGCTAGCTCAGTCAAACTCATAGGGAGAGCTAGTCCCTGTGAGCTTTGATGTCACTCTTTACCTAAATTACTCTGTACCTATTTATATACACATCTACTGTATCACTTCCATTCTTTGTGTCACTTATTTCATTTCACTTTGAGTTTTTCTACTTATATAAGTAGACAATTACAGCAGTAAGTGGACTTTTAATATCTTAACATCATTCATTTAATTATCTCATGATGCCTAACTAACGTGCTGTTGCGGCTGGACAAAGCATGGTAGAGGCAAACCATACTTTCGGGACCTCCAAGACCGAAGCGTTGATTGTTGAATCCCAGTCTTTTTGGAAAGTAGAACTAGAGATTCGGATTCATGTGAGATTTGTAGGGCCCTGCCATACCCTTTTAACACTGTAGAGTGCATCCCTACACCTCATATCTGTACTAATTTATTTATTTATTTATTTACTAAGTTAACGTGTCCCATGTGCTGCTGTGGGGTTTATTAAGACTATCCCATGAATAAAATGTCACGGGTTATCTAAGTAATAATTACTTTCTTCCGTTGTTTAAAATCAAATCACCACTGTGGCAGCTGTTAGAAAGGGCATATTAAAATAATGAACAATCCAATGTGTTACCAGATACAATGCTGCCAGCAGTAAAAGTGAGAAATAGTTAATCTAATTAAGATAAGCTATAATCAGAACAGAATAAAAACACTCGAACTGACTTTCACCGAATAGAAATTGGGTTTTTAATCAATGCACAATTAAATTTCCAAATACGTTATGTATAAAATATTGTACTTTTTTCCTGTGAACTGGCATCGAGATATATATGTATATATATATATATATATATATGTATGACGTATTAATCACTCCATATTGATTCCTTGAAGTATACAGAAACGAGCAGATATTTTATCAGATAAAACTGCTTCCTTTTAGTCCTTGCAATCATAAAGTGATCCCTATGTAGGCCATGGAGGCCCAGAGGGTTCCAGGAGGTTGAGGCTCCCAGATGTTAGACATTCGGCACGTGAAGGTGGTAAGGTTGTCAGCCTTACGCACCGGCCACCTTTACCCCCAGGATTGCTCCTGGTACTCATTTCTGTTAGAGGCTGAGTCGACACCAGGGCCATAGTGCCACCAGAAGGATTAGGCCAATTGAAAAACCCCAACGACCTCATCGGGAATCGAACCCGCGACCTTCCCTTGCAATCATATTAATAGCCATGGCTGGTCGATATCCGAGGCATCGCTGGAAGGAGAACCAAATAAAGTGTTCAGTGATAGGCCTATATATCTTTTTATTAGATTAACTTTGCTTTTTCCGATTTTTTATATAATTTATTTTTCTTTCGGAAATTTAAATGATTCTTTTTGTTCAAATTGAAATTGCTGTTGCTGGTTACATGTGGCCGGTGAGTTGATTGACAAGTTAGCTGCACGACTGGACTGGTGGGTTAAAGCATAGCATGACAGCTTCTGTAGAATAACGTTAAACGAATATCGTGTAACTTCCGTCAAAACGCGTGTAGGCTATTAAGTTGCTCAGGAGTTTCACTTCTGGTTGGAATGTCGGTGAGGTGAGGAGCATCTGGTAAACAACACGGGGGCGGCGCCACCCAGCAGGAGGTCATGAGCATCTGTGTAGAGGTCAGGCATTGCCAGTATTGTTCACACAGGCATGACTTTCTAATCTGGCATTTCCGAATGTCAAATCAAACAAATAGCTTTGCATCCGGAAATAATCCACTATTCAAGCGACAGAGGTCAACTGATGAAAGGTGGGTTAAAATATAAAATTAAAATGTGAAAATGGTTTCTTGCCGTGCATATAAACACTTATCTCGTGAACGATTTTAGTTGTTATGGCAGAAAGAGAATTGTTAATTTTTCATTGGTAAATCCACGAGAAAGTAGTCAAAGTTCGTCTGCCCTCTCTTTTCTATTCGTTATTTAACGCCTAACAAACAAGCTGACGATTGATTCGATATTTGATGTTTTCACACGCATGACAAGCCTATAGCAGTCTCCCATGCAGACTCCAGACATTAATTTAATTTTGAACTGAGTAATCATTTAAAAGCGAAAAGTATAAAAAAAACTCTTGTTTTGTTTTTTTTTCCTGGAATTATTTTCAATAAGTTATAAAATTACTATATTATGTTAGTTTTATTTCACTATTATTACAATATTTAAGGAATTTCGAAAATTGCTCTTTTAGTGTGTGTAGCGTATAAAATTAATATGATTGTGAAAAGTACAAAAGCAGCGTTCGTCACAATATTAACAGACAAAAATGTAAGCTTACAGATATCTCGTGACTACTTTCTGTAAGAACTACATCGAGTTGCCTAATATTTGGAAAATATAACACGAGAAAAACATATTAACACGAGAAAAACAAACTTAAGGAAAATGAAATTTTTGACACCTGACACCTGAGTCCATACTTCAGACACATGTTAGACTGGAAAATAACGAAATCCTTTCGAGATTTAAAATTCGAAATATGTGGATTAAATTATATATTTATTGGCGCCTCATATCTGTAGGTCCACCGCTGCAGCGTAGGGGATGCTTTCGCTCTCCTCGCACAGATACAGGATAAGTTTCCTGGGTTGGTTTTTTTGGGTTTTCCTGTGAGACGAATGTAGGGAAATTTTAGCCACTCCTGGTCCCCGGATTTCATCTGGACCTTCATCCATCCTCGCCTTGTTCGGAATGTGTGTGTGATTGGTGTGTATCGTCCGTATGTGTTCGTGTTGTCTCGGTATTGGGCTGATCACTCATCCTGGGAGATTCTCCATGTTCTTGTCTAGTCAAAACTGTACATATGGAATTGAGGTGTTTAATTCCAAAACGTCTCTTGTCCACAAATTTTCGAAACTAAGTTATGACAACCTCCATTTTCTTCACATCTCTCTGCATCTAAATACGGTGAAATTTTGCTTCAAAACTGCTTTTATACCAGAAAGAAACATACTTCAAATTGGCGTTTGTTTCCATAATGTATACATCATTTCAACTTTTTTTGCAATTTCCCAACATTTTTGTTAGATGGACAAGAGACCTTTTGGAAATAAGCTCCTCAATTCATACGCTTAGAAACTCCTCTCCCGACGGATCGCGGTTCTATAAGTCCCGGGAGGCATGGACCGCGTAAATGTATCTGCAAGGGGGAGGGAACACTCAGGGAAATAAGCTTATCTGTAGGTGTACAAGCTTATCCTTAAATATAGAACCTTCACTTTTCTATAAATGCTTTGTAAATTTTAAACCACTGTAGGCAAAAGTATAATGGGGCATGACATATCGAAATGTATATCATTATAGGGAAAAAAAAGCCAAGTAGTAATAGTTCGAAAAAACTAAATCTGTTTCTGAAGTAATTACATTCATTGCAACATTAATGCAAACAACAAAAAAAGTGTGAGAAATAACTCTGTCTAGTTTATTTCGAAATGGTGAATCAAAAAGTATATTCCGACGCTTTGGAACAGATCGTGAAATTATATAAAAAATTAATTATATGCTCTCTTCTCTAAAACGCCAGCGTGTTGAGATGTCAGTAGTGTTGAAGAGTTTAAGATTCGTGGCCTGCCGGCCCTCTCTGACACTTGTAACGAAATGTTCACAGCAAAAGTGGCTTCGAGTTATGTAATAATGACGCGAGTGATTAAGGCACCTCATGACGGGCAAATTGGGTTACCCTTCGCGATTTGGTTATATAATAGCGACTATGCTCATCTAATAAATTATAAATATGAAAGCATAACATCAGAAAGTAGTTCTACTACCGTGGGAATGGTCCATTTAATCATACTGAACTAATTTCCAGCATTGATCGATGCCCATTTCCCTGCCATATCTACTATTCCACTCCCGGTATTGATTTGGTATTAACAACTATTATTACTGCTATTATACTGAGAGAAGTAGCCTAGGGTGTAGCTTTCCGGACTCGCATTCCGGAGGTCGCAATTCAAGTCAGATGGCCGGGCAGTCTGAGTGGGGATTTCGGGGTTTCCTCCATTCACATATACGAATGTCAGATTGGATAATGCTTACCGCTATCCCTGACTTTCAAGTCAGATGCGGACTAGACATTTTTGGGGCCCTGAATGTAATGGGGCACTTTACGTCTAGTGACAAAAGAGCATCCCCAAGGCCTTATTGCCCTCACAAGAAACTTGAAGTCCCAAAAGTATTATGGTTTTCAGAATAATGAATGTACAGATTGTACTTTAAAGAAAAGTTATAAACCGGATGATCCACGAATCGAATTTCATCTCAATCTATGTAGTCTGTTCTAGAGAAGGTAGCATCAGCTGGATTGTACAAAGTCATGTGAAGTCTATAAATGAAAAGTAACTATACCTAAAATATCCCTTGATAAAATTATTTGAACCTAAAGTAGTATAGGTGGGGTAAAGAAAAGAAAGCTTTTTGAGAACAGGAATTAATGAAATTGTACTGTACGGGAAGAAATTGCTCATTTAAAATTTGCCAAGCATAAAATATGTCCCCTGAAAATATGTTTCCACCGAAAGTATTACGGGGTATCATTTTGTTCATCTGTAGGGAATACGTGTGCTTGCAACTTTTCGTTACGTTATCCCAAACGTTTAAAATTGGAGTGTTTGTAAGGTCAACACACATAGGCTCTCACATAAAGGTTAACTTCTCAGATATTACAGTTGTCTAGGTAATTTTTTTTCATGTAAACAGAAAGTCCGCGCTTTAAAAAAAAAAAAAAAAAAAAATTAGAATGGCATTATTCTATGCTTCGTTTATGTGTAGCCTATGTGTAGGCCTATGTGTAAAGGTATATACCTATACACATGTAACATATAAGGGGTGGGTCTCTGTCACCACGGCAAGGCGCGTCCTCAGGTTGCGGATAGAGGATGCGGCCTCCAGATATGGAGGGTAGCTGCGAATTGAATAAGCAGTCGCGGACAGACGACATGGGGTGGTCCTCCAGCTTGGGGGTTTGGAGTGAGGTTAAAAACCTCTCGCAGTAAAAAAATATTGTTAAGTAACGCTGCCTGATTTATGGATCCTATAAGTATAAAATTTTCCGGAGATAAAATAGTCCCTCATTCGGATCTCCGGGTTATCTCCGGAATTACGATATCTATTGCCATTGAGTAAGTAAGTAAGAATGGCATTATTTTGCTTCAATGGTGTATTCCCCCCTTAAGATCGGAATGCTCTATAAGTCTACATTATTAGTGACACGAACAGGGCTCAGTTATTTAGGTAAGAATGAACATTATTCATGACTGGTCAGTAATCGAAAGTAGAGTAACATGGCAATCCAAAACACGATGAGACAGCTCAATCATTACGCAATATTATCATTACGTAATGAGGATTCCTCTGTGGTGTCACGACTGTCCAGAATGCGGAAAAAATACAACCTCAAGAATCTAGAACGACACAAATGACAAATTCTTTACTTCCTTTAAAAATGTAATATCAGTGATGCCCAAACCTTTATTTTTAATCTTTTTCTTCTACTATTTCGCTTTCTTTTCCGCTTTATTTCTGCTGCATACTTTACGCATATATTTTGGCCCCAGATTGTCTAACATTGTTTCTTTTTCATATTCTCTGTCTGCCATTTTCTTAGTGCTTTCTTTTTTCTTTCGTTTCGAATTCTTCTTGATGTTACCTTCATCTAAATTTTTTTGGCCCATTAAAACCGTCCTTGAAGTAAGCAAAAAACTCACTTAGGCACATTAATTGTACCTATCTTAGAGTGAGATTAACATACTGGTTTTAGTTTACTTAGGAAACCTTCATATTAGCATACGTATTCCATAAGCGTGCATTATTTTGTTGATCTTTTCATAACCCAAAATCTCGAGTTTTAAAATTGACTTTTTAGACAGTCAAAGGTAAAAAAATCACTTTTAACGGTAAGTGATATTAATTAAAAGGAGAAAACTGTGCCACTGTGTGGTATAAAATTATAACACTCCAGGTTACTAACTTTGATTGCTTCACATAGAAAATAGTCTTTTACTTAAAAATATTTGCATGTGATTATTAAATAGATTCAGTTTCATAAAAATTGAAAATGTTAAATTTCACTAAGCCTTTTTAAATATGAAATTTCTCACGGTGATTGCAAAAATCGTCACACTTGGTGAGTGAAAAACGTTGTCCTTAAGTTGGCAGCCATGTACCAAAAATCAATAATGGCTGTCTTTGTGCTCCTATATTGCTGGCTTTACGGTACGTAATTGAGTACAATTAATCTAACATTTATTATCGTTTCACAAATTTTAACGGCTGTCTAAAAAATAGTGTATGATACACATGGTAAAATGATTTTATTTTGCTCACGGGATCGTTTCGCAAAATTATCTACGAAAAATAAAATTCATTTTTTACCACTTGGATCATAAATAACTATTATCTTGCCTCGTCGTAATCCAAGGGTAAACTAGATGTGGAACGAAGTCCGAAGTCCCCTACTGCCAAATTATTTTTTTTTCTTTTGTTTATTTTATGTTTCTGTTATTGTAGGCCTACTGTTTTATGTTAAAAACTGTATTAAAGAAAACAAAAAATGTAACATTGGGGAAAATAGAGTTGTTCACCGTTATATTATGTCCACCATCAGACAACTATGAATCAGGGTTGGGCGAATAATTTACCTACACGTATTATACATGTAAAACATGTTAGGCCTATATACACGTTAGGTAATATAATTAACATTTAATTAATTCTAATAATATAAACACTCCTTACTTTATTATTTGTAGTGTGAATTCTAAAACTAAAACTCCGTGGCGCTACATCCCTGGAGGGACTTGGCCTACCACCCGACCGCTGCGTCATCTCCCGTAGGCAGATGGAAGGATTGGGGGGCATGTGGTCAGCATGCCGACACCCACGGCCGTTAATGGTGGTTTTCTTGACCGGAGGCGCTACTTCTCTATCAAGTAGCTCCTCAATTTTGAATCACGAGGCTGAGTGCACCCCTACCAGACCTCCCTACCTCAGAAAAATCCGATGAGGTACCGGGAATCGAACCCGGGCCGACGGATCTGTAGTCAGCGACGCAACCACAAGACCACGCCGGCGGACAGTGTGAATTCTAGGAATAATTTTATACACAAAATATTCAATGTAACTGCAAATTTAATTTAGTCACATTTTCACAACTATGTACCACGTACTATGTACAGTCGGTCAAATAAAAAACGTCGGGACTCGTATGCTGTTAAAATTAAAGTTTTGACGCATTAGTTCACAAGTTTCCTATAAAAAACACAAAATACAGGTCATTTTCGGAACATATGAGGCCATGCGGCAGGAGGGAAAATATGAACAAGGAGGGAAAAAATGAACATCGCGGAAATCGCAACACACGATATTCAACTTAATGCATTGTCATAATTCATTTTGCTTTGTGTCATCGCCACATACAAATGCTAACGTGAGAGAAAATGTGGTTAGGGCTGTAATTGACCTGCATTTTTCGGTCTCTGAAGCAGCGAGAAGGTTCCATATTTATGAAAAGAAGCTCAGAGGTGGGAACGTTACTATAATGCGACCGGAAGTTTTCATAGCAAACGTTGATCTGGCCGGACGCGTATTTCGATGCTAAGATTGGTTGCAGATGCTGAGCGTAAGTTATTGATTTTGCACTACAAGTACCAGTATTATAAAATAAAATCTTTAAAAAATGCTCCTTGAATAAACATATTCCTCGCGAATCTATTAATTGTTAATATTATAACAATTTGCAACCAAGAATATGGCGGATTTGAGGCATATAGCCACAGCCTTCTATACATGTTTGTTTTGGAACAAAACTGACTAAATAATCAAGAAAATACATGGATAGACAAGAGGCGTGTGTGAACCTAACCTTAAGTCTTCCTGTACATGCGCATATGCTCGTTCGTGATACTTAATCAAATACCGCCCGACGTTTTTTATTTGACCGACTGTACGAGATATGGTTCAAGTTAGTGAATATAAATGTACTGCTTCTTGCTTCTGTTAAACCACTGAATACATGTAATAATCGACTAACTTGAATTTATAGGCTACTTCTCCATCACAGTAAGAAGTCTATGGGTTTTAAATATCAGTATTTCTATTTTAGTTTTGCAAGCTTTGTAATTTTTATTGGATTTGGCAAGAAGGTTCAAAATAATTTTTTACTGATGAACATGAAATGCTATGGAGTAAAATCTGTAAGTTGTCAGTATGGTAGCTATTGTTTCCGATCTGCATCAGCAGGTTCGAATTCTATTTCTTGAACTGTATGTAAAATTACCTATAATGATAAATGATTGATTAATTCATTCATCACCCTTGAAGTGAAACTAAAACAAAATGGGATGTAAGGGACACAAATCTATGTTGAGGTTTTCTTTACTTTCTTAGTAATACTTTTCTTAAACAGTAAGAGTGAATCTATAAACAATTCTCTACACAAAGATGTCATATTTCACGAAGGAGTAACTGGGGCTATCATCTCACGATCCTCATGATACGATCGCTCCGTGAGAGTTGATCGTGAGGAACTCTGTACCTCTGTGAGGGCAATAAGCAGATAATGCGCCATTAAAACGACCTCCCAGGCGTCCTCGAGCAAGCAAGGCGTGAAGATCCACTTTACGATGCTCTTAGTGATAGAGAAATATACAAGTAACGGGGATTGGCTGCAACAATAAACGAAGCATTACAAAACTACGTAGCATTGTGCTGACAAGACTGCATTTTTATTACTTTTATGTTTTACAGTATATAAATTACTTTTACATCCAGGATACACATGTACCACTCTTGTATGAAACAGATAACTGGATTTCAAAACAAAATTATTTTAGTACAGAATGTCTAAAACCTTCTTTTTGTCAAACCACCGCCAATTTCACAGTCACACTTTCCTCTGCCCTTGCCATAGGTACTATAGAGGAAGTAGGCCTATTGTGTTCGACCTCGAAATTCGAAGGTGATTTTTTTAATATAAACACGTTTTGAGATCCCCAGAACCCAAAAATTATATTTTCAGAAACATGTCTGTGCTTGAACAGCCTAGCACCTGAACGAAAAATCGTACGAAAAAAAGTATTCGGGTTATGTATTTTTTGGGTAGTGACACGAAGATTGGTGACGAAACTACTCTTACAATTTTGTTTTAATTTTTTACAGGAGTTGATTGTACTAAGTGCTAAAACATTTGCTTAATACTTCTTAATTCCTTGAAGGGTAGTTTGTAGAAGCCAAATCTTGTCTAATAAACAACAAAACTTTTTATCAGGTTGAACAACTGAATTCGCGTTGTTTGCAATACAGCCTCAGTCTACATCAGAATGTGAAGTGAGAAATGGTGTATAGCCCATGCTTAGGATAAAGAAAGAAAGTTACGTGAGTGCATTTATTGGATTTTATTTTGGTTGTGTATCCTTTGGGATGCGATGCGGTAATGACTTTCTCATCATTTTTACAACCAATTTACATGTAGAGAATGTCATACATAATCTCTATATATATATAAGAGGCTTTTTCCCTGACTGACTGAATGACAGACTGCCTGACAGAGATTCAACGTAGAGCCTAAACTATAATAGGTAGAGACTTGGAATTTTGACAGTACCTTCGTTTCATAATGTAGGTGCTCACTAAGAAAGGATTTTGAAATATATTGATTTTAAATGCCAAAAATCAATTTTTTTTTAGTATACTTAATCCCTTTTTACACAGAATTATGAAATCCAAATCACAGTTGGCATGGCAACATATTATTGCCAGTGGGTCTCAGATGGGTTTGGAAATAAATTCTGTTTAATTTCATCCCCAAAACCGTTAATTATGGTAACATGAGAGTGAGAAATAAAATATTCCGCAAAGACAATACAATTTAATGTTACCGAAATTTCTTTTTCTTCTTATTTGAACCCCTACCAGGCTTGCTGTGTTCTGTACAAGCGATGGGATGCAAAATTCTTCATCCTCTATGAGCCATAAAAAGCTATATCAAGCGTTTTCTGAGGGAATAGTTTGGGTGTGATAAGTCGTTCTTCCTATTTCAAATTCTAAATACCTATATAAGGACCTAGAATTTAAAAAAAACGAAAGTCCTTCATAAGTTAATTTCCAATTACAAAATAAAAAACCCGGGCGATGCCGGGCCTTTTAAGCTGGTACATTATATTAAGAGACAAAACTTTTATTTGGGCAGAGGAAGTTATGTGTTTCACAGCAGATGTTTTAAAAGTAATAGCATTCATTTCATTTTCAAAAATATATTGGTAGGCTATGCTAAATCTTTATCACAACGTCGGATCGTGAGAAAAATACGGCCATCTCTATTTTAAATACTGGAATGCCAAGGGCAGTTCTCAGTTAAAAATTTACACGAATATTGCGAAACGCCGGAGGGAAACAGGAAGAGTATCTGTCCATCATTACTATAAGTTCAGATGTGATTACCATCATTTTCTTGAGGCACTTCAATACTGTGTTTTCTTTCACAAACATGGTCTAATAGTTATCAACGTGGCCTTTCAGAGACTTTCTCCTCATACTCTTTTCTGGAAATTAAAAAGAACAAGCTCTTTAATTCATGTACAATATTTGGTATGCAATTTTTTAGAACCTTTAAATATCTAATCCGAAACACATAGATTTGCCATTATACTGTCAGTTATAACTTTATAAGAATACAGTATGTAAGCAGTGCAATCGATGATGGTGATAATGATAATATCGTATGGTATAGTTTATTCTCATTCATAATACTACTTTAAAAGATCCTCGGTACATTTCTGCTTATCCGAGGCGTCCTTTATATTACAAAATCTTTGTGGTTGAGAAAAAAAAACACATCTACATATAGAACACCAAACATCAAAAATTACTTAAAAATCATACAACAAAACAATGATTACAACATCAAATTAATTGAAACTTAACTATGGATATAATAACCTCTTATTTAGTCTCTTATATTTTTTCTATTCATTTTTTTTTATCAAAAATAAGTTTGCCTATTTTTTAAAAACTGTATTACAATTTTTATATGCCAAATTACTATTCAGTTTTATTAATTTCTTATCAATCAACATTTTTCTCCAGTATTTTGTGGCTTCACGTTCAAGCAGGATGTGTTTCGCATTTTCTTACGAACTGCAAAGTGAACACATTCATTTTTCAGTATTCTTTCTCGTATTTCTCAACGTCCAGATACTTAATCTCCTCTAAACTTTATTATAAATTGCATAAATACGTTTCTAGCCCTCTATTTGTTTTTATTTTTCTGTAAAATACTAGTGGTTTATGTCTACTTATTTCGCTTGAAGTTCCTTGGTAAGATTGGTTATTAATTATTATTTTGCATAGGCATATTATCTGTAGGCCTATATCAAGCGAGCCAATTTTGTCATATACGTATCAGTCCTAGCAGGTTAGTTTCCTTTTCTACTCAACCCGCCAGTTGACAATGATGACGTTGATATTAAGAAAAATGATGATGATAATAATAATAATAATAATAATAATAATAATAATAATAAGAAGAAGAAGAAGAAGAAGAAGAAGAAGAAGAAGAAAATAAACTACAGGATAATCAAATAATAATTATTGTAGAAAATAGAAACAACATTTTGTGTAACCTATTCATGAACACATATAACTTATAGATCTTGAAATATGTAAATGTTACGTTAATATTACATACTTTTATAACACAACCAAGGTAGGACCATTTGTGGAGCACTCAGTGTGTTTACGTTCTGCTAAGAAAGAAAGTACAGTCATGCCATGAAAATTTTCTCCTTTTTTCACTTATTCTTCAGGCCACGCATTCAGCTTAATGCACAAATGATTAATTGTAGCCTATAGGTATATGAACAACTTACTGTTACTTTTGTACGCCTCTATTACACTTGCAAAATCCAAACGCTAATGGCTGTAACGGTCTTCCCGAGAATGGATATTTCAATAATGTGTATGTAACTTACTATACAAATATTTTGCTGCTTACTGCTCGGCCAGGCCTCTCGTATGGGCTGCTAATACTGTGAAGTTCCAATACCTAATACGTCTATTTCTATCGTTATAGTATCATACTAACATTCCAAAAGTGTTCACTTTCTGTTGTGGAACTTAGCGGAGTGAGATAGGGGATGCCGTATGACATGTCGTACAATGCATTAATGTAAAAACCACTCTTAAACACAGTGCTATAATTTTACTTATATATATTTTTTTAGCCTAGATTAGAGTAAAATTGTGTTAGAATTATGTACGCATTGCAACAAATAATGTAAAATTTAGAGCTCAGGAACTCTGGGTTAAAACACAAAATAAAAATTTAAAAATCTAAATTATATCAGCATTAGTATAAATTTGTTTTAAGATAATGTATCAGATAAGCTATCCATTCGCCACAGAACCACTTGGTGTGGTTGTAGCTCTCATATAATTATCAACGCTATTGTATTATCACTATTTTGATTTTTTCGTCATATGTCACTTTTTTATACAATTTTATTCCATATCTGCACATATCTGCCCTAATTAAATCAATAACTATTGGTTGCAAAGATGGAAAAGACGCAGGTAGGTTAGGTCACTGGCATTGGGTGCAGGAAATAGTTTCCACCATGACAACTTGAACGGGAAATGGATGAAAAAAACACTATCGTCGAAAATCTTCTTTGTTAATATCAACGCTAAAAAGAAAAAGAAAAAAGAAAGGTTCACCGTTATCCCTATGTAACAATCCTGTCTATCAGTTTTCTCAGGTAGCATATTGGTACTGCGGGGTGATCAAAAATCTTTCGACAGGCTTGCAAGTCTGTAGGAATATTTTTCGGTTAATTCAGTAAAAACTTATGTTTGAAAATCTAATTTCTACATCCCATTTCATTTGAATTCACAAGTGATAATAAGTATTTTGAGCATTCAATTCAGAACTTAGTATCTTATGTAGCCACGTATGTACGTTAAAGAATTTCTGCTAGTCAAAAATTGTGTTACACCGGTAACGGTAAAGGCCTAAACAACAGTGAAAAAAACGCGCTCAAACAACCATAACAAACATTGTGTATGCATTATTAGAAAAGTGTTTCTATGTCCACTATTATCTCAACAGATTTCTCGGTCTCATTTTTTTCGTTCTCTGCTGATGGAATCTAGTTACGCTCCATATTTCGAAAGAAAATTTAAATGATTGTAAAGGTGAGATGTTGTTAACAGACTCCTGCTTATTTACTTGCACAATTGCAGGCCATGTGAAAGCGTTGACGCTTGTCAGATCAGATCATCAGATGGATTTAAGTACGTGACTTGATCCACATTCTTCGCATAACTGTTGAGAAAGAATACACCACGTCTGCTAGTATTTTCTCCCTTGGCATGGTACTTCTTCAAAGTTGCGAATTATCTTATGACTTAATTGCAGCATCAAGTAAAATTTCATTCGCTTTCTTAAATATTGCGTTTATACACCCTTCAGAATCGACGGTCCTTCATCTTATATCAGCTCCCAACGTTTGTATTTATTCGTTCTAAGGGTTCAGTAAAATTCTGTACAGGTAGAGGAAAAAAGCGGACCAACTCTTGTAGCTGTTTTCAGAGCCTTGTGATACATAAATAAATGTAAGAGATGTAACGGAAACGTTCGTTTTACAAGCATTGCAAATTACGTGAAATTATTTCTCAATTCAAGCAATTTATCGGCTGTAGAACAGATTTCAATAAATTCCCTGCTATCCTGTGAATGCCGCTAGGCATGCGCAGTGGCTCATATCGGCAACTTATATATTTTAGTCGGTCCGCTTTCTTTTCCCCCTACCTGAACATAGTTCTTGTTTAGTTTTATCCCCTTATTCCGATTTCCCTAAAACAGTTTAAACGTTGATTTATAATCTATTTATTTATAATCTTCCTACTGGGCCACTTCTACTTCTCCCTTTCTCACTCCAAATTCTGATATTCACTTATCTCAGCCTAATGCAAATAGTATAAGCCCCTCAATCACAACAGTTTAAACAGAAACGTTGGCCATGTTTTCCAGAAAATTAAAACAATTACATTTTAGATATAATAAAAGGAGAAAGTCATCGCCTAACTTCTTGTCACATCCCCAAAAGATATCTAACCCAAACACAAAACATTCTTTGTATATCGTTTTTCTTTCTTGAGCTGTATTGTTCACAGGCACCTAGACGTGATTCTGAAAATCACTTTTTCGGGAGTAGGGGGCTAAGAGGACCTTCGAACTTGTTCTAATTTTGTCTTTAAATTTAGTACCCAAACTTCTTACTTCATTGGTAGCTGTATGCTTCTATATCTTCCACAAACGTAGGCTCACAAGGCCGAGAAAACAAACTGCGCATTCTCGCAATGAGGTCACTTTATTTCGTAATGTAAAGCGAGTTTGAGTGTCTCATAAATTTTAAAAAATTATAATTATGTAACGTACTATTACTTTGAAAGTCTGTGCAATTGCTTCTTTTTCAATCTGCATCGTCCTATTGATTTATCCGTCACGATGAAATTTATGCTAACTGCAAATGGAAAGCATAAGTAGAGGATAAGATAGAATGAAGTCATGCTTGAACGGGATCGGTTATTCTTGTTAATACGTGAAGGGACGCTCCTATCAAGGTTGTGAAATGTATTGCCTCCCACATACGTCTTTTATAGCGGCAAGGTCTGGGCGTGCATACTGGATAATTATACCAATCGGACAAGAAGATGCGCCGTGCTCTCTGCAGGCTATTTGAATAACCACTAATTGCTATGGCAACGCCTTCGCAACAAGTGATTGCTGAAGATGTTATCGAACTCCTTGGCGGGCGAAAGTGTGGCTTTGGGCTAGAATTTTGACATGAGCTCTCGTTATTAAAAGAAGTGGGTAGATATTTCAAAGACTTCAAGAATATATCTTTGTTTTGCCATTCGTCAGGTTCAATTTTCATACAGAACATTTGACTTTTCAGCGTTGACTGTGTATGTTCTTTATCAGAATAGCAATTTACGATGATATTCATTGATTTCTTCTAGTTGAAAATGTTATGTCGTGTTCAAAATTAGCATTTTCAAAGAAATAACTGTCAAGAAAATAATTTCTTAGATAAGTGCAATGTATTTCTGTTACGATACACGCACATTTCTGTTAGAATTATTTCAGACAAGAGAGAATAATTCGATTTCTTTGAATAATCAAAACCTGCAGAAATTTAACATCAAAATGTCGTATAATAGGCCTAACATTGGAAATAATACACTCACATTATTTGTAGAATACATGAAATTCATTCTTCTATTATTTTGCTTTTCTTTGTTCTTTTGAATTTTTCATTTTGAGATTTTAGGAGATTTACTTTAATGATTCGACAGAGATGAGAAGGCTTCGGTGGAAAACACTGGTAAATTACTTCCATTTTCTTCTTCAGCGCCCTTCGTCTCTTCTTCCGCGATGATTGTATTTCCTAATCAAAACCGGTATTCTTTCTTCTCTCATTTGATCCATATGTTCTTCCCAATTATATTTACTTTCTTCCATTTTGTCTTACAATTTATATATGTTTAATTCTTCTCTAAGTCTTTCATTTCTTTTTAAGTCTCGTCTTGTGCATCCTTTAACTCTTCTTAAAAACCCAATTTCTGCTGCCTGTATTTTGCTTTTATCATTTTCTTTTAATATCCAGGAATCACTTGCATATATGAGTACCGGGACTGCTATGGTTTGATAAAATGTTATTTTTTTTCTTTTGTAGTTTTATTATGTAATGTTTTTGCTATGGTTCCACATATCTTCTGAAACTTATTCACCTTGTTTTCTAAGTCCTTATCTAAATCAAAACTTACTTACTAAATAGTTAAAACTTGAAACCTGTTCCAGGCAGTTATTTTTAAGACTTATTTTTTATCTTATCAGATATTTTCTTCGGTTTGTCATTAGGCCTATTTTTGTTTTCTCTGTGGATATGTTAGATTATATTCCTTTCCCAATTTATACATTTCATAAACGGAACGTTGGAGGTTCTCTTCACTATCCTCGTTATTGTTGTATCATCAGCATAGATAACACTGCCCAACAAAAAAACATTTTTTAAATGTTTCCTTCACTTCATTAGCCAATTCTTACTAATTTTGGGTTGAGAAAAACGAATATGACAAAGAAAAGTTTTTATTAGCTCTAGTTTCTGAGATAAACAATAGGTGAAAGTTTTTAATTTTAAAGAATTAAGAGAAAACGGTAAATATAACATTTATAAATATTAATTTCATAATGTGCTAACAACATTAAAAGTGTGACCGTTCTTTTATTAATGACAGTTAACATCCTAAATTGATTAAAGAAAACCTACCATGCCGTTGGATCTACAGAGAATCAAGTGGTGGCTTCATGAGATCGCTGTCTTTTGGCTTTTCTCTTGTAATTGAGTTATGGAGCATCCCTACACACAAACCAGCAGTAATCCACAAGCATTGCTTCATTCCAGAGGCCCTGATATCTCCGTTCCATCACAGAAGTATCCTCATGGAACCTTTCTCCATGCTCGTCACTGACAGCTCCACAACTAGGTGGGGAAAAATTGAGATCGGAGGGGAGAAAATTAATTTTTAGGGACATGTTGCATCTGAGTTGATGGTATTTTTGTAGAAGTACTGTCACCAACTGAGTGTAGTTATCATCTCTTTTATTCCCTAAAAATCCCTTGAGAGCTTCCCAAGCTGACTTTTTTTCCCCTTCCAAAAGTAGGTTGAACGCAGGATCCTTTACAAGTTGACGTATTTGTGGCCCAACTTTTGCAATTTCAGAAAATTTCTCTCAAATATTTAAAAGCCTGGCCTTCTTGGTTCATGCCTTTGACAAAATTCTTTATCAAACCCAGCTTGATATGTAGATGTGGAAGAAAAACATCTTTTGGATCCACAAGAGGCTCGAATAAGATCACTCAACTCCGATTGGCTCAATCTGTGCGGTTGATCATCTTTCACTTCAAAATCAGGGTCATGGGATGTTGAAGGCTTGTTGAGTTCTCCTTCTTCCACACTGCCTTCATTTTATACTTCCAACTCATAATTTTGGGGTGGAGTAGGTACTGGTAACTGTCTGAATGTGGAATAGGTTGAATAGCAGATGGAAGATTGGGTGCCTTCATACCAAAATAATGTTGGTAGGGAGTCTTCACAAGAGGCGTCACTTTGCGTTTCTGTGATGAAAATGTTATTTCTCCACAAATGTAACAAAAAATTCTTCACTAAATTTACACATTTCCGTGGCAAGTTGATGTAACAAATTTTGCTTTTTAAAACCCTCCAAAACAAAAATTATGCACTAATTACAACAGATAATACGAAATTTACTGTCAAAACAATAGTGTTTACGTTTATAATCTGCCCACAGCTAGGTTACTTTTGTATTTTGACAGTTGACAAGTATGCCAACATCAAAAAAAAAAATTTCCCAAAACTTAAAATGTTGACTATAGAGAATGCAAAAGTCACTGTATCTCCAAAACAAGAGCTAATCGGTAATTTCTATGGTGATTTCTGAATTCAGCAGGTGGAAATACATAAGAATCAGCTATTTTGAGCCCGAAACATTTCCATTGTTGGGCAGTGTAATCACATTTAAATATTTATGTCTGTTCAGTTGTATACCTTGATTCACCCACTTCTTTCATGTCTTATTGGGTTATATATATATATATATATATATATATATATATATATATATATGTGAAAGAAGTGTATATATATGTATATATAGGCTATTAAAACGTGTGGTAAAGAGACTGCATCCTTCCCCTGATTGATATATATATATATATATATATATATATATATGTGAAAGAAGTGTATATATATGTATATATAGGCTATTAAAACGTGTGGTAAAGAGACTGCATCCTTCCCCTGATTGACTATTATTTATTCTGTTTTTGATCTGCCTGTATTTATAATAATTTCTGTGTATCTGTGTGTAGTCTTTTGATTACTTCTAAAATATGACAATGAATTGCCAGGGAAATAGCGCAAAGTAGTTTGTAATTTGCCAATCCTCATGTCGAGAACAAATGAGATGAGTGAAGGTTATCCACTAATTCCAAAACTCACGTTTCAAAGCAATTCTCTCTCTTTTTCTCGAAGTCAAGTAGATGTTGTTTATGGTCCTGTCTTAAATTTCTGAGTATCCTGATCGTGCGGATCTCTTCAAGGACGATCACAACCATCTCATAGCGGCCAGTTTATGATGTTATGAACTTTTTTTTTTTGTGCCCACCCTTACCCCCGGAGTGCCAAGCAATTAAGCCTAAACGCACAATAAATCCCATCGACCTGGGCCGGTATCGAACCCGAAACCTTGGGACGAGATAAAATAAGAATTTTGTTTTATTATAAATTGTTAAGGGTTTTAATGTTCCTACTAATAAGGATGCCAGTAATGCATGAGGAAAACACACGAACGATTTGGCATCCTAGAATTTGGCATATTTTATTTAGATGTGATAATTCACTCTACTTCCAGAAAATAACGAACACTTAATACATATAACTCTGTCAGTATATATATATATATAAATTTCATTATTCCCCAAGTACATAAAGTGGCCTCTGTTTCATCTTTCTTTTTTATCCAGAAGGAGGATTTTACTTTACAGTTTCATACGATAGGCCTGCAAAGTTAAAAAAAATAATACCAAACATTATCAAATCTGCTTCAACTGTTTTTGTCCTGTTTATCTGCATTGTTTCATAAGACATTAGAATTTAATTCTATGGTAGGCTATTGGTTGATCAAACAATTACTATTCATTTTTGTATTTCATTTTACTTTCGCTTCCCATTTTTATTGACTACTAGCATGTGCCCGCGGCTTCGCCCGCGATAATTATTCCAAAAATTAAAAATTAAGAGCATAATAGTTAAATCATTATATTTATTAACACCTAAATCGCGTGGACTACATACCACGATTAGATAGCGTCGCCTGGTAAAAGCGACCTCAGATTCGAGTTCCTTGGCCCAGAATACCCATGTACAGTGAGTTTCGTCCAAATCGAACGATGCTTGACCGTATTTAGGCCTATATTGATTATCCCTCTTTCGTGTAGGTTGAAAATTTCATATGTCTTTGGGCCTTGATATTCTAAACAAATGAATCGTCCAGGATGGACTTACAAAATCACGCGATCGCCCGCGATAGGCCTAATTATTTCAAAAATAAAAAATTAAGAGCATAATAGTTAAATCATTATATTTATTAACACCTAAATCACGTGAATTACATACCACGATTAGATAGCGTCGCCTGGTAAAAGCGATCTCAGATTCGAGTTCCTTGGCTCAGAAAATCCCTGTATAGTGAGTTTCGTCCAAATCGAACGATGTTTAACCATATTTAGGTCTATGTTGATTATCCCTCTTCCGTGTAGGTTGAAAATTTCATATGTCTACGGGCCTTGACATTCTAAACAAATGAATCGACCAGCGTGGGCTTACAACATTCAAGCGATCGCGATGCTTTTATTTCCACGGTATGACAAAAATAGCCAAAACCAACTGCAAATGATTTGACATTGAAATGTATTACTGAAATCTGATGCTTCGACAGCGCTAAAATCACGTTTTCTGCCAGTTTTTCACTCATAACTCGCGAACGAAAGCTAAAATTAAAAATTCGGCTTCGAGGTGAATTTGCCCACCTTTCAGTGCATCTATGTTTAAAATTTCTGATCTCTGCGTTCAGTAGATTTCGATGGGCATCGTGGACAGACAGACAAACAGCATGTGCCCGCGGCTTCCCCCACGATAATTATTTCAAAAATTAAAAATTAAGAGCATATTTATTAACACCTAAATCACGTGGAGTGCATTCCACGATTAGGTAGAGTCCCCTGGTAAAAGCGACCTCAGATTCGAGTTCCTTGGCCCAGAAAACCCCTGTATAGTGAGTTTCGTTCAAATCGAACAATGTTTGACCATAATTAAGCCTATGTTGATATCCTTCTTACGTGTAGGTTGAAAATTTCATATATCTGCGGGCCTTGACACTCTAAACAAATGAATCGTCCACGATGGACTTACAAAATCAAGCGATCGCGATGCTTTTATTTCCAAGGTAGGCTATGAGGTATGATGACAAAAATAGCCAAAGCCATCTGTAAGTGATTTGATATTGAAATTTATTACTGAAACTGATGCTTCGAAAACGCAAAAAAATGCACGTTTTTTGCTCATTTTTCACTCGCCTATGTTTAAAATTTCAGAACTCTGCGTTGAGTAGATTTCGCTGGGCATCGCGGACAGACAGACGGAGGACAGACACTTCCTTTTATTAATATAGATGACTAAAAATGTCCCTAATTTAAAAAGATAAATGTACCGGTATGAGAGCCTATTATGTAAATAACTTTAAGCCTATTTTTATTGTTGTATTATACAATATAATAACGAACTCAGACAACATGGTGTTATAAAGCAGCTAGATGGATATCTTCCAAGAAAGCAATAAAGTTATGTCTCCAATTTGCCATTTTATAAGGAAAGTGGTAAAACTTTCATGCCTAAACCTGTCTCGTTATTTTGTTTACAGAACTAATATTCTATAACAAAACAACGTGCAAAAAACAGCTACAATCCACAAAATAGGACACTGAATTATGCATATAAATAACAGGAAAACATCCAAGTAGTTACAAAATGAGTTAGTTGAAAGTTTTGTATTGTTGATGCAATAAATTTAAAAAATAGAGTGCGTAGAGACTTATGTCGTACTAGAACCCTGCTTGTATGAGTGTAAGACCACCGATAAAATGAAACGGCCTGACCCCTTGCTATATCGGCAAACCACCAAACGTTTCTGCGTAGCAGTACAATATTGTATGCTACAACTGAATGTGAAAATAATCGACGAGTCTGTGTTGGTTCGGTTCTTTACGTCGCAATATCCTTGAAGTAATTTCCTTTGGATGTTGTAGAATCGACTTAATAAAATTACGAGTGTTGGTAGCCTATTTTACTCTCCAGTTGAAGAAGGCAGCAAGATATTGGTATGATTAACGACCTCTTAGTTATATATAATATTACTTCAGAAGGTTGCTGCAAATGAGTCAATGAAGTGAACACACAAAAATTAAGTATTATTATTATTATTATTTTATTTTGTTTTAATTGTAAATGACTGCAGCAGAATCGCATTATCATTTCTAGAATTTAATAAAAAAATTGTAGGGAATGGGTTGGGAAATGTATTTTACATTCCTTCAGAATTATTTTAGAACTGTGGATATAACTGGAAGTGAAATTATTATTTCTGATTTCTTTTTCGTAGTTCGCGAGGGATTCACGTTTCTGATATAATCAATCAGTTCCATCTAAAAATATTGTTCAGTAAACAGAGGCCGAAAAAAGAAGGTACCAGTACTCTACAAAAGGTCGGTTCTTCACTCCCTTGCCCTCCGCGTTATCCGCTATCTTGAAAGAACTCCGAAAATCTGCACTTTTTTTTAGTTCTTTGCCTATAACTGCGTTCTAGTGCATTTTAGTGCATAAAAGTTATTCGCCAACTTGTAGAGGACACAATTTCTTACAAACTTGGTATTTGAATTGATAAATTTCATCTTTTTCTTTGAGGGAAGTTCACATTAATGAACTAAATTTTTCGCCTTACGCCCTCAAAAAAGCCCACCTTTACGAAGAGAAAGAAACTTGATTTATATGTAGTTCTTTTTATTGATTGATAACAAGTCTATTTGTATGGTATTGGTCGTGATTCTGAGGAATTTAAACTCTAATTCTAACTATAATTGCTAAAATATTTTCATAAAATAATAAATAAATAAATAAAATGTAGGCCCACAATTTTCAAGTCATTTGTTTACAAAATCGCTTGTTTCTATTTATACGTTAGATAAAAGAATAAAAATCAGAATTAACTTATTTATTTTAAAATATGCACAGATAATAAAGAACTTTACATACTGGAAGTCTAAAAATAATCTTGAATGTCTTTTAATTCATTGAATTAAGTCCAAATGCTTTCACAAGTATAATGTTGCTCGTTGACAAATAAATATGTATGACATTCGTAGTGTTAATTTCTCAATCCGTGCAGAGGAATACACTATTCTTTGTTCATAGTACAGTATTGTCAAGATGTAGATGTAGATGTAGAAAATGGCATTTCAAGTTATTTGTACTATACATAGAAACGAAGTTGTGAAGCTCACAAAAAGTGGCTAAAGTTGTGTAGGCCTACTTTGCAAAATTGTTATTTTTTGCCACTTAACATCTCAATAGCTCCGTAACATTTCATTTTGGCGTAATAGTTTTCATGAATCAATCTTGTAGATAATTTAATTAACTACAAATATTCGATGTATCAATTTACTTAATGCTTTCAAAAAATGGAATGGGATAATTTATATTAAAGAAAGAACTTTTTTAAGTTTAATGTTTAATTATTTCTAATGATGAAATCGTAATATTTTAATTTAGTAAGAATAATCTTTAAAGATGCATAATGAAAATTGCAAGAAAATAAAAACTTTGCAGAATCCGTAATTTTGACCTTTTTGGGAGCTTGACAGCTCTATTCTACAAACCGACGAGCAACGTTATTGCGCTAAAATGCACCAGAACAAAGTTACAGGCGAAGAACTGCAAACAGTTCCGATTTTCGAAGGTTTCGCCAAGATGGTAGAGGGCGCGAAAGCGGGGGAGTGCGAAATCTTGCACGTTTTATTGTATTTGGACTTTTAATTCAGAAAACAGATGTTGGGGTACCAATTTGCATTTTGTTGTAAACTTTTAATAAACATAGAGTATCGTAGGCCTCAGGGGCGTATACTCTATTGGTGCTATGCGTGCGCCGCACGCCCTAATTCTAGATGGAATATTTTCATTCATAATATTTTATTTTGTCAGTAAATTGTGGAAAAATCAGTGTCATTTTCATTGCTGAAATGAGAAAACAAGGGCCCCGCTGCGAGGCTGTCACCCGTGTGCTACGATTCCGTAATGGGAATGAGTTTCTGAGCGGTACGTTAGTCGTGGACTTGCCTCGAGGCTAGAACTTGTGTGCTTTGAGTTTTGAAGAAGGGCGATATCCTGACCGCGGGGTGAAGAAGGGAATAGGTTTCGCACGGTGGGGAGATTTGGCAGTATCTTGAGTGCCTTGCGTGCTACTGAAGTTGCGCACTCAGCTGAGTTGTAGCGAAGTATATTGCGATTTCAAGAAGTTAAAAAGTAAATGATTGTAAATGTTATTTTATTTAATGTTATCAAAAGTGTTTTATTATCTTTTAGTCTTTTATTTTAAGAATTTCAATAGCAAATAATTGTAATTACAGTATTACTTTATTTACTGCTATTCTGCGCGCGGCGGGAGATTTGCCGGTAGTTTGCGTGCTACTGAAGTTTCGCAAGCAATTGTGTTGTACCTAAGTATATTACAATTTTAATAATTTCAAGGCAAATATTGTAAATATTATTTACTTTAGTGGTTAAAAATATCTGTTAAATTAATTTTTAGTGAATGTAGCCTATTTCATTCTGAAAACATTATGAAAGAGCACAGCTGTATTTTGGAAGATCTTCTGATAAATACATTTTTATCCAAAACTTTTCAAGATAAATTGCAAATTGTGACAAATGTACGGCCTTTCCCCGAGTTAACAAGTCTTTCTACAATATATAAAGGCAAGAATGTAGAATATACAGAACATTGTTCAGTCTCACATTCCTGAGGAAGGCCACAGAGTGAAAATTGCCGTACGCTCGAGCCTAATAATAATTTTGACACGGCTGATAACCCGAGAAGTCATTTTAACTAATCAGCGCCGTGAAGGCTTCAAATCTTATAAGTACAAATCCTTCATGTTTTAAAAGAAAGAATAAGCCTACTTTAATAAAGTAAGCTATTTTTAACTGTTCAGTTAAAGTTAATCTACATTCTCAATTAACTCAGGAATCAAGTACATTTTCTGTGTAGGACGATAGCATAGCACGCCCTTTATCAGAGATCAGGATACGCCACTGGACTAGGCCTACATTGCAATACTCTATAAACATTTTTTTTAATTTCACCTGCAGGTCAGTATTAATTTAGTAGTAATTTAAGTGAACTTGGTTTTAGATATTCTTTATTTCATAAATTTAAGGTGTAGTTGTATATATAAAGATTATTTTATTCTCTCCTAGGCCTAGACTTCTTAGGTTGAACGTACATTCTATTATATTAATGAGGGTATACGGTGGAATTTTTATAACATTTTAGCTGATATTAATCCCTCGTTGGTAAAGATGAAATTCATTAATGTTTGTGTGATAGATTTTTTCACCCAGAAAAGTCGTTGTAAAGTGTCAACAAATTCTCGAGGCGAAAACCCAGGACTTTTTGGAATCACTTGTGAAGCAAGATTCAAGGGATATCGTTTTAAAATTCTTCATTTTTTACTGAAACTAAACCTACTCATGCACTCTCAAACACGAGCCATTTTAATTATGGCAGCCTTTATCATCAATACCGCAACATATATTGCGTTATAGAATATATGACTCAAATACTGAGATGCGTAGGCATGAAAGTTACCTAAAACCCAGCCTCAGGAGAGTACCATACGTAACATAATTTGCCCGTCTTTACCTGCCGCATTGACTTTTGACATTTGCCACCCGCACCCGACTGGAATGCAGGAAGGACGTTTATGAGCATGACCTTTGCAAATAGCGGATCTTCTCCAGTCACGATCTGTGCCTGCGTCATCCAAATAGTCTACAACACAACAAGTGGTTCTACAAAATCGCATAGAGAACATGTTTAATAATTATAAACTATATTCTTGTTTTCTGTATCATATTTTTATTAAACACTTCTGTTTCTTCTTGCTTTTTTTCCAGAGGATCGGATCGAAAGATAATTCTGGACAGAGTCTGGACAGAGTCAACGTTTACATGGCGATTTTCTTACGGGAAACAGATTCTGATCGTTCTGAAACCTGCATGTAAATGTATTCAAAATTATTTCTTTCCCACACATTCAAAAAAACGAGAAACTATTAAGCCTAAATTTTATTGAAGGATTAGGCCTATTGGATAGGGCTTGGGAAGCAGTGTTAAGTAGGGTTTTCTATAAAACACTTCATTATTTAAGTACTGGAAATCCCAAGTTTAAAATGAAATTAGTTAAGTATTGTAGACCTACTTATAACATAATAACTTTTACAAGATGTGTAACTCGATGTGCCCAAAAATTTTCCGGCAGGAAAAAAGCATTGTATATATATTCCAAATTCTTCTGCAGTTTTTATTTAGTATTATTTATTCCTTTTCTTATTTGTTGATATGTCTTTTCCAGAAGGATTATCCATTTCATTTTTCCTGGTTATCTGATTTTTGTATTACTTTACATATTTACCATTATTTTATTTCCTTTGGTTTCTGCAACCAGAGTTCACTGTGAAAACAGACTTTGTATTACTGTACCAAATGTCCAAATGTACCAAATATCCTGGATTTCGCTCTTCTTTATACGTATTCAGATTGCTGCTAGTTGGCGTAATAAAATTGAATAGTTTTAAAATCATTTTCTGAAAGGATGTATGGCTACAGATTTATAATTCAAAGATTTGTTTTGTTTTTGTGTATAGGCTATCTCATTTAAAAAAGTCAATTTTATTATTTTTTCAAAAAGTTGTAGTTACTTTTTATAGCATAACTGTCTGCTTAAGGGAACCATATTCTTATTACATAGACTTGTTGGTGAAGTTTACCTTCTTTTGAAGACTATGAGGAAGATATTCGCAATATAATAGTCATCTGTAAATGTGCCTTCAGGTGACCTGAATTTCCCTCTCGGTGGTATTTTCAAGGATACAAAGCGAATGTTCACAGATAACTCAAATTATGTTCGTACATTCTCATAAACCTGCTCTCTCATACTGATACGAGCAGTGTTGTATAAGTCTTGTAACCACAAGAATTTCTTGACGGCTAGATAACAAGCCTATCACCCATTATGAATTCCTCACACAATCGTTTGCTAAATGAAAATTCAGACAATAAATAATGGTTGAAGTTCGTTTTGGGGATAATTACCAGGTCTTAATCATGGTTTACAATCATGAGAAAGATGGAAGAAGAGCGAAATTATATATTGGTTTGGCTTACGTGTGTTTTGTCAAAAACCGTCTATTTAGGGACCTAATTCTCAAAGCTGAAATAGTTATTCATGCTATTTTTAATTTAAACTATTAATAGATTGGCCTACATGATAAAAGTAGTAATAGTAGGAATAATCGTAGTTTGAATAAAATGTAACGTAGGTAATTCATATTGCCAATCCTAGGATTGAATAAATGGTTGAACTAGTTAACAAATACTTATAGTAAATATTTCAACTGCACACAACTGGTAGTTCTGTGTCCATTAATAAACTGCCGTACGTGGTCAAACATGATTCTTGTACTGTATAGTGCTAAATTAATCCAAATGAATAAATAAAATCAGGCAAACTGATGTAATGAAGTGTCAGAATGCTTTTGTTTAATCAGTGAAAATTGCAATTATGATATACAGAAAATAAGTTATTTTTTTAATCGGTTTCCGAGTTAAACTCCAGATCGATTCATTAAGCAGGGCTTATGAAAGAACAAAGTTCTAGTTTGATAAGCATATGTGAATATGTTAGTAGTGTTATTTGTCATAGCTAAATATATTGCAACTTTCAGAGCCGCATATGAACACTGTAAAACAATATGTTGCCATGAGAACTGATTTGCATTTGGTAAATTATTTCTAATATATTACCATAAAATAGGCACTAAATTGGGCATTACTCTGGTACCGGTCAACCGAATTGGTCCAATATCAATGGGCTTCTTCCCGTGGACGTTATAAATGCGTATACCAAGTTTCATGAAAATCCGATAAAGCATATTTGAGTTATCGCGCGTACAGACACAAGGACAGACGGACGGAAATTGACATTAATATGGCGACTATTCCTGAGTATAATGTCTATACATAAGCCTACTAAGCACACTACTTCACCCGAAGAAGCGACCCTTAGGTACGAAAAATATTAATATTACTAATGGAACACGATATAATTTCCTTAAAGTACTGCAATAAACGTACATATCTTAAAGACTTTCACTGCACCTTAAAAAATAACTTTCTCTTCGTTTTATGGTTGTGCATGGTTTTGTTTAGTTTAATATTTACAGCCTTAGCCTTATGCAATCCTGAAATAATGACTGCGTTTGTGAGAGAATTTAAAACTGTTTCTTGAAGTTTATTGCTCTTAGCAGGAAGACGACGCTTAGAAATGCAACATAATTCACAAGAAACGCATTATGGAATGATGACCTTTCTTACAGTAATTTCACGCATTATCCTCATTAGGGTATGGATTTACGGTATGAGGTAATCGGTCTGGTATTTGTTATGTAGGGAAATTGAATTATCTTTACTAAGAGCTAATAGGCTTATAAAAGTAAATTAACTATTTATAAATAAAAGTTTATTAATATGTTTTACCTTTCTTCTTATTTTAGGTTCTACACTTAAATTCATGTGAAGGTATTATGTGGTAATTGGACGTGAAGTGGTCGTTGAAGTGTGATGTTCTAACTTAGCCTATAAAATACTTTCTAGGTCAATTTAGGCTATCCATAAAGCTCGAAACGCTAAATTAGGAAGTGCTAAGCAGAAATTATCTCAGACATTTATGCTTGCTTTATCTTCCTGTACTATAGGTGAATAAATATTCTGTTCGACCCTGAAATTCAACGTCCAGTTTTTAGCCTACTCGTTCTAAAGTGCCACGAAAACAAAAATATTATTTTCAGAAACTTTTCTGTGTGTCTGTGAACAGCATAGTTCAAAAACGAAAATAGTATAGGCCTAAAAACGGAATAATATATTTGAGTTAAGTGTATTCTAAAGATGTGACGTGAATTGTGCCGATGATTGTTTTTTACTTTTACTACAGCACCAATTTACATTTTTTTAAATATAATTTTTCTATTTTCTCGAAAAGGGCTCTGTTGATTTTCTTTAAATTGTGTACACTAATTTAATTATTAAATGCTACAATTGTTGTTTGTTCTTTTAACATTTGTCTATACTTTATCTGAATAGTGATTTACAAGCTTCCCATCTGGTCATCACACTTACCTTTATTGATGTCTTGTCTCATAAAATAGATCAACTGCTGTGAATGAGACTTAGACACCTGAGTGCACACGGTTACTGTATGTCACGCTATGAAGAGTAGAAGAAGGTATATTTCACATCAGATTTATTCTCTTAAGATCCCAAGGATTTTTTTAATCGACCAATTTGTAGCTTGTGGTTATAGGCTAAATAGAATCTTAGATTATTTGGATTATAATTATTGAAGTTACTGGTAGAAAATCTGAGTGATCAACAGAATGGGCCTTCAAGATCTGGTTGTACTATACTCCTGAGCATAGGCGTACCGAGGGGGGGGGGGGTTTTGGGGGTTTGAACCCCCCCCCCCATTGATTAAAAAAAGGAAAATTATATAATTTTTTAAAGTCTGCCCATAAATTACTTAATACAAGTATAAAGCGTGGGAAGCTTAAAACTCGTTATTTTGCGTCTTAATTTTTAAAATTTTCCGGGGAACCCCCGGAAGCTTAAAACTCGTTATTTTGCATCTTAATTTTTAAAATTTTCCGGGGAATGGCCCCCGGAAGCTTAAAACTCGTTATTTTGCATCTTTATTTTTAAAATTTTCCGGGGGAGGACCCCCGGACCCCCCTCTCCCTGGGGGTATTCCATACCCCCCAGACCCCGCGGATGTTATAACCCCCCCATATGGTCGGCCTGGTTACGCCTATGCTCCTGAGTAGTTAGAAGTTTATAGTATCAATGAAACGATGGTGTGTCCGAGGTCTAATTTTGACACTATTTTACGATCTTATTTAGAGAAGTATAACTCACTCAACCTATGACCTATTTTCATAAAACATGCTGTACTCCAATCATTATTCATATTCCAATTTTCATTATTATTATTATTATTATTATAACTTGTTAAAATATTGAATATAAATTTTGTAGGAGTTAGCATGCTGATATATGGCATATGTAGGGCTACACTATAATTTCCAAGGTAAAAGTGAGGGACTCAATTAATTATGAGTTCGCAGAGGACCCCAAACTTCCTTATGCCTAAGTTTGTAAATGGGATAGCAAACTTTTAACAAGATAAGACTCTACAAAAGAATAAAATTCAAACAGAAACCTCAGCCTTAATACGTGCAGTTAGCGTAGAATATTTAAAGAAAATCGTTAATTTTGGAGAAAATTTTTACATTTTCGTAATGTAAAGTGGAAGTGAATGCATCTAACCAAATTTAGGCGAACATTATGACGTATTTTCACTTGGAACTATCACCTTACCAAACCGTTTCCATCCATATATATACATATATGGAAACGGTTTGGTAAGGTGATAGTTATTATATATATATATATATATACATATAGATATACATATAATAACTCTGCCTATGTTGTACTCAAAACCTGATATGTGAAACAAAGGACCCAAAAAGATAAAATGTTCTCTTGGTTCCCGACTGTTGTTCACCCTATAGATGTCAGGAAACGAAGTTGTGTAAAAATTTAGTCTGCGTTAAATAGTCAAGAGTTTTATCTTAAAAAATCCTAAAACTTTCTTATCAATTTCTACATTTATATTACTACTGTGATTATACAGAAAAACTAAGTACATGGTCATGAAACCTCAAAATAATTAGTTAGAAAATATTAGAATAGCCGATAAAGCATTCGAACAACCGGAGAAATTCAAATATCTGGAAGCAGTTATCTGAGATGCAAGTAATATTAAGGCCGAAGTTAAGTGTCGACTAAAATCAGGAAATGCTTGTTTTTATGCAAATAGGAAACTTTTATTTTCTCATCTTCTGTCCAGAAATCTAAAAATAAAAATGTATAAGACATTTATCCTGCCGGTTGTATTATACGGATGCAAAACATGGTCCTTTACTCTTCGGAAAGAACATAATCTGGGAGTAGGCCTATTCGAAAACAGGGCGCTTAGAAACATATTTTGACCTAAGAGAGATTAAAACGGGAACTGGAGAAAACTGCATAGTGACGAGCTTCACAACCTATACTCTTCACCGAATATAGTAAGGGTAATAAATCACGGATATGAAATGGGCTGGCCATGTTGCTCGCATGGAGCAGGAAAGACATATTTCAAAAGCATTGACTGGGAGACCCTAAGAGAACAGACCACTTGGAGGACCTAGACATAGGGGGAAGGATAATATTGGAATAGGTTTAAGAGAAATAGGATTTGCAAGGGATGGTTGGATGGAGTTATCACAGAATAGGGTTGAATGGAGGGTTCATGTAACCGCGGCAATGAAACCAGCTTGCACTGAGATTACTAGTAAGATAATTGCACACTAAATCTGGCTGTATGATTGTTGAGTGTGCTACTGAATTATTGAAGTAAAACTTCTTTAGTGGCGGTAGAGGGTAAATCTGGAAAATCAGTCACACTAAAACCGTCACGAAATCAGTCACAATCAGTCACGAAATCAGTCACACTCTTACTTGTTTCGGTGCGGACTGCACAGAAAACAATCAACTCAATGATTAGGAGTAATCAAAGGAAATTTTTCAGACCTTACTTCCTCAATGGTAATAGACAATTCCTAAGCAATCTAAAGGTATATTATATATTTTATGGAACCCGGAGGTTCATTACCGCGCAAATCCAAAATTAAAAAACCAAAATTAAAAAATACAAATTTACAAAATTTAAAGAAAACAAAACTAAAAATTATAACATCCAAAAATCCAAAATTTAATAAATAATAAAATAAAAAATTTAAAAATTAAAAAATAAAAAAATAAACAATTCAAAGATCGAAAATTTAAAAAATCCCAAATTAAAAATTCAAAGATCCAAAATTATAAAGTTCAAAATCGAAAATTTAAAAAGTCCAAAAACCCAATATTAAAAAGTCCAATAATGCAAAATTGAAAAAATCCAATAATCAAAAATTGAAAAAATTGAAAAATAAAATAAAGTTTTACTTCTGTCGCGTGGCGTTCCACGCACTCTTTTTTTATATTTTTATCATTGAGGTTTGAAACAATGCGCAATAATCATGCACGGGCATTGTTTCTTCATGTCATATTTTAAAGAGATAACGGGACCAAGGTCTAGATGAGAATTATATCATAATGATAATTGTAGTGACGAAAACTGAATGCATTCTCTCCCATGTCATTACCACATGTAGTGGTCAGACCCAATGACGCAACGCAAACTCCTCCGTGTGTCTGGTTATGAGAACGCACTCCCATGGTAAGCAAGTGAAAGTGCACAAGAAAAACAAATGAAAATCCTCTCAGCCTAGTTTCACTGCGCTGCGCTCCCGTCTTTTGTCTCATTATTGTATATTTACATGTGCTTTAAATACGATTGTGAGAGCAAACAGCTCGAGTGACGAAAAGAATATCTTTTTAAAGATGTTGGTTTTGTTATGCTTAATGCCAATCTTCCTGTATTGAAGGCTCTTCAACTAGAAGTCTTGAGGACCATTGTGTATAATCCCTTCTTTACCCATCCATGGACACCATTTCTCCTATGGTTAACCTTAGTGCTCGATCTCATTGAAAGACATCAGTGGCGGACGCAGAATTTTTTTCGGGGGGGGGGGGATTTAAATTGGTAGAAAGAATACCAAAAAAAAAAAAATTAACTTGCATATATAATTACTTTATAAAACTGGCCACTTAGAGTGCATATATAGCCTTTTTTCAAATTTCGGGGGGGGGATATAACCCCCCTATCCCCCTCTGCGTCCGCCACTGAAAGACATTAATGTCACAGTATATACAGTATTAAGAGGCACAACATTTCGTGATTTTATCCTGTTTATTCAATGAAATGTAGCTACCTAACTTTGACTAGCTCACTAGTTAGATTTTAGAGCATAAGCTCAGAAAGCCAAAAGTCCAGGCTTTGAATCTCGGTCTCAGAGGAACTTTTCTCAAACATACTCTTCTTCCTGTATGTCCTTGTTTCCTCGCGGCTTTGAGCTTTTGGGGTTTAACTTTTTTTTCCTTGTTTTCCTATGTTCTCATTTAGCCTTTCTGCTTATTTATGTTTCCTATTTTAGATTTAAATTTTGGGTTTATATGAATTCATAAAATATCCATGTTCTCGTACATTGTCGTTTTTAAGCAATTGCAGTAGTTAAAATATTTTCTCCCTAGTATCAGGAGGTTATGTTTGATGAATTCTTCCTCCCTTTGATCTGCCTTTTAACTTCTTCATTTTTAGTTTACTTTCCTTTTGTTTCTTCTTTCCATTTCTCTCTCTCTCTTTTTTAAACATTTTTCGAGTAATTATTTGAAATATGTGAGCCTCTTGTGGAGTGATATAGAGAATATCTCTATACGCATTCTAAAGGACTCGCTATGTACTTTAGGCCTACTTAATCATTTGTATTGCCAATATTGATTTTTCTTGTTCTACTGTTTCATTGTTTGAAATCATGGTTCTTTTTTAGTTTAGATATGAGTAGTTTAACAAATCATGCCTAAATAATGTTATGAATAAATTTGTCTTGATTTGAATTCTGGATCTATGTAGTCACTTGAAGTATGAGGCAGATGTCGCCTTTGTTTCGTGAAATTTATATAATTACAATTGTTTAAACATTTTTAAAAAGAATTAATCATTTAATTATTTAACTTCTTCCGTAATCTCTTTTGTTCTATATTTTTAAATATTATTTCCTTTTTAAATTTATTTGTTTATTTCGTGCTTTTGTTTAACCTTTCAAACATCTTTCTTCTCAATCAGTTGCTGTTTTCTATTTGCTTATTCTTTCGGCTCTTCTCAAACCCCATGCTATTTTTGTACTGCACCGTCGCAAACCCACGTTTATATGTTAAGCTCTTAAACAGGAATGAGAAAGGCTGTGAGTTGCCGTGCAAACTTTCGCTTGTGTTCCTAAACTAAGACATTACTTCTCATGAATACAGTGAAGCAAGAGAAGATCTTGCCTCATTTGCTGCACAATGGAATATATCAAGCATCTCAAGCATGGAGCCTAATTTGTCCTTAATAAGGTGGCAAGTGGTAAAGATAACGTATGTTCCAACAACCAGTTCACTTACGAGACCCATTTGTTTAATATTCTTTGCTCCTCAACGTTCCTGAAAGAAGGAAATAATAAACATTTCATGCAATAATTATGTGATGGATGACATTGAAGAAGCTTTGTGAGTAGTAATTTAATGGAAAATAGGAAATTCAAATTGGTCTTTCACAAGGTTGAACCACAATATTTTAAAATCCAAATAAGCGTAGACCCACTGTTAAATTACCTCTCCTATTTACATTGGTTAGTTCTAGAATTGTCCATGGCTTTATTACGAATAATTTGTGTAAAACATTTTCCCTCTATTTTATTACGTATCTCGAATTGGGAAAGCGTCTCAATATGAACAAATTGTATAAAACGGATATATCAGCTACATTAGAAATCAGTACCACAGCCTTCGATAAGTCAGTTATACACATTACCGGTACTTCAGCCTTGTTTTTAGTGATTCGAATCAGTCTTTAAGCCTGTTGAACTTGTCTGCACGAAAACTTATCTTTACAAGGCTCTGCATGATGAAGAAGCCCGTGGACTGATTTCAGATAAAGAAGAGCTGGTCTGATATTAGTGTGTGTGCAGTAGTGAAGCGATCTTTCATCCAGTCAAGACGTTCACTGCGCTTTGCGCACTACAAGCCTTGCAAAGTAAACATACGGAGATGAGTAAGATGTCAGGCAAATGGGCACCTGTTCCAGGATGAGTAAACACACCCATAACCGAGGCAAATGTGAGTAGAAACTCCAAATCAAAACAATCAATTAGAGTTAAAACTGAGTCCATTCAATTTTACTGCCCAGATTTCGTAATGTAAATGAGAATCATTGCATATGTTCAGTGAACATGGATACTCGTATAACGAGTATTTTTGAACTTACGGATAACTTCCAAAATTTAAAAGATATATCCATGAAATTTTGGATGGCCTATCTGGGTATTTGTCTTATTAAATTTTACGCTCCATTCCGGCGAGACTCGACCTCAGAAAAGCATCAGTAGACGAAGAAATAACTATGTCTGTCTCTTATTCTAAGAAGGCAAAACCCGAGGCATCTCAAGGCAATAAAATAGCAATTATTCTGGGGCTAGGCTAGTGCATAACTGCGCCCTTTGATCATTCTTTGAGGCTCTGTAATCTCCAGTGTTCGCCGGAAAGAAGGCCGAACGAGTTAGGCCTAAGTTAGTCGACAGCTACAGCCAAGGGTTGTGGTAGGGCTAGTCTCTTCAGTGATATAGCGACACGGAGATTTTTTTAGTTTGATATTTGAACCGAACAAGCATATATTTTTACCACCCGACCAACTTCCTCCAAAATTACAATAACAATTATATTCATAATTATCAACAATGGCCTACATACAAGGATATGGCAGAAGAGATTGTGTAGGACAACATGTCTGAGGGTAGGGACAGATTGCAGTCTATAATAAGATTTAATCAGCAAGGCTTGCATTCAAATTGAAATTATGGGCGTAAAAATGTTTGAATGGCAGAGCAATTTCAATTTCGTAACTTTGGTTCATCTTTTGTGTCTAGCTGGTCAACGCCTTGACAGATTCCACAACATAAGAATTTCAATATGAAGTAGTATTGTTCAAACATATCCAAGGAAACGCCTTTAAACCAGAAAGGTTATTAATCGCATAAGTGAAATCAAAGTAACGCAGGTAATCACTCGAGAAGAAAGGTTACGTGTGCTACTGTAAAGTAGCTTATTTCACTTCTAAGTGGTTGTCAAATTCTTTTTCGTAAGTACTATCATTGCAGCGCAATGAGATCCGAATGCGATGAATGTTGACACTATATAATAACGTTTTAAGGGAATAAATGTTTCATTCGTGTTTTAACTTTTGTAGTTCTAACCATAGGCGTACCGAGGGGGGGGGGGGTTTGGGGGTTTGAACCCCCCCCCCATTGATTAAAAAAATGAAAATTGTATGATTTTTTTAAGTCTGCCCATAATTTACTTAATAAAAGTATAAAACGTGGGAAGCTTAAAACTCGTTATTTTGCGTCTTACTTTTTAAAATTTTTCGAGGGAGGACCCCCGGAAGCTTAAAATTTGTTATTTTGCGTCTTAATTTTTAAAATTTTTCGGGGGAGGACCCCCGGAAGCTTAAAACTCGTTATTTTGCATCTTGATTTTTAAAATTTTTCGGGGGAGGACCCCCGAACCTCTCTCTGGGGGGTATTCCATACCCCCAGACCCCGCGGATGTTATAACCCCCCCATATGGTCGGCCTGGTTACGCATATGGTTCTAACAACACATTTGTAGCTGAAGCTATTATTACAAATATAATTAATAAAATTGAAGAATGTTAGGTTTACAACCAAAAATTAATTTCCTAATCTTTAAATAATCAAATATACATACATTTTTTAAATCTAAAGAAAACAGAACAAACCGATGTCTCTACCTATTTACTGCCAATGTCAGTCCTAATAGTGTTTCATGAATACTCCAAGAGACACGCTTCTACGAAGGTTGGAAGTTTAATAGTGGCAACACATTTACAAAATCATGGTGGATTACAGGAAGTTGAAATAGCTTTTTTTGGAAATTGGTTGGATATCCAGTATACTTCAGAGCAAATAGGAGCCTTCTATAACTACGTATACCTTTACGGTAATCAGAAGAAATTGAGCTGGCTCTATCAACCGGTCTAAAATGAATTTTGGATCCAATGATTAAAAGTAATTCAATACCTTAAAATTGCCCGGGCGGCTAAATTTTTATCAAGCTGAGTCTATACAAATATTTGTAACTGAAAGACTGGAACCATAGTTGGTAACCCTGGAGTGTTATAATTTTATACCACTCAGTGGCGTAGGCCTAGTTTTCTCCTTTTAATTAATATCATCTGCCTTTTTAGTGCTTTCTTACTTTCGACTGTCTAAAAAATCTATTTAATAACGGTCCTCAATAAGGCTCAAAACTCTGTGCCCTCGTGATCCGTAACTTGGAGAACTCTGAACTAGAACATTAAAACATTTCGAATAGTTTTGGAGGCCGAAATTTCATTGTATATTTTTGTTACATAGATCCAAAGTATTTGCTTATTATATGCCCTTTTATCCTCTGTATAAATCAGTTTATTACGTACATCGAGCATTTCTTTTTACATTTATTTATTCAAATTACATTACAAACTTATGTACAAATACAAATACAAAAATACACAAATAAACAAAAAACATTTACAAATTTCAGAATTAAAATACAGAAAAGAAAAAGAAAGAAAAGAAGCAAATATTTATTTAGAAATACACCCGAATGAGCAGACTGCTTGTGCTCGGGTGTAGATTCAGAACATCAGAGTGGAGAAAGAGGAGAAACAAAAAACAAAATGAGAAAGAATGACACACTTATAAAAAAGGTGAAAAATGTAAAACAGAGCTAGAAAAAGAAAAGACAAATTTATAAAAAGGAGACAAAAAATATTAAACACAAATACATACAATAAATAATAATAAAAATAAATGACTTAAAGCTAATAAAATTACAAAAAATGTTTTGCATTAGTTTGCCTATTTCGGTTGCACTTCCAGATTTGAGTAAGAGGTGATCGGTTTCCCGGCAATGCATAATGCGTATCATTGCTACAGAGATGCACTGAACTGTGTTGATGCTTTACGGTCAGTTAGATTGTTACATCACTACACATTCTGATTTGTTTACAGAACCCACTGTGAGGATCTCACATGTAATACTTCAACTGCGGGAAGTTGGGTAAAATAGTCATTATAAGGGGCATTTCGTTTTTCCGTTTTTCATTTTTTACCCTTAATTTCTTGATGTAACCTTCCTTCCCCCTTTACATGCCAATCCTGGTTGAGGTTATCTGGTCTTATGTGGTCACACAAAGAAAGCAGTCAGGGAGACACCCGGATTGTGTACCGACTGACCACTGTGTTTCCTAAAGCTCATTTCAAACAAAACCAGTTCCTTCAATAAAATAAAATGTATAATTAATACCACGAGCTAAAAAACCTTTATTATATGCTGCCTAGGCCTTCCGACACACTTCTGTCACCGTCAGCAAGTCATTTGCTTGGAATAAAAAAACAAAATCACGTGGTGGATTAGTGTAACTAGATGTGTTCTGTTTTAAAGGTGCCTGAAGATGACAAGCTTATTTGTGAGTAAAGTTGGTATCATTGAATACGAATCTACACACCCGGTGTGAATCACGTTTCGTTAGTAGATAGGGAGGTTGGTTACGGGTTCACTCAGTCTCGTGAGGACCAGAATTTGATGATCTACTGTATAAGAAAATAATAACTCTGTTCAAGAAATCCATCAATAACGGCCGGAGTGATAACCTACTAACCAAATCATGTCATCTAGTACAATTAAGCCAATAGACCAAAGCTTATGACCAGGCTTTAAAACTTAGTGCCCGAACACACAGAGGGAGTTGATTCCGGTTACCAACAACCTGAGTATAGGGGGTGGGGGTTGATTGCGTAGGCTGATAAGACAGTAGCTGATAGCAGTACTGAGAAGTGAATGCGCTTGTGGTACGGTGCCTCTCAAATTGGTCAACAGTGTACCTTGTCATTGTGCGTGTTTATACGTGTTCGGCATGCCGAAAGTAAAGTGTTCTAAAACGCAAACTTATATTGAAACATTTGGGAGGGACTATTATACACAAACAGGAGAAAGTATCGTTTTGCATGCTTGTAATGTGAGTTTAGATAATGAGAAGTTATTTTGTGGTCTTCCTATATCTGTATTTCGGTTTGTTTACTATCACGTGAACTAGCATATGGTAGCTAGGGCATACGCCGAGCAAAGTCTGTACGGTACGGTTGCTGTTAACATATTCGATCGGGCACTAAGTTTTAAAGCCTGCTTATGACGCAGGGGTCGGACGGTAGGTTTTCTCTCGCCATGGGATGTAGCACCATGGAGCACCGATGGCGCTAATCTGTCAGTATGCATGCAAAATCCTTCTTTCTGGTAGGCGAAGTAAATTGTCGATAGTGTTATGAAACATATTAAATTTCGCGATTTGTATAACTTATTGTTTTTTTAACTTGGATTTATGGGGAGTTGCATGCTTTGAATAGCGCACGTAATACATGTTAACACGGAAGCATCTTGCAACATCACGGTAACAAGAGTCTTGATGAGTGGCATGGGAAAGCATGCATTATGACGTGAACTAGCTAGGCTAATCTGTTCCTTCAAACAAAACTTGATATCATGAAATTCTTACATTGATTCTAGAGTTAAGAAAAACCATTAAACTAAAATTAAACAATATTAATTTAGCCCAAATTCAGAGTTCTTTCAAAAAACTTGTCAAAGCTTATTATAAACAAGAATAGTCGGGCTTAAAGGCTTAGTAAAAAGAATAGTTAAATCCGTACCGATATTAAAGAACGACTATTCCAACGCCCATGTTTAGAGTTAACATTAAAATAAAAACCCATCACGTTCCATGAAGTAAGTCAACAAGGTCTAAATAAAACTTTCCTTCGATGAGTTAATGCATAAGAAAATGTCGCAAGATGTGACCTATCCTGGTTACTTTCCTACGAAGAACTTTTTCAGGATTTATCTCTTCTCAGGAGTTCTTCATTTGTCACTTCGTCCATTTTATTTTTTCCATTATTTTCCAGAACCCATTTAAACATTTATCCTCAGTCTTAGTATTAGTCATTAGACTCTTATCCATTACTTTGGTCTTAATGTAAATCTACATTGTATATATTATTTAACCTGATTGAGTGGAAGAGAAGGCCTTATGGTCTTAGCTCTGCCAGGCAAAATAAGTAATTTACTACTACTACTACTTCTCGGTTTTTTCTTAATGTCCGTGTTTCCGATCCGTATAAAGGAAAGCTCCAGGTGTAGCACTTGATCAATTTATTTTCAAATCCAAGCTCAAATTACTGGTCAACGGTAAAAACTCTTTGTGTGTTTGCGTGTGTGAATGCTGTCTTGGTCATAATTCGTGGTCTTATTTTCTTGGTACAGTAGGTGTCATTCGTCAGCAGATTTTCCAACTACTTTAACTGATCAAGATTTTGCAGTTCTCGGTTTCCCCCAACAATTCGCACCGTTTCTACCCTATGCGATATTCTCATCGCTTTGGACTTATCCATTTTGACTTTAATTCCATTGTCGTTTCCTTGTTCCACCAGCCTTTTCACAATTTCTTGCAGAGTTTCTTCATCCTTTGCCAGCAGCACCAGAAGAACATCCTCGTGTTTTATGGTTTTGACATATTCTAACTTGAAATCTCAAATTTCTCCAAAGCCTCCTTGGCCAATTATTCTCCGTGGAGATTGAATAGGATGTGTGATATAAAACATCCTAGTCGCACACCTCGTCTTATCTCCACACGTTTTGTCTCTCCACGATCCGGATGCACTTTTACTTTTTGTCCTAAGTAGGCTACAAGTTGAGGATAATCTTCTGTCTTTCCAATCAGCGCAGATTTACTTGAGGATTTCCATAATTTTTTTTACAGTTAACAAGATTGTCGGTATATTATACTTACACTTCTTCCTTGATTGTTAGAACTCTCTGAAATAATCCGTAGCACTCCGATTGCGTCTCTGGTTCCTCTTCCTTTCCTGAAATTAAACTAAATAAAATCAGGTAAACTAATATAACAAAGTGCCAGAACGCTTTTATTTAATCAGTGATAATTACAATTATGATATGCAGAAAATAAGTTATTTTTGCAATCGATTTCCGAGTTAAGCTCCAGATCGATTCATTAAGCAGGACTTACAGAAGAACAAAGGTCAAAAGTTTGAAAAGCATATGTGACGGAATACGTGGGTAGTGTCATTTTCCAAAGTCCAGTTTATTGCAACGCCCAAAGCCGTATATGAACACTGCAAACAATATTGTTGCCATGAGAACTGATTTGCATTTGATGAATCGCCTGTTCAGTAGGCCTATGCGGGCCACACTTTTTCCTACATGAGAAATTAAGAAATCAAGCGAGCTTGTAATAACAAATGAAGTGTAGGTCTAATTGAAAGAAGAGATAATAGTTTCACTTAATATATGAAAAAAATGAGTTATCAACGTTAATACCAAGATAGGTTGTTAATTTTAGCAATAGATTTACGAACAACGCAGAGAGCAGCTGCATTTCTCATAAATTTATTTAGGGGAGATCATATCCCCGAGTTGTATTTAATAGGATTATTTTATAGATCATAGGTACTTAATTAAAATAAATTAACTAAGTAAATACACCGAAGTACTTAATTGCTTACCATGCCCTCCATGCCAATGATTCGAAGGAAGTCGATCGCTTCGGTATTCAGGCTAAATCAGTTTAATTACACCTACCGTATAATAACGTTGCCATACGTAACAGAGAAAAAGAACTGCCAGGATTTTATAGCATGTGGGCTTTTCAGATAATTGTTTTAAATAATATAGCTTAACCAAATTTCCACATAATCTGATTTACATTCCAAACCAATTAAAACTGTATATTACGAAAACTTATTGTGCAAGTATCTTGAAATCTTGCGTACATCCCAGGAATAGGATGTTGTCAGATTTAGGCTGATTGCCACAAGGTCTGTTTTAATGCAGTTAATAGTAACAAACAAGGTGGGTCACGCCTGTTTGAATTTCTTTACGCTCATCCTGTCTGCTCCTCGCCGCTCCTCTTAATACATGCAGATGATTCATGCTCATTAAGTGGACCTTGACATATTCACCGAAATTGCGATGTTATAAATGCATCAATTAGATCTGCTATGTTCCTCTCTGGTTTGCTGGTCATTTTCTTCACATCGATCAAAAGTCACTGGCATTCGTCTTGTGTTAGAGTCTGAAAAGGCTGCTTTTTGAAGTAGCTTTATATTTCGTGCAATATTTCTGGGAATAGGTGTCCACCTTGTAAAAGTAGGCGTAGAAAAAAATATGCCTTCTTTTCTTTAATGTATTTTCTTACAATGCTCATGTCCAACCTAAGCGCTGTGTAATAAAATCAATGAATTCAAAATACTGTTTAAACCCTGCTATTTACCTCAGCAAACTTCTGGACTACCGTTTCCGTGATAGGATGGAGTATATCATTCTGATAGCCTTGCAGAATGCGAGCACGGAGATTGTTTACATGTTGCACCGGTCTTGCATACACAAGAGTTTTTAAATGCCCCCAAAAATAAAAATCTAATGGTTCAGGTCAGGCGAGCGTGGAGGCCAAGAAATTGGTCAACCTCTTCCTATCCATTTATCACGGAACCGTCTATTCATAAACTGACGAAAAGAGAGGCTGACATGGAGAGGAGCCCCATCGTGCATGAAGACGGTACATGTCTCGTCATATTAGTAATGGCACATGTTCCAACAAGAAAGATAATTGGTTTTGTAAGGATGCTCTGCACCTTCGTCCATTGAGACGATGTGGCAGTGCATACCCAACAGTCACTAATATTGCCGACTCAGAGATGTAGACAAATGGATCTAACTAGAAAATAAGGCATTTTCAGGCCCATATCTATATAACATAGTTTCACTGTGTATATGCAAGGAATGTTTGTCCGAAGTTTAGAAATACCTTTTTGTTACACCCTATATTATGTGAACTATGTATCATTGTGTCATCTGCGAAATAGGGCCATATGCACAGAAGGACAAAATATGTGTCTTCTAATGCAATTAACAAAGTGAGATGAGCATTGATACTTTGATACTTTTCATACAAATAGATAATCCAGATTTGATATCGGATGGGAATTTTAGTGTATGTAACCATTGTTTGGTCGCATTTCCAGTATTTTTTAAGTGCAAGTCGCCATTTCACTGCTAAGTTAAAGTGACTATAGACATGTTTAAAAAGAAAGAAAGAAAGGAAGGGAGAGAGAGAGAAAGAAAGAAAGAAAGAATGAATGAATGAATGAATGAATGAAAGCTTGAATGAAAGCTTGAATGAAAGCTTGAATGAAAGAAAGAATGAAAGAAAGAAAAAAAAAAGCATCAGGCCAATAATTAAAAAGTATAATTCCCAGACGGAAGTGAAGATATTTCAAGACTTCCTATGTAATGTGACCTTGATTCGCAAAGAGCGAAGATCGCATGGGTGACCTCTTGACATGTGGGGAGCAGCGCGCAACAGGAAGAACAACAATTTCTATTATTATGACAAAACAGGAAGTCGAGTTGGAAATATAAGAAGTTCAATAAAATCAGAGGAAGCTGCTTTGGCTAATATCTAGTGGCCATGCTTATAAATAAATAAATGATAAAATAATTCAAATTAATTTTATAGCCTCAATTTTATTTTCACTATTTAAACTAAAAATTAAATACTATTTTTAAATGAGAGAAGATTTATGAAACTCCTATAATATTAGACAAAACGTTATGATCCTTGTAGTCCGAAATAGAGGAATATATATTGTATTTTAATGATTCTGTCAAATATTTAGCCCTAAAAACTCGTATACATATTTATAAATGTCAATTTCTTCTTTATTTTATTAATTGTGATAGGCTTGCTTTGCTTTACTTATAATCTGTGATTCAATATGATGTGGATAGGAGATTCAAAAATAAGTTTTATGCTGTTAAATTGATTACAGTATTGCATTATATTTGCGTTTATTTAATAATAGAGACTCTAGTCTCTAGACTACCAAACAAAATTAATTTATAGTAATTTTAAATTACATCAGTAGATAAATTAATAAATGAACACAATTACAATTTACACAAAAAATATTTAAAATAGAAAAGCGCGATTAAAATAACAGGGAGAATTTACTCATTTCTGAATCAGAATACGTTAAAACACTTTAAAATTTTTAATAAAAGTATGTCGATTAGTTCTCCTTCCTATTCGTCCTTAATCGGATTCTATTTGCACAGAAACTGTTTGTTTTCGATTTTAGAAATCTAAACAGAAATGTCTTTTTTAAGTTAGTTTCAAGCAAAAATTTAGTGATTTTCTTTTTGGAATAGTTAAGCCCCAATTTTCAACAATAAAAGTTATCCTGATTTATGATGTTTTATAGTATTATTATAGCGTATACCTATCCAAGTCGGATATCTATTTTAAGAAATCTTTACAAGAACCAGAATAATGGTCTTCAAATAAAATTTTTATTATTTTCAAGTTATTTCGTAACATATTAAAAGAGAGATAAATTCTATATTCTTATCTGAATTTCAAAAAATCAAATCAAATTTCAAAATTCGTACTCAAATTCTTTGAGTACATCTCTTGTCAAACTCGATATATCCTGAAAATTCCATCCAGTTCTGAGCAATAGGAAACTATTCCATAATACTAAAATTAGCTGATTTTTCTTTTACGCCCTTATTTTACAGCACAGCGAGAAACACTTGCTCAGATTCCCTATAAATAAGGGGAAGCCATGCTCACCATTGCTCCCACTAAACTCCCTGTTTGTATCTACGCGTGTAAAGTGATGCATGGAGATGTTGCGTGTAATGTAGGTCACCTGTGTTACGACATCTTCATCCACTGATATGCAGGAATATGTACAACTTCCTGCCTAGAAAGTGAAACTCCGAGGTCAATGAGATGCTACTTCATTTACAAATAGTGATGAGCCGGTATTTCACCGTGTGAACCCTAACACATGTCCTCGCTTGGGCAACGTGATAGCTTGACGATTAAATGAGGCGTCTAGGTACAAAACCAGACATTTCCACTTCACTAACTTTTACAGGAAAGTAGAAAAAAGTGTGGAAACTAATAATTTATAAGAAACCTCTTGAGATATTGCAGGTGCCTTGAAATTCCAACAATAAGTCCATATGCACCTGCCATCGTCAAAAGTCAATTCAAATTGCCTAAAATAATAAGCTAAAATATTTGAAATGTCTACGTTTGCTTCTAATTGCTCTGAAAATCATACGTTACCAATATGCTTTCTTTTATTTCTTCTACTGTTATTATTACAATGTTGACCTCCATTATTTACTCTGAACACACTTCTTATGTTCATACAAAGAAATTTATGAAGTAATTAGTTAACAAAGAAGCTACGTTTCTTACTAATGCGCTCGAAATCTCTTCACACAGTGATGCTTGATGGTCATCACATGACATCAGTCTGATTCAGTATTCGCTGCATGGAAATGTCGCTATTTGCACACCATAGCTACTAGAAAATGTCAGGGTTTGCGTTTAACCTAATTTCATCAGCGTGAAATGAATGGAAACTGTCGTCGTTAGCATTCAATTGTCAAATTAAACGATAGATTAGATCTGAATGGTTATAAGCTATATATATGATATGAAATTAACTAAATATATATATATATATATGCTCGCTTCGCTCAGAACCCCTCTGAGGTTCTCGGGATAGGTTTTTTAAAAGATCTATGGGAGATAGAGTGCGTGTATTTAGTCTGCTGTACTGGCTATTACCTTTCAGAGCACTGTTTGTTAATACTGTTGCCATGGAAACGAGCCCTTTTTCGGGGGTTTTTAGGGCTAAAAATTAAAAAAATAAACTGTTTGGAATTTTCCTTTGGTTTACAGCCTAAATGCTATATGTGTACCAAATTTCAAGTTTCTAGCTCATCTGTAAGTGGGCAGACATTAATGTCAGTGAGTGAGTGAGTGAGTGAGTGAGTGAGAGAGAGAGAGAGAGTGTGTGTGTGTGAGAGTGAGTGAGTGAGTGAGTGAGTCAGTCAGTCAGTCAGTCAGCCATGTGGCTTTATATTATAGGGATAAGTTATATGTAGTTATATAGCCTATATAATATTATATAATATAATTATATAGTTATATATATGAAGTTTTGATAAAAAGTGGAATTGTCGGGATTTGCACCTAGACGCCTCAAATAATAACCATTATACAAAGTAAAGCTACTTGAAATTAATTTAGTTCCTACCAATGCTAACGAGCAGCCCTGTCAGTTCATGAATTAAGGATGGTCATTTTAGAAGGAATCCAATTCTCTCTCTCTTTTTATCATTTCCTTCTACTTATTCCTAATGTAGGTCTACTTATTCCTAATGTAGGTCTACTTAATTCCTTTGTTTTTGTGGTACTGTAATTGACCAAGCAAAGAGAGGTCTATTTTACCTCATCCGTTCGGCATTTCGTCTGTTCGTAAATTTGTTTGTTATTCAGTAACGACAAACGCTTTGTTCGATTTTCTTCCAATTTTTCAATTAATGTCCCTTGAAGTCATTAAAAACAACGTGTGTGTAAGGATTTATACTGGAGAGGGGTGTGTGTTTTTCATTTCCAGAGTGAGTTTATAATCCATGTTGATTCTTCTTTAATATTTGATTACTCTGCTTCTCCTTATTTAACGTTTCAATTTTCTACCTCCCTGTTTCTTCTTTTTTCGTTTTTTAATTACTTTTCTCCGTTTCTTTCTTGTTCCCATTTTTTTTGGCCCTTTGTTGACAAATGTTTTCCCTCTTGTGATTTTCATTAAATTAATTCATCCTTTATTTTTTAGTTTGTGATCCTTCATGGATTCCTTCTCCCTTTTTTTCATACATTATTCTTTATATATATATATATATATATATATATATATATCGATACTTATAAGCTTATTTCCCTTTCTTTACCCCCTTTTCATTTTCCATGATTTTTTCTTTGCTTTCTAATTTTTCATCTCTATGCTTTCTCTTTTGTTTCTCCATTCTCGTTTACTTTCGTTTTTCTCAGTTATTACTTCTACCTTTCACCCTTAAATTCTTAATCCATTTATCTCTTATAATTTTCTAAATCCTTATGCGCATTAGCAAGAAACAGGTATTAATCTTTCGTATTTCAGGTTATTTGGTTTGATAACATCTGCACATGAGCGAAATAACCTAGCATGCATACTATTATACCGGTTTATCACACACGTAATATTACGAATCCGGTCGGGGTCATCTTGCTGTAAGTGTAATTTATTGACGGGTCTTCAGCCACGATTCCGGATAATGAAGTGTTATAAATGCAGCGTTTGGAAATACCAACAGTTAATATTGTGAAATACGATTTAAAGTGTCGATATAAAATGTATATAACGTAACCGTGAGTATCAAGCTTTCAGTCATCAATCTTGTTAATGAGAGTGCTTGTATAGACTGATGTAGTGCAGACATTACTCAAAATAATAATCACAGTATGGCCACCTGCACTCAGTACTTATGAACTGGTTATTAAGTGGTGAAGGGAGTTACCTGGCTTGCTGTACATCCTTCGAATTGCCACCGTGTTACAATTAAACGATCGTTTAAGTAGTTAGGAAAATTAATATATAATTAATAATATATACATATCAATAAATAAATATATAATATATAATTAATAAATATATAATTAATAAAAATGAAATCTATAACAGCAAAGAAGGAAGAAGGGATAAATGTTATAATAAGTAGCGGTAACTAGAAATTATAGACAAAGAAATAAAGAAGAAAGGAAACTGAAATGGGTGAACCAAGAAAAACTAAGTCTTTTTTAAATATAAAATTAGAACTCAGAATTCAAGAGAATACAAACAAAAAGGAACAGAAATAAAATAAAAAAGGATAAAAACTAATAGAAAGGAATGTATAGTTATTATAAATAACCTATTCAGTAACATCTAAAAATCCGATAAGTTGAGGTCAGAAGTATTCAAAGGATTTGCAAGGATTTGCAGGAATATATCTAAGATAGATAATAGATAAAGGAATAAGTCAAAATAGTACAAAATACTTAAAAATAAATCTTACAGAAATGCTAGCAGACAAAAAGTCAGACTTCAGCCAGAAAGACAGATATACAGATATGCAGGTGGTATGTAGGCATACGCAAAAAGAAAGACAGAAATGCACGCATATAGTGGATAGAACAACATACAAAAGTACAGAGAAGCAGACAGTACGTTATACACAAACGGATAGACAACGTAATCGTATAATGAAGGAACTATTATAGGCTGATAGATAAAAGGAAATCGACGATAAAAAATAAAATAGGATCTTAAAAATCTGACAAAACATTCAGACACAAAAAGAAAACAAATAAACCAACAGAAGGATTTACATGCACGTGATTCAAGAAACTGGAAAACATAAAACAGAAGTAGAAATTTTCTAATAATTCATACATTTTTTTGCATAACTAGGCTATAATAAATAGCTATTTTGACCACTTAATATTTCATATCAATGTCTGTCTACTTGCTGCATATTTTCATAGATCATGTGTGCCAAAACGTACGGCTAGTCAATTATGAAATGTGGCCCCACTAACAAGGTGTAGTGCTATTTTTTATGGGCTAAAGGGCATAACCCGAGTGAAATTCACAGAGACATGCGTAGCGTGTATGGGGACGACTGTATGGACCGCAGCAATGTCTCAGGGTGGTGTGGACTCTTCGAAGATAGCCGTGATAACCTTTCATTTGTATGATCCCATGAATAAATTCCTGACCGGTAAACGCTTTGCATCAGATGCAGAAGTGAAAACAGCAGTCCGGAGATGGCTATACTCCAACCGAACGAACTTCTATGAACAGGGTGTTTTGAAACTGGTATCACGATGGGAGAAATGTGTTGAGGAACTTGGCGACTATATAAAAAAGTGTGCATTTGGTTGAAATTGTACCTAGTAAACTTTTTGTAAACAAAATTTTGTGCGTTACTTTTCGAACCACCGTCGTATACGTAGGCCTTGCTGCTTTGAAATAGTAGCCTACTAACAAAAAGAATAAGAATGGAAACAGCACAAACAACAACCCAGACAGAACCTCCAAATCAATCAGCTGACTAATGAACTAATAATATTAGTAAACAGATTTTTTAAGTAGTGTACATATCTCTATGAAAAAAGATTTTGATAACTAATAAAATAAATTATGAGTTCTAATATTATTAACTGAAATTGTTGGCAAATTGTATGAAACAGGGCCCTGGTCGAGATCATCCTAAAGAGATTCTAGTACAGCATTGAGTTTTTATAGTATTTCATTGCGGGTTTTAAAAGAATAAAAAATGTTTTATCGTTATAACTATATTCTTTGCTCAGAAAAAGCTATAAAATAAATAGGTACGTAAATATAGTCAACTAAATAGTTTATTACTAGACCTGGGATTTTAAGGCAATTGCCTATTTTGTTCCTATGAAATAACATGCAAATTTTTAAATATGTGGATGTTTCATGGTAAATCTCTTACGTTTATAGAGTTTTATAGTGCCCTAAAAAGCCTATTTAGTACATTTAAAATAAAATTCAACTTCTGTAATTTTTACAATCTTATAATGGAATCCCTCAATGAAAAGCAGAACAGCAGAGGCGGGTTTTTCACAGAAACTTGATTTTTCCAAACAATTGTCGCTAAAGGAATGCTGACTGACGGGGGAGGGGAAGGATTAAGGGGGAAGGACTACTGTGTCAAGTCACCAGTGGAAGAACATCTGTTTACGTGAATATAGTTCGTGAGGCCTAATTTTGCAGTTAATTCTGTTAAGAATTTGGTATACAACTTTTCTTGCAGTAAAAAAAGACCGTGTTACAGTTTAAGTGTATATTGTAATATTTTAAAGTCTATTTTGTATTTATTTACACATTTTAAAATAATATTTTAAGTGCCTATTTTCTCTCTTTAAAGCCTATTTATTGGTTTTAAAAGCGTATTTTAGGTGCCTAAAACTAATTTTTTTAGAGCCTAAAATCCCAGGACTATTTATTACATTCCTTTGGAGTACATTTTGAGCGTGTGTTAGAAAAGTAAAAGGCGAGAAGAGCAAGTCGGAAAGGTCTCCCAAGTCTAAACGGCCGTGAGAAAGAGACTGCACTGATGCAAAGCAATTTATCAAAGAACAGTTTAATAATTACAAGCTATTGTAACATTCGCTAATATTCTGGATTTCTTGAACTTTCTATTTTTGCACTAGCATCAATTCCCTGAGGAAGACACCGCGGGCAGTTATCTGTTAAGTTGGCAGACACGCTTTTGTTTGGCAGTTAGATGGTAATCTTGTTTCCCCTTCACATGAATGAAGAGAGAAAACTCGTGTAATTCATTATGGATTGGCTCACGGAGTCTTTAATTCCCTGTTATTATTACTTTAATTTGAGCTTTTCCTCGCTTCTTCCGTTTTCCCCTCATTACCAGAATACCATCAGCTTCCGCTATGCTTTAATCTCGGGTAGTATTATAAGGGGGCGCGATCAGAATAACATTCTTAAACCAATTCCATATAAGTTTTTTACTGGATGAATATGAATGTTTTATTATCCCTGAGTATTAAACATCTAAGACAATTTTTATTTGTCATATCAGTAGGCCTATTAGCACAAAAACAAATAGCGGTATGGAAACTTAATTAAGTTTCCTAAGACCGACATATAATCTAGAATTTGACATTGTTTATCAGTTAATTTCCTTTCAACCATTTTCCTTGAAAAAAACGTGAGTTTGTGTTCTTGTGTGCGCGCTTATGTGTGTCTGTGCGTGTATTTGAAAAATTGCTATCCTCTTTTTTTCCCTCTTTCTCTAAACTCTCTTCCTTCTTCCACTTTTTTCTTATTCTCTTTCTTAAACTGTTGGTCTGTGTACCAATATCTTTCTGTTCAAAAGTTCGCGGGTTCGATCCTGGCTCAGGTAGATGGCATTTATGTTATTATGAAATTGTCCTTAGGCTTAACTATTTATAAGATCTGTTTTCACAAGATTCTTATATTTTTCAAATAGCTTTCCATCATTACAATCATGAGCAATATACGTGGTCTTCATACCAAAGGTGGCACTCCCGAACGGTCACGGTAGAGAACGATTGACATTAGTTTTTGATGCAGCGACCAGATTCGTTTTGACAGAGTGTAGACCTACATAAATGTTAATAGTCCCATATTCATATCTGTGCAGTTGTGTAAAAGAACTTCTGCTGGACAAAATTCTGGCACCCAACGATTTTGGCTGGCCTAAATAGCAGTATGCAACCGTCGTTGAACAACAATAAAAAACAAATTCTTTAAGTACTTATAGTCGGCCTGGATGGCGCAGTCGGCGCTTGCTTTCTGTGCTCTATGTAGTGGGTTCGATTTCGATCTAGGTCGATGGCATGTGTGCAAAAATGTGACATGCCCATGTCTGTAAAAGAATTCCGGAGCACGGGTGACGATTATAGCCGGTTTCCTTAGCCGCGGTAGCTAAGGCCTGCCTTGGAGCCGTGGTGAAGGTGGCTGTGGATTCGAGTCCCGCCTCGGGCATGGGTTTTGTATGATTAGGGAAAAAGGAAAACAAGGATAAAGGAAAATAAGGCAAAAGAAAAACAAGGAATAAAAAATAAAGACAAAAAAAATATATATACCTTTGTAAATAACCATCAAACTATCAAGCCCTTACATTTGCTTTCATGTTATGAATCCTCTTCCACTTTTTTATGTGTGTTCTGTTCTATTTTCTCTTTTGATTTTCTTATTCCTTTACTTCTTTCTTCTTTCCTTGTTTTAGTTGTTTTTGTTTTCATGTTATGAATCCTCTTCCACTTTTTTATGTTTGTTCTGTTCTATTTTCTATTTTGGTTTTCTTATTCCTTTACTTCCTTCTTCTTTCCTTGTTTTTTGTTGTTCCTAGCTTCTTCCTCTTTCTACACATTTCTGATCTTTCTCGCTTTCTTCCTTTCTTTCCTCTCCGTCCGATTATTACTATTGTTTTATTTCTTTACATTCTTATTGTTCTTGAACTTTTATTATTTATTAGTCAGCGCAAACCTCATCCGCGACGTTACCACTTCGACCGTGCTTTATTACAGACATTGTTGTGACTGATAAAAAATCATTCAATGGCCTCCATTAAAGTTACTTCGACATCTCCCGAAAGGTTATAAGTTATAACTTTCATAGCCTTAAGGTCTTCTATTGGAACAGTAAGTCTTCTATTCTTACTAGTAGGTTGACATAAAATCATTGTATGCATAGCTGAGCTGAAGATGACTTGTAAAATTACATAATACAGGTACATTACTGGCACGTATTTGAGATGCTTGAAATTTCTGGATCCGCTTTCTCGTCCACTAGTCCTGCCTTACAGGGAATGTAATTGTCTAGTCACATCTTCACTGTTATGCAACTGTCACGGAAGAAGCTTCTTTGTATCCACATCCACTTAAAGGTAAAGTAACTGTAGTTAAACCGACATTACAAACACTTCTCTTCAGTTGCGAAACATATAACCTAAGAACTTAAATATCTGTAACTCCTAAAACTCTTAGTTTTTCAGTAAAAGAAATTGAAATATGACTTTATCAGATTACCCCCTCCCCCTGTTTTCTTCGTTCAGTAATGTCAAGCTAACACACCACTTAAAAATCTAAAGATCGAATGAAGTTTTATTTTATTTTAATTGGGAGCAGTTTAAAACTAGATGAAATCTTATTTAAATAAGACGTTAAAACTTAGGAATGTTAAAACTTGGATCTCATGGCGTGGCAGACAGAGAGTTAATTTTTGGGATTGTCTTTATGCAACTAGGATTCAGAGAGCACTGGCTGCGGAATTAATCATAATTATGCTGTATTACCCATGTACTGTCCGTGCATTTAGACGTGAACACTCTAAACACAATGCGCAGTGGTATCAGTCTCACGTAATCCATACTAGCAACACACTCCCCTTCCGTCCCGCCCTATCTCTGCGGCGCATGCAAGTGTTCACGTCTAAAATGCACAGGCAGTAATCTTGTTCAAAAAGTTAGGATTAAATCCTGATTCCGGAACATGGCTTTGCTTGAGATTGTGATACTTGAATGCACATTCTTGCAATGCGCCACTCACTATCGGTGAGTATATGATAATTAATAAGATTCACAAAAACAGAAATAATCAGTATATGCATTATACTGTGGCGCCCAGGTAAACATCACTCTTTCCACCGAACCGCTGTAAATATTTTAGCTTGAAAATGATTCATTAATTAGCGGTAGGTCATTGGTTTCCAACTTTACTTTGAATTATAGACAATAAACAGTTTACCCAAGTTTAACCGGACAAAACTATACTGAAGGGGTGGCTGGATTGGTCAATTACATAGGGGTTGAAGTTAAAATAAGAAAATTGAAGTATAAAAATGAATAAAATATGTACAAAAAGGATTTTAATGACAAAAATGAAGAGAAACTATCAAAAGAATTTTTAAAACACAAAATTATATTTTTATAGGAAATTTCAGCAAAAAAAAATTGCAGCTACAATGCACTAAACATGACAAAATTAATGCAAAATGGTCTTAAGAGACAAAAAAAAAAAAAAAGGCTTTTCAAATATGTCTGAAAAGGATGCATTGAACATAAAAAAAATGCAAATACGAAAACAGCTCATTTCTGTGTTAGTAAAAGTAAAGATGCAATTGCATCAATATCCTAGTCCTATTTAGGCTGTAAGTAATGTACTGTCCGTGTATTTAGAAATGGGAACACTGTAAACACAATGCGCAGTGGTATCAGTCTCACGTAATCCATACTAGCAACACACTCCCCTTCCGTCCCGCCCTATCTCTGCGGCGCATGCAAGTGTTCACGTCTAAATGCACAGGCAGTACTATCGTTATTCTAACAGCATTGCAACCTTTGATCGGGAAAAGAGCATGTTGTTAGTTGCTGTAGACCTATTCTGATTCTGTACCTAGCACTCTGGCAGTTGTTTTTTTTTAATTCAGCTTTATTTATACTCTTTGAATATCAGGTCATTTCAGGATTTCAGGTTCTCTGTGTATATCAGTGTAGGCCATGTGGTTATTGGTGTGCAACTGTTTCTATTGTGTTTATAGCATCTGGTAATTTCAACTGATATTTCAATGTTTAATAAGGTACGGGATGAAATAGCGGCGATGAGTCTTTTCCTTTTACGATTGGGAAAACCATGAAAACCCCCAAGTCTGATTGAAGCCGAATGCATGCCCAAAAAGCTGTGTTTTCACTGAAGATAGAATGAAATCTTGAAACACGAAACTTTTATTTTAACAGCAACATTTCTATACTAGATCTTTAGGCTCAGTTGACTTCGCTCTCAACGATCATAAAAATGGAAGTTATCATGGGGTATGGCGAGCATAACTTGTTTTATTTCAGTATATGCTTCAGTGATGCAGTATACCCTGAGTCTGTGCCTATGGTTACACATTAATGTCGGTTTCAAGAGGTGAGAACTAGTAGACGACGAGATATAATTAAGCTGAAATTACTTAATCAAGTTTGATGGCTTGTTTGGAGTGAATACTGTGACCTCGGAACATGCTATATGGATGATCATTAACTGTTTGCCAACACAATCATATCGCTGATGACCACATGTTTGTGGGATTTCAAAAACTTGCTTGGAGGTCAGGGAGGAGTTTCGATAATCTCGACGTGAAAGTAGACTTTAACAGCCCCCTTAGAAGATGTCTGTTACCTGGCAGAGTATCTTGAACGGCATCTATGACTCGTCTAGCAATGTATTTATCACCTATACAAGGCTGTCTGTCAGAGGCCGTCGGACGTCAGGAGAGTTTAATTTAATAAATCAGTAAATTAATTCGAGGTAATGCTATTTAGAAACCTCTATTCTTTTTTCATAATCCAGTAATTGTTTATATTTTCTTAGTAAATTTTAGCTGTCATTTTAAATTGTAATTAGCATAGGTTATATCACGAGAGGTCCGGATTTTATCGATATATTCATGAGCAACGAAGTTTTAAAGCATCGATCGTCGATAGTCGAGCTTTGTATGACTTTTCACCAGCTCTACAATTTTTGTTTTGTTTGACCTCATTGCTAAAATAATATCGTGTTATTAATATTGTATTTTTTTATTCGAAATTCAAAATTCTCCACCACACATATAAATAATTATACATTATTTTCATACCCTCTTTTGTTCATATGCAGATTATAATATATATTTAATATATAATATAATGTTATATACCCATTCACTGCGTTGAATTATTAATTTGTAAATTGTATTTGATCAAAGAAGAAACAGGTATGAAGATGTTTCAGTGTTTAGTCTTTGTGAATTTACATAAAATCAAGTAAACGTAGGTACTATAAAATTAAAGTGATAAAAAAACTATAAAATTATGACGGTAGGCACTTGCGATTGGTTGAAATACCACATATTCTTATACTGGATTGGTTACTGATTCATGAGGTAAATAGTCAACGTAATATAGACTTTAAAGTGTTTCTATATTTAATTTAATTTAATTTAGTTTTCTGTATTTATTGTTGTATTATAATTGTTTTAATTGTAATTGTTTGACTGGGAGAGCAGATGAGAAGGCCAAATGGCATATGCCAATTATCGAAACCCATCCCTAGTTTTAAATGTCATTTCTAGTTTTCTAGCTCAGACCATATGAACATACAAGGTCAGAAAGTGTTTTCGCTTTATAAAGTAAAAATTAAACGATGTCTAAAGTCCTAAACGGAACGGCGATCGTATGAAGAGCCCTGCATTAGTTTGAAGTGAAATCAAATTTGTATTCGCCATGTCGTGTTCAGTGTATTTGATTTAATTTGACATAAGGCGTAAATCTACTGTTACGGATTCCATTGAGGCTATTATACTATTTTGTATGCTTCAAGATTTTCTACTCAGTTCATGTTGTTATGCAGAAGCTAAAACAAGAACCGAGCTTCTTCTCTTTCGCTTATATAATCTCTTAAGAAACGTGAACGTACTGTATAATTGCCTGTATCTGTAAAGAATTCAAATGGGTTGACTGGCTATAAAGTAAACTTGCTGTAACGATAAATATTACATTCTTCGAGTCTTCTAATAAGTGACCTGCAAATACTGACGATGAGAACGGAGTAGCCTATAGATTGCTGTATATTTTGTAATAAGATGACCACCTGCTATGAATATCGTGGTTTAACATTCACATTTTTGTTCCAGACTAGAGGTCAGTGAGTGTGCGTACTTGATCAGTTGAAGGGTCTATTAACAAACCCGGCAATCTCCATTTTGAAACGAGATAGAGATGCAAACTTCTAATGAAGGTTTAATGCATTTCCTGCTACATGTTTAGTGTATAATATGTTACAAATTCGACTTCCCAGATAAGGGAGGAACTCAGATTTGCAACACATACACTAAAATATAATATATTATATATAATAACATATTATGTTCAAGGAAATGCATTAAACTTTCATTAGAAGTTAGCATCTCTATCTTTTATCAAAATCGAGATTGCCAGGTTTGCTAATAGATCCCTCAATTGATGTATGATTTGAGAGCCTTCTTTCTACCTAGGTAACGCTTATTACTGCTAATACTCTAGTATGCTCTGCTACCTTGTATTGTTTCTTGCCTTTATTTCGTCAAGAGAGTCCTTTCTATGGACTGTTTCTACGTATCACACAGACCAACAACCATTTTGGTGCCTAAGAATTTATACTTATTCTTGGGTATATTTATGTCGCTGATGCCAATGTGCCATTAGTTTTGCCCTATCAGCATTGGTTTTGTGAGATATGGTAGGCCTATTACCATTATGCATACTATCCCATTTTACGTTTGATATAAATAAAAAAAACAGTACCTATTTTTAGCTTCTAAATCATGTGAACATTACAATAACAATATAACATGGGGTCTTTCAAAAAATTGATATTATCATATAGTGTACGGTCGTTTATGACTTATGAGCTGTCAATTTGAGGACCAAAAAATAATCCAGCTTTTAGATTTTCTATATTTCGTATATTTTTTATTCCTGCGTGTCCAAAGTATGGTCAAGAACCTTCACTAGCTATATTATGAAGCAAGATTTTGTTTCGCTAGACTAAGAGTTCACGAATAAAATCTATATAAAAGTAGAGCTGGTAGAGGAAAACTGTTTACATATTTGAAATAAGCAATCTAAGTATAGGCAAAATCCGGTAAAACATCTGAGACGCCAAACAAAATATGTTTTGTGGGGGGGGGGCTGTGTTATTAATGTTTTGCAAATAGAAGGTGTAACGACGGGTGTCTTAAGAATTTTCTCATGACTGCTTTCAAAGAGTGTCTCAAATGGAATGATAATTCTTTCACACTGACTGTGTGTAGGCCAAGGTGGAAAGGTAGAGTCAGACTAAAAATTAATTGCCATAGCCAGGATTTGAACCAGGATCTTCGGCCCTCCGTGCCTCTGCTCTTACCAACTGAGCTATCATGGCAACTTACCAGTATAGCATTAAATTATCCAGCTGACTCACAATTCACCAACTGACTTATGTGAGTCAGTTGGAGAATTTAATGCTGTACTGGCAAGTTGCCATGATAGCTCAGTTGGTAAGAGCAGAGGCACGGAGGACCGAAGATCCTGGTTCAAATTCCGGCTATGGCATTGAATTTTTCAGTCTGACACTACCTTTCCAGTGTCTTAAATATTTGTGACCCTACCGAGGAAACCCGACCGTAAGTCGGAAAAACAAGTTTTATTATTTGAACGGATTCAACTTCAGCATAAAATTCTGATCGTTCTAAAAAAGAAATTATACAACTAGCTCAAAACTTGATGTTTTATAAGCGTTATTGATTCAAATGTGTAATTTATGGCTATTGACCTCAAACTGAAAATACTATGGTTGGCAGTGCTCCCTTTATGACTGTTGTGATCATAGAATGTAGTACAATAATGAAAGCAATATATGGCGTCAAAATCTAAAAATCTATATTTTACACCCTGAGAGCTGTTTTCTACTGTTACGCGGAAACATGTTGACTGACTTGTGCTTGGGTTTTCCTTGCACGGTGACATTTTACTAAGTAATATTTAAATTTCCTACCTTAAAATATCATCGTAAGACTTTCAGGAAAATGGTAACTTAAGATGTCCATGGTATCGTCTAGCTATATCTTCTCTATATATATATATAAAAGGCTTTGTCCTGACTGACTGACTGGCAGGAATCAACGTAGAGCCTAAACTATAACAGGTAGAGACTTGGAATTTTGACAGTACCTTCGTTTCATAATGTAGGTGTTCACTAAGAAAGGATTTTGAAAAATTCTGATTTTAAATACCAAAAATCAAATGTTTTTGAGAATACTTAATCCCTTCTTACACAGAATTATCGAATCTGAATCACATTTGACATTAAAACATATTGTTGCCAGTGGGTTTCAGATGAGTTTGGATTTAAATTAAATGGAAGTTTGACAATTACAGTTGGCTTTGTCTATTTTTGTCATACCTTGAAATAAAACTTTCGCGATCGCTTGAATGTTTTAAGCCCTTATATGGTCAAACATTGTTTTATTTGGACGAAACTCACTATACAGGGGTTTTCTGGACCAAAGAACTCGAATCTGAGGTTGCTTTTACCAGGTGACGCTATCTAATCGTGGTATGTAGTCCACGTGATTTAGGTGTTAATAAATATAATGATTTAACTATTATGCTCTTAATTTTTAATTTTTGAAATAATTATCGCGGGCGAAGGCGCGGGCACATGCTAGTAAGTTAATATATGAATAACTTGACGCATGGATTTCAGATGATTCTTCTTGAATTAGTTTGCCACAGGTTTGAACCAGAGTCCCTTTGATTTCATAGTACAACACTAACCAATTAAGCCACTTGGCCGTTTTTGGAAAAACATTTACCTTGATCCGATCATAGTGCCATTATTTTCTACCACCATCTGTTATTTTTTAAATGCCGCTATTGAAATAAGGAGGATGAGCAATGGACAAGTACGGTTTTGAAACTAGAAGGGTCGTGTCCTACATACTGAGGTTCACTGCCATCTTCAAAACGTGAATGCCTAACCGATTAGTTGTGTAATTGGTATTTACAAGGAATGTGGGTGCTGATGGGCAGGGAGTTAATAGTTTTAATTGCATGGAATAATTTTCATTTCAATTAGTTTGTAGTCGTGTAAACTGCATGGATTGCGTCAGGACTACGTAAAAATGTTCTTAAAGACAATCGTGAATTCTTATTTTTAATTAAGATACAGCTACAGCCTAATGATTTATAACGTAAAGAAGAAAATTGGTAACTACTTATGTCTTAAGCTGTATTTTCCTATGTGTAAACACTATATCTGTGGTTTGGTTTGGTTTGGTTTGGTTCTAAAAGGGCCAATGTCAATTTCTTGCAAAAATGAGATTTATGAATTATTGAGCTCGGCCAGTCTTTAACTTTCGTATAATAAAAGTAGCAATGCATGTTGCTGTTAATAGACATAATACAGAAACTTTAGAGGCCAATGTCGGAAGTTCTCAGCAAAAATTGTTACTTCTAGAAAGGCTTCAAAGTCAGTTATTTCAAAAGCAAGTTTTATGATATTGGCCATTTTAAAACCAAGCCACATATATAATATAGTAAAATGAAGTGTCGGAAGAAGTGATAGTCTCCCGAAGATTTTGACGTTATTTTAATTTTATTTATTTTTAAGTTTCCTTATAAACTGAGGTAGATTTCGAAGAAAAATCTACTATTGCAATCGATACCATGTCATGACTTTCGAAAAATTCATTCATATCTTTACGTTTCATGCCTCCCTAAGTACGAAACCACCGCCCGTTAAAAAATAATTTTCTGATAATATATATATATAGATATATATATATATATATATATATATATATATATATAAATATATAGATATATATATCTATATATCTAGATATATATATATATATCTTTACACGCTAGCGGCCGTAATTTTGAAGATATTTTAACCAGATTTTATTCTGTTATTTCTAGGCCCAATAGTTCAGACAAGTTCGTTAATGAGCAAAATTGACCCAAGGGGAGGGTCGGAGGAGGGGGTTGAAATTTTGAAAAAATTACATCTCGGCCCCTATGAAGTATAGAGGGAAACTTTGTTTGAATAAATTAGAGTACTCCTTATGGAGTTCACAGTGACACCAACGATTCGGGGGTTTTGGGGGTACGAGTGGGGGTGGTTGATGGGGGGATGGAAATTCCAAATTTTTGAAACCACGTCTTATAGGGTATCTTTGAAAAGCTCTTGATGAATACTCTACAAATCAATAACTGGTTTCTCGATAGCTCACATATAAGGCGAGATTTAGCACTTCGAAATCTACCTCAGCCTGTAGGCCTGCCTAAAGGGCTTTTTGGTGTTCAAATAAATAAGTTGGTAGGACATTTGCACTAGTACTGCTACTCCAGCGTTAAAACAAAAGTTCATCTCACAGGATTTACCGTAGCTCGTTAATCATCCATTTGCACTATCTCTGGCTTCATATCTTAAAGCAGGACTGTTCCGTCGATTTCTGAGGCGAAAGTAAATTACGGGGCCGGTAAGAACTATAAGATTTGGTCCGATAACGATCAGCCCAACGGCTCCAATCATAACATAACAATTAACCGAACGACGCTAGGACCTGCTTTAGCTCGACCGTTCGGCATTTTTTACTGTTTTTAATTTTCTTAAAAAATGACACGAATGTTTCTTGAACTGATTAAAAATGACTTGTGCATAAATATTTTCTTTTTTTATTGACTAAATGGTTATGAAATGATAAAGTTATTGTGAAAAAGTGATAAAGATGATTAATTTGTTTCCAAGTATTCCTTGGATAAAAGAAACAAAATAATACTTCAAAAAGATGCAATTCGTAACTCCTTACCAGAGCAGGACTATAATGTCAGTACAACTGACCTAAAAATATTGATACATGATGTAACTGAGAAAAGTACTACTTCAAATAGGTTTAATGTAAAAGTTTAATAAGAATTTAATTTCCACCTTATACCCTCATTAATTACGTATGTAGGATATCTCGGAGATTTTGCCAATAACATTCACAGTCAGTTTTAGCTAACAATATTTAATTTATTTAGCTAAAACTGAATGTGAATGTTATTGGCAAAATCTCCGAGATATCCTACATACATAATTAATTAGGGTATAAGGTGGAAATTAAATTCTTACTATTAGGGCAAGGCATTTAATGACCATAAAATAGCGAAAAAAATCAAAATAAAAAATTCATTTATGACCTAAAAATAGTGGAAAATGACACAAAGTTTAAAAAAAACCAATAAATTTACTATTATTTCTCGTAATTAGTTTTTAAGTAGTAAATTGCTAAAAACAATTTAATGAAAATGGTTGATATAGCGTTATGTATGAATTTACAATAGAAAACATAGGCCTACTTATTTTGTTACTGAAGAAGTAAATTTACACTACAGTACTTGGACACACTTAAAGAAAAATAAGTTCTTTCTGAACTGGCAAGCCCATCAAATTGCCCCTAGTAAATATGTGCCATTTAAAAAGAAAGAAAAATACCTTTACTGCTACAAGACGAACTGCTATGGCGTTTACAATAAATCTGAATTAAAATGAACTAAGAACACTTGGTGGAGAATCTAAAAATAAAAACGATTGTTTGTTGTCTGAAAGTAACGATTTGTACATGGAAAAGCTCCTCCCTACCTCCATAGAAACATTACCTAAAATACCGAAAAAGACCTAAAAATGCCGAAAATGACCTAAAACCTGCCATAAAATTACCGATGTCTTGAAAATGACGAAAAATGCAAAATAAAGCAAAAACAAATTGGCCTTATTTAATCATTTATTTCCTGAAACACATTTATATATATTCGAGCTATCTTTTAACCTTCATATAAAAAGATGCAAAATCATCAAATACCTTGCCCTACTTATTATATAACATCCCCTCATTGGTAAGAATTAAATTTATTAATTTATGTAAAGGTATTGTATAATTAATTTTTACTAGATCGAGAGTATAATACTATATAGTGATTATTGTTGGAGTGGTATAGTATAGTACACGCCGGTATGCGGGACTTCTCTACTTCAGCTAATTACACACCGGCACATTTTAAGGAATTTCATACCGGTATGCGATTTAAGTAGTGCACATCATATTGGAGCTTAACTCTAGTATCCTGCCCTTTTAATTATTCTTCCGAATTTTCATGTAGGCCTAGCTTATTTTCCTTTCTCATGTTCATGATGTCTTCCATTAGAAACTATGCTACATGTTTTTCTGATGGAAGACGCCATGAAAAAGAGTAAGGAAATACTTAAATATGTTACTGCTCGCCTAGAGTGTCAGACAACTTCTGCAGCAGTCGTTTACTGCGTGTTTTCTAGTCATTAACTGCAGGGGCTTATTGCCCGCCTAGTACCTTAGGCAACTTCTGTAGCAGATGTGTACTGCGTGTTGACTAGTCATCAACTGCAGGGGCTCCTCGCCCGCCTAGCACCTTAGACAACTTCTCCAACAGGCGTGTACTGCGTGTTGACTAGTCAATAACTGCAGGGGCTTCTTGTCCTTTCGACAATATTTTTGCAACGGGCTTGTATTGCATGTTTTCTGGTTAATGGCTATTTAGCTCATGATTCAGTGACCAATCCTGTGGAAGGATATGAAAACTATCGAGATTTGAATGTTTGAAAAACAATAACACTTTAAAATATATCTCAGCCTGAAGGCCTGCCGAAAGAAATGTGTGAGGACCGACTAAGGATAAAATTACCAGCGTAATGAAGTTTGAAATATTAAAAATAATAGTTACACACCTTTAGAACAATAATGCATGGCAAAATAAAAAAATAAATAATAAAATATAATATCAATTTGAAACATAATAAACAACTCTCTTTTTTATCAAAAAGATTTCAGATTCATTTATATTTCATATGGTGCATTGTATACTTTGATATTGCTGTGATAAAATAATCTATATATATAAAAATGAATGTATGTGTGTCTGTGTGTCTGTGTGTCTGTGTGTGTGTCCTTTATGCATTACTACACCATTCATCCGATCGCCATGAAACTTTGGGAAGTTGTTGCGTACATTCCCGGGAAGGTTTTCGGCATATTACATTTTTAGTTTTTGCTTTCGTTATTGAGTTATGAATGAAAAATGGGCAAAAAACGTGTATTTTAGCGTTTTCGAAGCATCAATTTTTAGTTACACATTTCAATGTCAAATCAATTACAGTAGGCTTTGGCTATTTTTGTCATAAAACCATTACGATCGCTTGAATGTTGTAGCTCACGATGGTCGACTCATTTGTTTATCATGTCAAGGCACGCAGATATATGAAATTTTCAACCAACACCGAAGAGGATTATTATTAAGTGCCAGTATGGTACTTTATGAGATTGTGTGGTGGACGATAAAATGTCTGTCCGTCTGTCTGTCCGTCTGTCTGTCTGTCCGTCTGTCTGTCTGTCCGTGTGTCTGTACGCACCATAACTCAAATATGCTTTTTTGTATTTTCATGAAACTTTGAAAACACATTTATAATGTCCATGGGAAGAACCCTATTGATATTGAACCAAATCGGTTCACCGGTACCGGAGTAATGCCCAATTTAGTGCCTATTTTAATAGATTATATTAGAAAGGCGCCTTAGCTCAAATACGCTGTATCCGATTGCCACGAAACTTGGTATACCCATTTATGACGCCCATGAAAAGTGCCCTATTGAATTTGAACCTAATCTGTTGACCGGTACCGGAGTAAAACCCAATTTAGTGTATATTTTAAAGGCGCAATAATTCGAATACACTTTTTTCGGATTTTTATGAAACTTCGTACACGCATTTATAATATCCATGGAAAGACGTCTATTGATATTCGACCAAATCGGTTGGTCAGTACCAGAATAATGCCCAATTTAGTGCATTTTATGTTAATATATAAGAAGTCGCGATAACTCAAATATGCTTTATTGGATTTTCTTGAAACTGTGTATACCCATTTATAATGTACATGGGAAGAAGTCTACTGATATTGGACCAAATCGGTAGACCGGTACCGTAGTAAAACCCAATTTAGTGTCTATTTTAAAGACGCGGTAACTCAAATACACTTTACCGGATTTTTATGAAACTTGGTATACACATTTATAATGTCCATGGGAAGACGTCTATTGATACTGGATAAAATCGGTTGACCTGTTTCGGAGTTATGCTCAATTTAGTGCCTATTTTATGGTAATATACGTATTCGAAAGAATTTATTTAAAAAAATTAAAATCAGTTATCTTGACAACATAACCTTTTGTTTTACTGTGATTTCTAAGGCTTTGGCAATTAAAATACAGTTAGCTATGACAACACTATTGCTTTAAATGCGCTTATCCCATAACTGACCCAGGTGGCTAAGATGGTAACGTCTTGGCGTCACATTCTGGAGTTCCATGGCTCAAATCCCGAAACCGGCCAATTTGACTTTTCTTTATATTCTGCATATCATAACTGCAATCATAACTGATTAAACAAAACATACTGGCACTTTGTTATATCAGTTTACCTGATTTTATTATTATTATTATTATTATTATTATTATTATAAGAGGGATAATCAATATAGGCCTAAATATGGTCAAACGTTGTTCGATTTGGACGAAACTCACTATACAGGGGTTTTCTGGGCCAAGTACCTCGAATCTGAGGTAGCTTTTACCACGCGACGCCTAAATGGGGTCAAACGTTGTTCGATTTGGACGAAACTCACTATACAGGGGTTTTCTGGGCCAAGTACCTCGAATCTGAGGTCGCTTTTACCAGGCGACGCTATCTAATCGTGGTATGTAATTCACGTGATTTAGGAGTTAATAAATATAATGATTTAACTATTATGCTCTTAATTTTTAATTTCTGAAATAATTATCGCGGGCGATCGCTTGATTTTGTAGGTCCATCCTTGACGATTCATTTGTTTAGAATATCAAATCCCACAGACGTATGAAATTTTCAACCTACACGGAAGAGGGATATTCAATATAGGCCTAAATATGGTCAAAAATTGTTCGACTTGGACGAAACTCACTATGCAGGGGTTTTCTGGGCCAGGGAACTCGAATCTGAGGTCGCTTTTACCAGGCGACGCTATCTAATCGTGGTATGTAGTCCACGTGATTTTGGTGTTAATAAATATAATGATTTAACTATTATGCTCTTAATTTTTAATTTTTGAAATAATTATCGCGTGCGAAGCCGCGGGCACACGCTAGTTCTCAATAAAAAGGAGTTTAATATGAAAGTTACGGCTCAATGGAAAAATAGTGTTGTCCTCAAAGAACATGGGACTACAAGGTTAGTATTATTGTCTTGTGACATAAAAACATTATTTCTTGCTTGTATTTATGAAACTAAAACTACACTAAACTCCGTGGCGCTTCATCATTCAAGGAGTCTGCGTCATCTACCAAAGGCAGAGGGCAGGATTGGGGGCATGTGGTCAGCATGCCGACACCCACGGCCGTTAATGATGGTTTCTGTGGCCGGAGCCGTTACTCCATCAAGTAGCTGAAACTTAATTACAGAATACTCTCTGTCTATAAAAAATATATATATTTCAGTTCTTCTTATTTCAATTTCTTCCGAAGGTTAAACCCTTCTTACGGCCATCATTAACGGCCGACTTAATCAAACAAAAAACTACTGGTTATGTAAAACCAGTAGTTTCTTGGTTAATTCCACCGTTAGCATATTTAGGCCCCGTTACAGGTGCCCTTTCCTCTTTTTTGCAGTTATCATTGCGGGTTTGCCATGCCAAGGCTAAAGAAGAAGAGTGCTGCGCAACAACAATAAATTAAACCAAAAGCACTTCGAAATCTACCTCAGCCTGTAGGCTTGCCTAAAGGAATTTTATAACACTCTTGGTCATTTTTAGAGTTAAATTTTGCAAAAGTTATGTGTATTTTTAATGTTACGTTCAACTAAGTAAAAAACTGTCATCATTTAGGTAGCCCTTTTATGGAAGGATGTTCTCACAGAGTAGTTATATAATTAAAAATCTCATTATTTTACTTAAGTGCTTAATTCACTACTCATTTACATTAGCCAATAAAAGTGTAAGTTAATTTCATTTTCCCACAGACTTCAAACAAGTCTACTATGTTTTCATGCAGCAAACTGTGTTTTAACCAAAACCGTTAAAATAACAAATATTACCTCAACCTCGACATTATAGTGGTGTTCATGACGTAATGCCACTTCTGAATAAATTTACATGACCTCAGCCAGTTGTTAGCGAAAGTTACCGAAATAGCATCACTAAGTTTTTGTGCAAATGACATCACCTCACTATCAAGGTGTGGATATTTATGAACACTTGTTCCTTTAGGGCGATTTGCTTAACATAATACCACTCTTTTATGAAGTCTGGGTGTAGTAATTTCACAGACAATACATTTTAACATAAGCTATTCATAAATTACGATAGGTGGGCGTATAAGACTAGAATGGAAAATACTGAATTGAATAAATTCATGATATTTTTATTTGTACAACCTCGATTCTTCACTGTATTCTTATTTTCATAATTTCGAAACCGCGCATATTTTATTACCATTTTGATGTGTTTGAAAACACTTTTTTATTTATGCAGTTAAGAAATGTATGCTTATCATTTTGTCAGAAGTACTGCTAACAGTAATGGGCCTATATGACGGAGGAAATGATTATTCACATCTGAAAAAAAGGAATTTAAATATGTTATTATTAGGCTAAAATGGAGGAAAGAAAACAACCATTCTATAAGGCTACGTGGGAGAAATTGTAAAAGTCTATGTGATTTAACATAAAAATATTACTTATTGAAGCATGTATTTCAGATAAGGTAAACATTGGAATTATTTTAGTAAATATATCATGGTTAAAGATCATTGTTATATATTTTATAATTGCGTTTAGATCGACAAGTCATGAGACGTTGAGAAATTTGAAGCGAAAATGATTATTTCTTCTTGTATTGGGTAACTTTTTCATTAGATATGTCCCTTTGTATCACCAGGAATGTCGAAGTTTATTGCCATTACATGGATGTTGAATACATAGACCACAAAATCCCCACCCCAAAATGTTTGTCTATGACCCCTCCACAATTCTTACAGTTGTTTACTTTAATTCTGAAAGCACTTTGTATACAGTACAGTACAGCATTTTTTCTCTTGAATATTCTCATGTAATCTCAACAAAAATATATGTGGAAACATCAATATTTATCAACAATATGGCGTATATTCATTACTAGCTTAAAAGACCCGGCGTCGCCCGGGTTTTGTATTTTGTAATTGGAAATTAACTTATGAAGGATTTTCAATTTTAAATTCTAGGTCCTTATATAGGCATTTATAATTTGAAATAGGAAGAACGACTTATTACACTCAAACTATTCCCTCAGAAAACGCTTGATATAGTTTTTTATGGCTCATAGAGGATCTAGAATTTTGCATCCCATCGCTTGTACAGTGCACAGCAAGCCTGGTATAGGTTTAAATAAGAAGAAACAGAAATTCCTGTAACATAAAATTGTAATATCGAGGCGGGAAATTTCCCACTCTTATGTTACCATAAAACCGTTTTGGGGATGAAATTAAACAGAAAGCATTATCACTTTCATACTTCTCTCTCCAAAAACCTGCGATATAATATAATAATATACACATTACCATACCTCGTTTTGTTTTCTCTATGTCCAGGGTAGAGAAAGTTATGTGATTCCATTATTTTAGTGGATTTCATTCTGTAATATTTACTTATAACATGAATTATTTTGATAACTTCTCTTATTTTTCAAAAGTGCATTTCATTTGTTTTTTCCAAGCCCATCTGATACCATTTGGCAACAATATATTCTGTGATTTGGAATTGATAATTCTATGTAAAAAGGGATTACGTATTTTCAAAAACATTTAATTTTTGGCATTTAGAATCAGAATTTTTCAAAATCCTTTCTTAGTGAGCATCTACATTACGAAACGAAGGTACTATCAAAATTCCAAGTCTCTACCTGTTATAGTTTAGGCTGTACGTTGATTCCTGTCAGTCAGGACAAAGCCTTTTATATATAGAGATTAAGATTATTAACAATGCACTATGTTGCTTGCTGCATTTACAACGTCTTGATGTCCAACCACTACAAGAAGTGGGACATCTGCAATATTAGCGTATGACCTTGAAATAATTTTGAGACCACCTGACGGGTGAAACCCGGATACAATCGTCAGGTTTAATTTCATCACACAAGGGATTCATCTTTTCATTCGTAATGCCAAGGCTATCATCTGCTTGCAAAATCACTATTATCCGTTATATACAGTGCATGCTTCTGACTCAAGACAACGGTAAACAATCATCAGGAATAATTAGTTAATGCAATTTAAGTGTGAATCATCTTCAGGAAGGATGATGGATGGAATAAAATAATGTTAACGTGAATGTAAAACGTGAAAGAGAAAACGTTTATGGTGTTCTTTGCAATTGAATAATTGCATGTAATTATATAATTAGGGGAATCTAAAAAACTCCAAGAAATCTTATGCACCTGCATTTCTTTACCCTAATCATGAATCTTATTAATTATCATATACTTACCGATAGTGAGTGGCGCATTGCAAGAATGTGCATTCAAGTATTACAATCTCAAGCAAAGCCATGTTCCGGAATCAGGATTTAATCCTAACTTTTTGAACAAGATTACTGCCTGTGCATTTTAGACGTGAACACTTGCATGCGCCGCAGAGATAGGGCGGGACGGAAGGGGAGTGTGTTGCTAGTATGGATTACGTGAGACTGATACCACTGCGCATTGTGTTTACAGTGTTCCCATTTCTAAATACACGGACAGTACATTACTTACAGCCTAAATAGGACTAGGATATTGATGCAATTGCATCTTTACTTTTACTAACACAGAAATGTAGCTGTTTTCGTATTTGCATTTTTTTTATGTTCAATGCATCCTTTTCAGACATATTTGAAAAGCCTTTTTTTTTGTATTTTTGTCTCTTAAGACCATTTTGCATTAATTTTGTCATGTTTAGTGCATTGTAGCTGCAATTTTTTTTTTGCTGAAATTTCCTATAAAAATATAATTTTGTGTTTTAAAAATTCTTTTGATAGTTTCTCTTCATTTTTGTCATTAAAATCCTTTTTGTACATGTTTTATTCATTTTTATACTTCAATTTTCTTATTTTAACTTCAACCCCTATGTAATTGACCAATCCAGCCACCCCTTCAGTATAGTTTTGTCCGGTTAAACTTGGGTAAACTGTTTATTGTCTATAATTCAAAGTAAAGTTGGAAACCAATGACCTACCGCTAATTAATGAATCATTTTCAAGCTAAAATATTATATGCTGAACATTTAGAAACAATAAAATAAAGAGTGCTATAGTATTCTGCCTTCAATGTTAGATGGTGTTTGAATTCAATAATTATATTATTAATTAAATTTATCACTCTAAATAATAACAAAAAGTTCAAACCCTCTTTTCCAACTAAGTAAGTTTAGAATATAAAATTTATTTGTAGGTTATTTTTATAATTTTTAGAACATTTTTATAGGATTTTTAATTCATAAATGCCTGCGTATAAGTCATTTTTTGGTAATTTATGGGCTACTTGTAAGATAACGTTCTTGGATAGAGAAATGTTTATATGATTCAAACGACCGCACGGAGGCGTACTGAATACAGTTATGTATTTTTCTATGTTATATTCATTTTTGAGCGATAGAGCGATAGATAGGAAACAAGCTCTCATTGGACTTAATAATTGTGAATTATATAACAATAATTATTGCAGTGCGAATTTATGTAAATTATGTAGAAAATAGTAAGTAACGGTTTGAGAAGTTTTTTTTTTTTTAAATACAAGTAAAAGACTGCAACATCAGGAATGACTTTTGTATGACTCATAGTCCCCCCCCAGTAGTGTTCTGTGAAATGTGAATCCTGTTCAAAAAGTCAAATGTTGTAATGAATGGTGTTATACAACGCGGCTCATTGTTTCTCACGACCCGGGTGAATCATTTTATTCCTGGCTGCTTCTTTAGTGAATTCGGGCAACGTGTATCAAATCACACAGATCTACTGCGAGGCTATTGTTTTAAGCGCACGACAGCACCGACACTATATTACATGATTCAATATCAGTCTTCGTTTATTAATATATCATTTTGATGTAATTGAGTTTCAAAGGTTCTTTTTTTTATATAAAACTAGCTTCAAAGGCCCGGCGTCGTCTAGGTTTTGTATTTTGTAATTCGATATTAACTTTTGAAGGACTTTCGATTTTCAAATTCTAGGTCCCTACATAGGTATTAAAATTTTAAATGAAGAAAAACGACTTATCACACTCAAACTATTCCCTCAGATAACGCTTGATATAGCTTTTTGTGGCTCATAGAGGACGTAGAATTTTGCATCCCATCGCTTCTACACACCATGGTGGTAAAGTGATCCCTATACAGGCTATGGAGGCCCAGAGGGTTCCAAGAGGTTGAGTCTCCCAGATTGTGGACATTCGGCACATGAAGGTGGTAAGGTTGTCAGCCTTACGCACCGGCCGCCTTTACCCCCAGGATTGCTCCTGGTACTCATTTCTGTTAGAGGCTGAGTCGACCCCAGGGCCATAGTGCCACCCGAAGGATTAGGCCAATTGAAAAATCTCAACGACCTCATCGGGAATCGAACCCGCGATCTTCCGGTTTGCAGCGCAGCGATCATGGTGGTAGGGGGACAAATAAGAAGAAACAGAAATTCCGGTAACATAAAATTGTATTGTCTTTGCGGAATATTTTATTTCTCACTCTCATGTTACCATAAAGCCTTTTGGGGGATGAAATTAAACAGAAATGCAATATTACTTTCATACTTCTCTCCCCAAAAACCTGCGACATAATAATATACACATTACCATACCTCGTATTGTTTTCTCTATGTCCAGGGTAGAGAAAGTTATGTGGATGCATTATTTTAGTGGATTTCATTCTTTAATATTTATTTACAACATGAATTATATTGATAGCTTTTCTAATTTGTGAAAGTCCCACTTCATTTATTTCCCAACCCATCTGAGACCACTGGAAACAATATGTTGCCATGCCAACTGTGATTTGGATTTGATAATTCTGTTTAAAAAAGGGATTAAGTATACTCAAAAACATTTGATTTTTATCATTTAAAATCAAAATTTTGCAAAATCCTTTCTTAGTGAGCACTTACATTATGAAACGAAAGTACTGTCAAAATTCCAGGTCCCAGCTATTATAGTTTAGGCTCTGCGTTGATTCTCTGTCATTAAGTCAGTCAATCATTCATTCAGTCAGTCAGGACAAAGCCTCTTATATATAGAGAGATTAATAAACCCAAGCGAAATTTTCTTACTTCTCCCATTTGACAAAAGCCAGAAAAACTAATTAGGAATTAACTAATTAAGTTCACCATTTCACAGTAGTTTATATTCACATCAAAACGCTTAAAAATATATGCCGATTTTACAGAATGCACTGGTAATTAGTCTAATGATGTTTGTATTTTATGATTCACTGAACATGTAGGTTATACCTTAGCTTTTGCGCGGCCGTTTCGACAGAACAGCGAAACCACCTTCAAGCTGTAAACAATCCATCAGCGAATACATTAACACTAGCACATAAGACTAGTTTACACTACGGCACTAGGTTTCGTAATTACTTTCATGAAAGTCATACAGCAGCACTTTTTAACTTTAACTTTGAAATGCAAGTCGTTTAAATCCAACAAACACGTAAAAGTCCAGGAATTTCACAAGTCCACACTTCATTTTACAAAACGTGAACCAGCTAAGAATGTGCATAACCTCGAAACTCACTACAGTTTTACGAAAATTTTGAATTAGCCGAAACTGCGCAGTGTTCTAACATCATTGTCGCCAGTACATATTGCGCATGTGCATACAAGTATAAAACAGCAGCAAAACTTGGTTACAAACCTAATTTGTATTCATCCTGGCCTTAACTCTAACAGTCAAAACAAATCATTATTAATTTATTATTATTGTTATTAATTTCGTCGTGTAGACTAGCCTATAAATAAACAAGTTATTATTTTTTTTTTACATCATAACTGAGCTGGGAGGCCTTGTTTTTCGATGGTTACGTACGGCAATTAACCAAATCATATTTTGAAGAATAGGAAGTATTGTTATTTTACTAACATAAATTGGAATCCTCGATTTCTCGAGTTTAGCGAAATAATATAATAACCGTATAAAATATTACACTTAGGCTAACCTACTCCCACGTATGTAAGAATATAACTCCCAAGAATGTTAAAACTTTATGTCTCAATTTACTTGCGTGATTAGTTACATCCAACCCATCCATTGTTAGATCGCAATTTACAAACTCCGGGACATATTATAATCATACATTAAATTGTAATTTCCCATTCATACGATAAATTTGTATGAATGGTCTCAAGTAGTGGCAATAATATATTTTTGTTTTTAGTCTGTGTACATTTTAATACATTTTAGGGAGAAATGTGAGCATAACTATAGGTAATTATGTTTTTCATCATTTAGTCGGCCTGGGTGGAGCAATCAGTTAGGCAATGGTTTTCAAGTTCGATCCCGGCCCAGGTCATTGGCATTATTGTGTGCGTAAAATTAGTCCCATATCTGCTAATTTACGAGCATATAAAATAATATTTTGAAAAAACTCCAGCGAGGAAAAATTCCTACATAGTGATTATTAAAGACCTACGTAACAGAATACAGTCGTCATTAAATAAATATACAATAAATATATATATTTACTGTATAGGCTAAAAGTATGGTGGAGTTGTTTCATCCATTATTGCTGACCCACGTTCGGCCTCTGGGAAGTGATTTCACTTAGCAATAATAACTGTAAGGTTGCTTCGTTATGTAATATCCTCATTACTTGCATTTGTTTCGGCATCATTACCTGAAGATGATCTCGGATGTACTTGAAATCGTGAGGAACGAATTTTACAACACTCAAATTGGCCCCCAATTGTGTCGTAAATTTATTTGGATAGTCTAGGTATTTAGGCGTGAAATTTAGAAACAGAAATTCTCCGAAACAATTTTAAGTAGGTTTAAATGAATTTGCCGCAGGTTGTATAACCACCATTGTACCCACTACGGTAGACTGTGTAGACTATATCGTAACGTTTCTAATCAGATGTTGACTACGAGTTGCGATATCGTTTTATTAATGGTAAATAGCTAATATGTCTTTTAATTAATAACTAATAGAGCAGTGAGGTACCTTTTATTTTAGAAAAATAAACCGAGGTGGGTTTAGATTTTATTCACTCTCGTAATTTATATATATTTTTATATATTTTATGTTACCTTCGTAAAACATAATACATACAATCTTTAGTGGTGCCTGAATGAGCAAAAGCTCGTGCTTGGGTACAGATCAGCACAGCAACAGAAAACATAGTGACCACTGGAATTACAAGCCAAAAATTCAGGGCAACGCCACTCTTACATACAATGTACACACACACATGGGACACACATATGTACGCCAACAAGGCAAATAGTACATAGTATAAACCAAGAGCAAAACAAACATATTAAACATTATGTTTTTAGAGACAAATGACAAACATGAATAGCCAAAATGAAAAGCTAAACATTAGGAGAATGCAAAATGAGTCACGCACTAAGTTTTGTAAATTTTATAAGCTTGTTTCTTGAAACTGATTAAATTTAGTTCATATAGTTTCATAATGAGCTCTTATTAGTGAGTTGTATAAACTTGGGCCGAAATTTATGCTTTGATTTAATCCAGCAGAGGTAATACATTTGGGTTCATAATTATGTTTGCAAAACTTTTTCCTCCCCATTCTTTGTTTTAACTCAGACGCACAAAGTGGTTCACGTGATAGGCTCCCTATTTGAGTATTTGAAAGTAAAGTCACGACCATATTAGTGTATAGGAATGTTTATAAGCACAACTACTAGCTACCATGTTTGACGGTAGATTGCACAATAGCAATAACTAATGACTGAAAGATGGATGTGTGCCGGAGGAGCATCTAGAGATGTCCATTGTGACCTTTCGCAACTGAGAAGTCATCTGGCTATGAGAAAAAGCACAAGGACAAACAAGAGTGCCTTCACCTTTAATAGCATCACTGTTTCGTGAGAAGATGCATGATACCTCATTACTGGTACTAAACTCATATTTTCTCATGCTGTTAACTTAATTTACCACATTTTTACAACTACGTAACTGTCAACACTGCTTAATGTTCATTTGGACTATTTCGACTGTGTAATTAAATACAAATTTACTTGTGTTTGTACAGTCACTTTCTTGTTTCTGGTTTATATACAATACTGCAATCCGGGCAATGTTTACTACGACTGTTTCAATACTAATAATAATACATTTATTACTATAACTTAATAATAATAATAATAATAATAGTTGTTTTACTATAAATTACAATATAAAATGTTTAAAAATGTAAAATTCTAATGCCACCCGAAAAAAACAAAGTTGTGTTCGGGGGCGAGTTCTCGATACCTCAGAATTAGACTGTTACAACTCAAAATAAGTAAATTTTCAGGAGAGAGAAAAAACAAAATCCTTGTTTCTTTAACATCTTCTCCTTGGTCACAAGGAGGTGCTATGAACCTGTTATTTTGGGATTTATTGCATCTCATAGGCCTCTTTCAATAACGCTAAGACATATAATCCAGAACTCGATTGGTTAGAAAAAAATAACAAATTTCTGAGTTGTAACAGTGTTCCACTGAATCAAAGGCAAAAAACTTTTAGTTGTGACGGTTTTTTCAGAGTTGTAACACTTTAACGTCAAGTAGAAGCTTTCCTATTCTGACTTATAACTATTTAACTAATCATATTTTTAGTCTTTCTCCATTTATTCTATGGGAAGTGATAGGAATTGTAAGAAATAAATAAGAATATATAACGTGTGAAGTTCTCTGTTTTACTTGTTGCTCGAGTATTCTACAATGCTTGTAAGTTATTAATAATATATTCTTATATAAGTTAAATTTATATAAATAATAAAATGTCTTAAACAACATTGCATTTGCTAAATTTTAACTTCAATAGATACTTTCTTGACTTAATATCATTCAGACATCATTCATCGCCAGAGGAACAACTGTCGTGCTGTCTTGCTTCAGACGAACACTTCATATTATTGTAGAAGTCCCAGTATACACTAGGAATGACGTAGTCATGGCAAAGGCACAATAAATCTACTTTCTTGTTGGCGTCGATTTGTGGAAATTCAAAATATGCTGGTACAAGAGAGAGAATCAGCTATCTAATTCTTATATGAAGTGCCTTGAATTCTTCCTATTCAGTATAATTGTTTTTTTTTTTACAAAAATGTGAATGGTTGATTCTTAGAAAATGGAGAACTTTTAAGTTCATCCAAACTACAGTCTGCCCCATACATTCTGACAGTGCTTTGAAGTTGTGTATGTCTTTGGTGTCCATCTCAATGACAGAATATGACTTTCCATTTTTCTTTGCCATTCTGATAAGCGTAATTTAATGGTGAGGATGTGCAATTGGTGTATCTGTTTTTCTGTTTGCTTTCAATACTCTCTTTTTCTATGGAAATTGAAGCATGCACGGAGTCATTTTCGTTGTGTGAATGCCCAATGACAAAATATTTCACAATCAGAGTGTTGATGCCTTCTATCAATCTGACTGCATATAGAAAAGAGGAATGTTAGATGTCTGTTTTTATTCTGACTGATACAATTATTGGCAACTCCAGCATCTCTCACTTCATCTAAAAATTTTAGAAAGAAACAGGCAATTTCATTGGCTCCCCGTTTAGCTATCCCTTCGTGCCAGAAGAAACATGTGACTTCAGTGCTCACTAAGTCGAAGACTGTGAAATTATAACAGGAGAGCTTCCGTTTATAATACAAAGCAGACACTTTACTGCATGGTGTTGGAAGAACTGCTTGTAGTCAAATGCAAAAACACCACTTTTTCCATCACATCTTTTACATGCCTCAATATCTGAAGTTTTCTCTTCTGTACATTTTTCTTTTTCTAATATGTGTCTTTTGTACTTATCTTGAATCTCGCTTCTTTCTTCAGAAGTTCTTTGTTTGTAATTTGAACAAAAATTGCATTGATCTTTTTTTGGAAAGAAAAAATTAAAATTAAAATTGAAAATATGTGAATAAAAAGATGGGTGTAAAGAATTGGAAAAGACAGGCTCAGGAAAGAGATGCATGGAAGAAGATTGTGAAGGAGGCCAAAGCACATCAAGGGCTGTAGAGCCAAGAAAGAAGAAGAAGTGAAGCTTTGCAGCAGACTTTCCTTCAGCTATGCATTTCTCTTTGCACATTTGGTACAGTTTAGTTATATTTAGATCACCTTCTAAGCACTCTTTCTTAAACCTAGATCTACAGTAATGTGATTCTACCCTGGGGAAAGAATCTATGAGAGCTATAATGTCATCTGTCATATTATGCTGAGGTATTTTATGGTTCTTCTTGTGTTTCCCTCGTCTGTCTTTAACTATTGTCCCTTCATTAGTAATTTTGTCCCATGTTGTGCTCACATAACGACTACTAACACTAAGTGTTGCTAAGAACTTTGTTTTGTAAACTCGTACCATTACTTCATTAAAATAGAAATAATAGATTAAATTACTTAAACGGGTACTTCCTTTTCCTCATCAAATGGAATTATAGGTAGCAGGGTTGTGTATTGCTTGTGTTGTCCATGTCCATTATCATCATTATTATCATCAGACGTGGAAGAATAATCCCAATTGGGATTTTTTACTGAGGCATCAGAATTTTCCAGTATATTTTCATTTGCTTTAGAGATACTTGAAGCAGACTACAATGCAAAGAGGACACCTTACAGTTTTATCAAAGTATCAGCAAAATATTATTAAATTAAATATTGCAAGTATAAAATACAAAACAATGTACTTACCAATCTACTTTCAGCTGAGATTAAGCGTGTGTCTTCTTCTTTCATAAGACATAACTCTACAATACGTTAGACCTTTTGGACATTACTGTATAATGATTCACAATAGATTGCTTATACAATCGCCATAACACTCACATAATACTGTATATACAAGAACTTTGACAAAGCAGAAAAAAGGCATATTGAAATAAAATATTACAGTCTTACTAACACCTCACAACCGAGATTATCATTGAATAATGTTGCAAAACTGTTGCAACTCAAAATATAACAGTTCCATTTAACATCATACAGAGCGTAAAGTGTTACAACTTAAAATGATACAGTGTTGCATGGAGCAGCTACTCAAGATATTGTCAGTGTCAAACTGAATCATCCCAATTAAAAAATTAAGGGTTCAATTTTAAGGTGTAACACTCTAACAGTGCATAGAACAAATAGTTCCTCATTTAGTAGTGGTCATAACTCAAAATCGAAGTTTTTTGAGTTGTAACACTTTTGTACTGAGGTATCGTTCTGTACAATACACTGAATTACACTAAAATATTTACAATAATGCAGGACGTGGAATTACAAACATAGAAAACTGTGATTTAATATTTACAGTAAGTGGAAAACAATGTTATAATTTCAATAATAGAAACTACGAGTTAATAGTACGTATCTAAAAATGATTATATCTAACAATTATTAGTATTAATAAATTTCATTTTTCCGTTAGTGGTAATGTTTGTTATTATAAAGAGAATTGTCCACCTAACCACAAATTAAACTGGACCAAAAGTTCAATGAATGCAACGTTTACTTAGCCCTTTTTTAGTCTACAATATCGTAATATTAATTAAATTCATACATATATAGCACTCCTATATAAGGTTTTCTTACATACTGTTACACATTCTTCAAAAAGTGTTTCATATCTTGATGCTGCTGACTTATAAATGTTTACCTATTGTCCTAAAATATATATGGTAGTAAAAATTATGCATTCACATAGTACACATTTATACTTTAAATAGTAAAATGCTGTATGTATCCAATTTAAAAACATAAAACCACTAAAATTATATTATCTTATAAGTTGCGTAAAATTTAAAAATTTAAAAACTGTAAGTTGTCAAACCATTGTATTCTAATGATTAAGCGTAGGCAAATTTGCCGAATATATCTGAGCAAATAGTGAATGATATGAAGTTAAAATTAGGTACATTGAAGTTTTGGTCCAGTTTAATTTGTGGTTAGGTGGACAATTCTCTTTATAATAATAAACAAATTATTATTTAAAGAATTCCATCAAATTCAGAAGCTTTACATTATTTGTCCTCATTCATACAATGACTTGAAGCTAATAAAAAAACTCAGAACCTTTTATTTTTAATTTCTATTTTAAAAATGGTAAACCAATTATTAGGTGTTCTACTAGGTATGTACTTTCAAAGATTTCCTCATTCTAATCCATTACATGATTTTATCGGAAGTTTCCTTAAGTTTGTTTTCCTTTATATTCAGAATGTTGCAGCGTCTTCTAGATAGCAGATGTAGCTCTAATAATGGCATGGCATAATTTAAATGTTCAAAGGTTCATTATATTTAGATACTTTTTTCATAATTATAGTTTTTAAGAAGTTTTATGAAGTATTTGTTAAGTCTTTTAAAATATCAAAAGGTGCAGTAAGAAGCCTGTATTTGGAGTATTGTAAAGGTTCCACTAATAACCACAATCTGCCTGCATATGAATAATTTCACACTTTCTGCCTCATCATGATTTTATATTACATCATACATAGACTATGTCTGGTGGTAGTGGGGTCAGTTTGCAGATGGTATCAGTCGGGGTCATAAAGGTTACCCAACCGCGAAGGCCGCCATCATCTTCATTATGATGGACAACAATACTATCCACTGATAAGTTCGTAATACAATGATCCCGGTTGCTACACCAAACTACGCCTTCGTCCGATTTGAAATTACAGACGTCAGAACCCAGTCCATATTGTATTGAATACAATACTTAGCTACCGCTGATCGTAGCTAGGGTTTTGTAATAACAAAGGTCTGCCTATTTGATTTGATTTGGTTTGAATATCAGTGGGTCTTGAAATTGTGATGAATGAAATTTATAAAGTGCTAGCTGCAGGGTCGGACTAGCCATACGGGCTTTCGGCCAAATGCCCGGTTGACCATATTTTATTATTGTCTTACAAAGATGCCATGATGCCATGTATTATGGAATGTCCCTAATTTTTATGGATTTCCTCCCACTACTACGTAATTACGGTCAAAGGAAAATTTACTACGGAAAAATTACCTGTATCCTGAAAAAAATAAACAAATTTGTAAAACAAAGAATATACAAAACATCAGCTTCATGTTCACTTGCGCATGCTTCCGATAGTGGAATTGTGAGAATAGCAAGACACAACTTCGTAGTCAACTGGTAGTTTTCTTCTGTATGGCTTGCTACTTTACGTAGGCCTACAGGTAGGGAAAAAAGCGGGCCGACTCTTGTAGCTGATTTCAGAGCCTTGTGATAGGCCTACGTAAATAAACGTAAGAGATGTAATTGAAACGTTTGTTTTCACAAGCAATGCAAATTACGTGAAATAAGTTAACAGTCGACACTATAGAACAAATTTCAATACATTCCCTGTTCTTCTGTGAATGCCGCTAGGTATGCGCAGTGGCTCATATTGGCAACTTAGATATTTTAGTCCGCGTTTATTTCCCCTACCTGTACATGATCTTTGTTTTCTCTATGGCTGATAGCTGATTTCCGTTTCCGTTAGTTTTCATTTTCTTTTTGCAATGACGTAGGAAAGAGGTTGTCCAGGGATCTGGACCTCCCCCGAAATGAAAACCTAAAATTATATTCAAGTTATTTAAGCTTTATTTTGTCTAATATTTAATTATTTTATTTAATAATAAAATATTGAACTTGTAAATGTAGACCTATTATTTCCACTGTTCCATTTAACTTTTCTTATAAACAGTAATACGTGTTAAAACTTAGGTAACACGATTTCTTGTTTAAGTTGGGATGTAAACAAATTTTTTATCTACTTTTTCGGTGCTAAAATAACGTTTCATTAGCCTAATACTTAAAAATTTTGCGTGAGAGAGCCCCAAGCCCCCCTTTCTTCTAGGGGGTCTCCATACCCCCAAACTCTCCAGCACATTCGACCCGTTCCAAAATTATTTTCTGGCTACGCCACTGGGGATGAAAGACATACATAACAAATATTGACAGAGAGACCCGAAGGGAAAAGACCTAGACGTAGGTGGGAAGACAATATTTGGATAGATTTAAGGGAAGTAGGATTTGCGAGGGATGGTTGGATGGAGTTAACACAGAATAGGGTTGAATGACTGGCTCAGGTAAGCGCGACAATGAACCTTCGGGTTCCATAAAGTAGATAATATTCATTTAGCTTGCTTAGGAATTGTCTATTGCCATTGAGTAAGTTAGTAATTGTAGTAGTAGTAATAATAATAATTTATTTTATTTTATAATAATAATAATAATAATAATATTAATAACAATAACAATAAAAATAATAATAACAGTAGTAATGATAGTAATAATTTCGGTAGCAATAATAATAATAATAATAATAATAATAATAATAATAATAATAATAATAATAATAATAAGGCAGAAGAAAACTAATTTCATTCTTCAGTAATATTTTACTTTTTGATGTAGGTATTTTTGTTTTTCTTTTGAAATTGGGAATTTTGTTTTTGTTTTGTTGGTAGCGCTAGATTTTTCAAGAAGACGGTTAGCTGTATGCAGAATGCGGAGGTCGCTGTCTGGTGGGTGCTGTTGTGAGAAATTTAGTTTCGTTTTTGTAGTGTAAATTTTCAATATTATTCGGACTTGGACACATCTTCAGGGAACTACAGAACATTGTAAGTGTTTATCTATATTTTTAAATAAGTCAGTGGTATCAATACGTTTATAACCTAAAATCCCCAATGACAGATGTTGAAGGGCTTAACTCCAACCTAACCTAAAATTAGCAAAGAAAGAAAATTCTACTATGTCTTCTATGATTACTATGTTATTTAAAATTATTGAGTGCCATCCAAGTTTGACTTCTTGACATGAAAAGATCCAAAATGAATCGTCATTCGCGGATGAATGTTAGCTCAACATCCAAATGAAACTTTTCTAGAGGATGTTTCAGAATTTAAAAAAATAATCCGAGTCAAGAAGTTCATTTGAATCTTTGCACAGGAAAGCGTGATAAGGAGTATTACCCGGTCTAAGTGCTCCCCCATAGAAGAATTAAAGGGGGAGGAAGGTGATGTAGAGGGGATGAAATATTGCGTCATCTTTTCCCCCTACGACCAATTTCCTATCTGACATCGAGGAGGGAGGACAGCAAGAAAAGTGAAAATAAGATTGAGGATATTGTTTTCGGTAACACTCAAATTGCTGTGTCACGTCTTTTTAAACTATTTTCATTCGTCTCCAGCATTTCAAGACAAAGGTATTGCTGCCTTACAACAGCTCAGTACATTTCTATTTTTAAAACATGTTAAAATAGGACATGAATGGTAACACTCAATACAAATTCAATATGTTTCACCACTTCAAAAACCCATATACAATCACAATACGAGAAAACTCACGATTCCTATGCGGTTTCATAAACTACAATAGTGCCATGGAAAACCAGTCGTTCGGAAATTGAATTTTCAATCTGGATATCCTGTCGAGGAGGCAAAACGGCAATTGATTTGAGAATGACCCACGTATATTATTGTATGAACATCACAGACACCTGCAGCTCTCAAAGTCATATAACCTAGTTATATTATCTCGCAATTCGACCAGATACCGCGCTATAGTCAATTTGCTGAGCTGTAGAAACTCATTAACGCAAACATAACTTGATAATTTGTTTTACTAATGTATCTGGCGCAGATAGAAATGTTGTTGCCATTAGAATATGAAGGTGAGCAGGAAGAGGTTGTAATTTTGAGGCACGTTCCACATTCGAACTTCCCGAAATAAAACACTACCTCGTAATTACGTGAATAATGATAAAGAAATCAGATAGCCTGACTGATGTATTTCATTGCGGATGTGCGAGAGATGGCCTACTATACCTACAAGGTCATGATATTCATATTAGGAAAGCAAATCTAGGATGTCCGGGAAGAGACTGTAGATATCTGAGGAGCTCTGAACAATTATTCTGGTATGATACACTCGCATAATTTTTTCCTAGCATAACCATGGTCAATACAACTCTCTCACTTGAATTTCTGATAACTTATAGAATAATAGGCATATTGGAGCGAAAAAAAGTTCATATAAAAGTTATAGTTGGATGTAGGCCTAAGTCTTGTAGTATTATAAAAAGAATAAAATCAGGTAAACTGATGTAACAAAGTGCCAGAATTATTTTGTTTAATCAGTGATAATTGCAATTATCATATGCTGAAAATAAGTTATTTTTGTTATCGATTTCCAAGTTGAGCTCCAGATAGATTCATTAAGCAGGGCATACTGAAGAACAAAGGTCTAGTTTGATAAGCATATGTGAAGGAATATGTGGGTAACGTTATTTGTCAAAGCTAACTGTATTGCAACTTCCAAAGACGTATATGAACACTGTTAAACAATATGTTGTCATGAGAACTGATTTGCATTTGATAAATTCTTTCTAATATATTACCATAAAATAGGCACTAAATTGGGCTTTACTCCGATACCAGTCAACCGATTTGGTCCAACATCAATAGACTTCTTCCCATGGACGTTATAAATGCGTACACCTAGTTTCATGAAAATCCGATAAAGCGTATTTGCGTTATCGTGCGTACAGACGGACAGACATTCAGACGGACATTTTCCCGTCCTCCACACAATCTCATAAAGTACCATTCTGGCACTTGATAACGGTTTGCTACAGAATTGTCTCGGAATTTACTGACATAATGTTACTGTGGAGACAATTATCGCCGCCGAACCAATTACGAGAATTAGGCCTACTTTTTTAAATAACAAAGGAATTAATGAACTGAACCTTCTCTCCTTTTGGCACAGAATTTCAGCTAACGAAAGACGTGTCAGAAGTTTGGCGAGGAAGCTGCGAATATAAATAAACTGTGAATTCTTCAGGTGTTAAAATGAAGTGGTATCATTGTAACATTACGCAGAGAAGTAATTAACTGTATTCTGTAAATATTAGGATTATAGAGGAGCCTTAGGGAACAGAAAACCTAGGGTACGAATTTCCACTCCATGCTATAAAACGTGTTTGAAGTTCGCTTGTCCCTGAACAGATGAACCTATGATCTTCGTAGCTTAAATATGTCGATTTATCCACTGTACCACTCTGCTAAACCGGTCATTTCGCTGGTCTAGAATTACTTGCTACGTGGTATGTAGCTGTTTGGCATTTTCTTGTGACATAATGACAGTTAGATGTGACTGTCGTAAATATAGTATTGGTTGAAAATGGAATTACTGTGATCATGTAAAAAGAATGTAAACATTCATGTTTATAATCTTTAGAATATGCTGTATTTGAAAAGAATAAGCTTAAAATAAAATAACATTTTAGGAGATTACGTCCTGATTTAGAATCCTAGACACCAGGATCTAATCGAGTGAATTTTTAAAATTTACATTCTATTTTTATACTTATTAAATTTCAAGTTAAAATTAGGATTAGAATTTCCCTTTATACTTATTAAATTATAAGCATCTAATTTCACATGCTTCTTACCCATATAACTCCGAAATTTTACCTCTTTACCTAAGTTCTCGGTGTCAAATTGTTCACTTTATAACCTCTTCGGGCCCAAAAATTTGTTCAATGTACTTCATCATTTCCCTTTATATTAACCTTAATCAGATTCCACTCTCTCAGTCAGACGAGAAGAAAACCACAAAAATGTAAAGGTTATTTACAGTGGGAAATTCAAATTGTGTCCGTTCTGGTCTGGGGCTTCAAATGCCAGTCATCACTAAGATGAAGACATTATAATCTAAATCCGCCTCAAGAGCCATGCTATTTGGTTCTCACAATACATTAATTTTGCTACAGAACACAATGTGAAACCTTCAATCATATATAAAGCCTATTATTTTAGTCTCACTGGCCCTACGGCACGGACCACTCTGAAGGATGTTACATCTGCATATAGGATGAAGTAAGGTAATAAATTAATACCTCCTTGAATGGTGAAATAACTCTTGGGTTCGCTTCTCGCTTACTCTTGCTAAACTAGCAGGAGGCTTGTTCATCAACTTTTAATTCAAACTGTCATTCTTTCTGTGCGATTAGATCGCATATTTACAGCCTCAAACGAATAGTCGACTGTGTTAAAATAGAAGCACTTAAATTTATTTAATACTTCGGGGTAATATGGCTAAGAAGTAGGTAGTAGTAGACTTTCTTAGATGCTTATAATTTAGTAGAAAGGGAAATTCTAATTTTAATTTAAACTTTAACGATAAATAATAAAAATAAAATGTACTTTTTTTAAGAATTCGCTCTATTAGATCGTGGTGTCTAGGCTTCTAAATCAGGAGGTATGATTGTGGTGTTTAGTCTGCATTAAAATATGGTTCGACAAGCAGAAAATGATAATGAGAATAATTTCTAAGGAAAACTAGAGATCGTCTTTCAAACCCACGGGCCTATTCAGAAAATGGAAAATCCTGTCACTTTCTTTTGTGTTCTTAAATTATTTGAGTCATTTACTTTTGTAAAACGAAACTTAAATAACATGAGCATATTTCCGTCAACAGAGAATAATAATAATAATAATAATAATAATAATAATAATAATAATAATAATAATAAAAGAACTTACACAGAAAATGTTTATTAGAACGAATACCAGAATAGTGCATTACATGAATGGGAATTGGATTATTTATTAAGAAAATTCCCTTTAAATATATTGTTTATGTCAAAATTATATTTCTTGCTTGAACATTGCTTCTATTGAATAGAAAAATTACCCGAGATTAAAATATCCCATAATTCTGATGTATACATAATTTTCGTTTTTATACTGTAGTGTAGGCCTAGAAGAGAGATATAAATTTTAACTTGGTTGATAGAAGTCATGGATGAGTATATGAATTAAAAGTAAAATCTTTGTTTATGGCTGCAGTTAGAATTTGTAAAACTTCTATTTTTTCAACTTATAAATAAGATAATTTCATGGATGAGTGTGTTGTAGTATGTATGGTATATTGTGTGTCTAAGAGAGAGGAGATGAAGAGAGAGACAGGGACAGGGGGAGAGAGAGAGAGAGAGAGAGAGAGAGAGAGAGAGAGAGAGAGAGAATGCTGAATGCTAATTTAGTGCATTATTAAGGTAATAAAGTCCTCTGACGAGTCCTGTATTATCACTTGTACATTATACACGTATGTGGTTAAATTCGGTGAGTAAAAAATGTTACAAATAATTCTCACGGACCCCTCCCCCTAGTGTTTCGCTCACCCCAGTTTGTGGGACGGCTGACCTACTTTGTGTGGGTGCGCGTTCGTGTTTGTAGACGAATCTTACATTTTCTAAACATTTTCTAGATATGTGTTCATAAAACCACAGAATATTATATGCATTGAACCTTATATGAGAATATTTTAAGAGAATAATTCCTCTGTCACTGGGATTCAAACCCATGTCCTTCGGCTTTCTGTGCCGATGTTCTATCCATTAAGGGTTTTCAAACATAGGATAGAGATTCCATTTAGCACGGAAAGCTGAAGGTCGTGGGTTCTAATTCCAGTGTCAGAAGAATTTTCTCCTAAAAATATTATCAGAAATCACATATTTTGTGTTTCATGTTATTAAGCCAAATTTACGACGTCCTAATCGTAGTACTCATAGGACAGTTTGTGAAACACACATGATGTAGACATGACGAAATCGATTAAATTTTAGAAACAATCATTCATTCCCAATCTGATGGGTACTGTACTTGTACAGGTAGGAAAAAAAAGCGGACCGACTCTTGTAGCTGAATATGTTAGTATTTTATAATAATATTAATAATTAATATATTCAGTTATAAAACAATACGATGGGTTTCGAAATGGGCTAAGTCAACAGTCGACACTAGAACAAATTTCAATACATTTCCTGCTATCCTATGAATGCCGCTAGGGATGCGCAGTGGCTCATATCGGCAACTTAGATATTTTAGTCGGTCCGCTTTTTCCCCCCTACCTGTACATTAATTTAAAATGAGTCAATACATAACTCTTCAACACTGGTTCAAGCGCTTGTTTTCCTCAGCATGGTTGTACATTTCTCCCGCAATGCTGTTCTACCGGTATGTCGGTGTGTGGAAGATTATTAATAAATTTCACTCATGTTCAGATGTTTTAATAAAGCTCATGATACATGACTTCTTTGATATTAGGAAACTGGTTTCACTATGCATGATTCGCTTCGCCTTGCTCACTGATTTCTCTCATCAGCATTCATAGTTATTAAATACATCTCTTCCGAATAGAACTGTTTCCTGAAATCCCCAAGGTATTTGGAAGAAGCCAGTCGGAAGTGTCGGACAAGCAGAAGTTTATTTCTGAAATCTTTACACTTCTTGCTTAGTTATATTAATTGATATAAGAAGTATGTTGTGATGTAGGCCTATAAGCTAGAGAGGAGGGATCTGGCCAGATGATAACACATAGACGTCGATACTGGATATCACATATTTGGGGTTTCGCCGTCTTTTCTTATTCATCCAATGGTCTTCATGGGATCACAGGGGCCGTGCCCACTCTTTTGATGCCCTATTTGAAATGCTGTGGTTCCTAAAGAGACTTCAGTGACTTGTACACAAGATAATACATTTATTTATTTTATTTCAAATACATAAAAAAACACACAAACTTACATACCGTATTTAACGTTTGCTCGAATGAGCAAAACGGTCGTGCATGGGGATTAGTTCCAGAAACAAATACTTATATACACATTAGAAAGGATATATAAAATTAAAAATATGAACAAGAATAAGAAATAATGTAGCGATTAAAGTAATAAGTAAACCCCCACAGGATAACGGGGAGAAAGCTTATATTTAGTAAATAATATTCATTAATTTTTTACAAAAAATTATGGCACTTTCAGTAAGCCATTCATTTCAAAATAAAATTTACCTTTTCCAAATGAACTGAATTAGAGATGAGTCGAAACCTGAATTTTAAGTTCTCGAAACTAGAGTTCGAAACTTTTAAAAGCTCAAAAGACTCGAAACTCTCAAAACTCTGACTGAATTTTTATATAAGTTATCCTTATACCCAATTTCGAGTGACTCACCACTAAATTGAATGCAAAATGAACTAAACACTTTGCTGAATAAGTTCATTTTACAACCCATGTACAATGATTTTGTAATTTGAAAGACTAAGATTTTGCAATTTTACTTTAAGAGATTTAATTTAAAAGGTTCGGGCAAAAAATACAAACATCGTACTAGTGGTTAGTTATTTACATATACAAACAAATGCCGTACTGCAGTACATACACTAATCTTGAGCGGAAATATTTACACGTTAGTTTAAATACAGTAACATACATGTTTCAAAGAAAACATTTTGTCCATTGTTTGTTTACGAAACTAATAGGCTTCTCATTTCAGAGCTTGGCTCACCAAGTTCGCTGATAACGAAATCAGTTTAAGTATAATTCAAGACATCCCGTCCAATGTGCATCAGAACAAAACATGAGGTGAGCGGACGTTGAACTATATACGTCTTTCCCCTTCCGTCTGCTCAACTCTTTAAGCGACGATAAATAACATTCTTAATTAAATAGAAAGATTTCACAGTCCACAGAAATGTCACAGGTTAATTTAGTCTAATGCACAAAAGTTATTACCAAATAGGAAGGTAAAGGTACCTTGAATGTAATATAAAAGGTAATAAGAGTTTGAAATACTATAGACCACTGACACCCAGCCGAATTTACATTTCATGAATTTAATGTTATGACAGTAGAACAGACTTGTAAGCTTACACTTCTAAAATATTTTTACAAATAACAAAACTTACACTTACTTGACCCACATAGCTACAATAGAAGAAGAAACACTCACACGTCGATGCAGTCTAATAAAATTAAATAAATCGGAGAGCTTAAGGAAAGTTGGGGATGATAATGGCGCTGCTATCTAAAATAAAAGTATTTAAACTTAATTGTGAATAGGCTACGAAGGATGGAATATAAGTCATGGCAACTATTTTTTTTCTCAAAGTAAGACTATGGTACCATGAGATGTATGGTAAGCTCGTGGGAGAGTGTGGAATCTCTGGTACATGGACACATCATCTGGTAGCATTGGGATATTCGGTTATACGAAAAGAGGCTATGGTAATTTAGTTATGACTCAGTCGCCGTGCAGTTTGGAGATGCCAAGATGTGAACAGTAGAGTCATTATCCAATGCCAGGTAATAGCACCAGGAACTGATGGCAGCTTTAGGGAATAATACCCATCCGTACCGAACTTTTCAGGGATCATGGAGTGGGTATGTGTGCTTTCATGCTTCCAACTATCGCAATAGATTAGAGTGGCACCATGCATCGCGTATGGATGTTTATGGGTGTCTGTTACCTTCAGTAACCTACATCTATTACCCATAATCTGCAATATACATACATTCCATACCTTGCCTTTTCATTTGTATTTTTCAAAATGTTAAAATGGTCCCACATTTTCAAAAGAAAAAAATAGTTGCCATGACTTATGCGTCATCCCTCGTGTATTCTATATCCAAATTTGTCAAGTTTGAGTATAAGTTTACTGTATGATAAGTAGAAGTAGCCTATTAGGGTATCCATGCTTTCAGTTGCACTTAGACATTTTGCAAAAGTCCTCAATGTAGTTGGAACTGTTAATATTAAAAACAGATACCATTTTATTTCTTTTAATAGATTATTCCATGAGCAGCCAACCTGGGAATCTGGAAAGGAATACGTGACCTCGAAAGGATCGCCGCGGGACTCAGCTATGGGAGATGTAGTATGTATTCCCAGTTTTGGCAGATGGTAAGTCTCTTTGACATTTTGTGTAAGGCAGTGTTTGATAATAGCACGTTAGGGCTTTAATAGGCAAGGTCACAGAACATTTTTGTATTGATCGTAAACTGGTGGACTACCTTCACTTCGCAAAAGATCGAAAATAACAAGCGATGATTCGTCTCCTAAACAATAGAATTCATAACATTTTCTCTTCAGATCAGTAAACCTGACCCTTTATGCTCTATCTCTAGCAAAGTTTTCGTCCGGAGGGTTGGGCAAAAATCAGCTGGCAGTGTACCCACAGATAATCTGATTTCTCGCTGCCCCCCAAAAATGACGAACTTATAAAAAAGAAACTAATGTAACGTAACTTGCACAATACATAAACTTGAACTGAAAACTAAGCTAGCCATTGCTGGTATTCAAGGAAAAATATTCATGCTACCACTATTTCACATCAATCAATAGTGTGTCAGCACGGACACCTGAAGGTTCCTGGTTCGAATGGTATGAAAGGAATTTTCTCTTTATTATTCCTTCGAGGAAATTATATGTGGGTAGAATAACTCAACCAGAAATATTTGGTCTGCGGAATTCGGACCAACGCTTTAGGTACGATTGCCTAAGTGATTCGTTAACCTTCTGAGCTTCCCAACTGACTGTGAGTAGGGAGCGCTCTCCTTTGGCTTCTGGATTCCTTAACCAAAACTGAAGTTTACTTAATAGTACTAATAAGTTAACTCAAGAAGAAAACTGACCGCAAACAATGCTAGTTTGAGAAAGCATACCCTACTGTAAGTTTGAGTTCTCCGAAAACATAAAGGAAATATGAGTGATAGTTCAATGCCTTAAAAAAGTAGCAGTATAATGCAATCCAATATTACTTTCGAAAATCAGATAATAAACATTAATAGGCTTTGTACACGTAAATAAGAAAACTGGGGAAATTATCTTTGCTGTACTCACTCTAGCCTAATTCTAATGCATGGACTTATGTGACTTAATTTTATAGACATCTATAAGAATAAAAGTATGCATTTTGTGTAACATCTACTAAAAAATGAATAAAGAATTTAACATAAAAACAAGTGACTTGAGGAAAAATAACTAATGTTCCACTTCCCGAATTTCTTATTAGCACCCACTTTACCCAGTATCTCTTTGTTTTTCTATATAACACAGATATTTTTCTAATTGACTCACTTCTCCCAGAAGATGGCAGCGGAGCAAGCTACCGAAAGCTCGAAATTGTTCCTCCTACTCACTGGTTTGAAGCTCGAGAAACCATTATCCAATAAATAGAGAAACTCCCAATAGACTACCCCTGTGAGAGATCTACGTATTTCAAACACTGATTTCTAAAAGTAGAACCAATCAATAGCTCGTGCAAAGTATGTTATTAGCCTAGCATACTGTTGTCGTTGAACCATACAGTAGCATGTTACCAGTTAGACGTTAATTCTATACAAATAGGACTTAGAGCGACAGGTAATGGACAAACTGAAGAAATCGGAAACCACCTGACCTTAAAAGGATAATTTGAAACATTCTTGAATAGGTTCATAACGACATAGCAAAGAATATGTATTGTGTTCATAGTAAGAGGGGAGGAATGTGACAAAATCTGTGGTAAGATCTGTTAAATTATTCTGAAAGAAGCACAAACATAGCGGTCACAAATTTTCCGCAATAGGTTATCATTTCATTTTGAAAAGCGTGGCACATAAACCATCTTGTTGCGGTGTAATTATTTGAAGTTACATAAATGTGGGATCCAGTCAGCCGTGCCTCATCCTCTTTTAATAGGCAGCGTATCAACTCACGCACGCGCACTTTCACTTTCCAGCTCCCAGCTACAATGTCTGTACATCACACATGTTTCCCTGTGTTCTGGATTCCTAATCCTAAATAATCTTCTACAAATTTCTTTCATGCTTCAGGCTGTCCGTTTTTTTACATAATTTTCCTTGATTAATTTACCCTTCCAGCAAAATAAATTATTGTTAGAAGCTCTTCAGCTATCTTACACAGAGTGAAAGACGGTGTCCTCGGAGATAGACAAAATTACAGGCTCGAAATTTTGACGGATGTGTATGATTTTAGGTCTTATGATTATGAACCAATTTTCATTTCAACTATCACATGCTTTAAAAAGTTCCCGGAGCATGATATTTTGTTCAAATAAATACTACCTAGATGGATACTTTTATTCGGTGTTGATTGTATTTCATGATGCCACTTTCGTGCAGGTTTAATAGCCATTATGTAATAGCCATATGTGACAGCTATCCGTTGTGTCATTCGTTCGTGTATTTGAGTACCAGCAAATCTGTCAACATTTTTAAAAGATTATATTGTCAAGCACAACGTGATCGCAGACAATTCCTCTTATATAGATTTTCATTATACATAATCTGAAATGATCCACTCACATAATTTTCCCTCCCCTAAGCATGGGCAATTCAACTTTCTCACTTCACACTCTGATATAGAATAAGAGGCCATATTGTGGGAACTGCGTATCAGTTGTTTCAGTTTCATGCAAAAATGTATTAGTGGCCACGCAATAATTGAATCCTAAGTTTGTACAAACAATTGCTGGCTTATAACCACTGTTCAGAGAATTTTTACGAAAAAATCTGTCTAATAAAAGCTTAGTGTAAGTGCTGAGATATGTAATTTACTCAACATCGTTAGAGCTAATTTTGAGGATATAGCGAAAAATATTTTCTTCATGTAAAATAGTAAGTTAGTAAAAGCAAGAGAAAGCCATCGCTGATCTTCGTGTCACATTGCTATAAGTTATCTAACCATAATATAAAAAATTTTATACGAATTTTCGTTCACGAGCTCTGTTATTCTGTTCACAGCACACCCACACACACATGCACAGATATGTTTCATAGAAGTTTTGTTGAATTAACTTGTGATAAGAAAATTGATTGAAAGTTTTCTGTACCTTTATCACAGATCATAAAAAAGAAAATTTTATAATAGTTTGTACCTACTATATACAAAATGTTAGAAATAGTATTATGAAGAAAATTTGTTGTTATAAATGTATTTCAGTCACTGTTACAAGGCTCTTTTAAATTATACTATAATTTAACATTCTAGCGATCCTTGTACGAGGTTCCAGACCTAACGGGAAGTCTTTACCTTTGAAAGTAAAGTAACACTTGCAGTTAACCCAGTAGATAACTCATTAGACATACAAGTCGTCCATGTAGAGTCTTTTGGCAAATTACTGCAGAGCTGAATGACGAGGACGTTCAGGTAACGGTTCTGGGGAGGACATGTTTGGTTTCCAGACAGTGTAAGAAGTCACGGAACTCACGACTGGAAGAACTAATCGCTATGTGAGGGACGTCATTACTGTTCGGGCTCCCAACCTAAGGGGAGCCGCCTCATCTTCTTCACGATTCTCAATAATAATAATAATAATAATAATAATATATTTTATATTTTATTATTATTGTTCTAATAACAATGATAATGATAATAATAATAATAATAATAATAATAATAATAATAATAATAATGTATATCTCATCTAAGAGCGATGCGATAATCAAGAAGGCCTAGCACAAATCACACTCCTATCCCTGCATTGATATCTCCCACCAAACTGTTCACTGCATAGAACAATTCATACTCCTATCCCTGCATTGATATCTCTCACAAAATGTGATATTTTTCCAGCCAAGCCCTAGTCCATGCTTGTTTCTTTCCGCTTTTCTCAATATAGGGTAAGGATAGGCCCTAATTAATAAATGGGAAGGCTGGCCATTTGACCAGGGTGGCAAACCTAGAAAGGATGGCAAATTTATTAGGGGATTTTTTAAAATATTAAACAAAAAATATATTATATAACAAAGACTTTAAGAGCGCTGTGGTTTCAACGATCGTGAAACAGGCATCCGATGCAAACGGATATAACATGCAGTTCCCCGGATTTGACAACTCCCGCGCTGGCCCGGAGCCGATGGTAGCACAAACCGGGAGTGCAGTAACCACTGTAAGCTACTTACCCAACTCTTCCTTACAAAATGCTATCCGGAATACTATTGGTTGAAACTTGGGTAAAGCTAAAACTTAACACTATAACAATAACTTTGGAGTGGGTTGGGGTAAAAGTAAAAAGTGAAAGGGACGGAATACAATGCTTTGCACAGGGTGCAGAGTACTTGAAATCGGGATCTGGCTAAGAGGTAAGAATTAATATCTCTACTCTAGTAGACGCAAGAACTTTAAAAGTAATATAAATCAATCGAAGGAAAAAGCAAAGTTATCTGCGAAGTGCACTAAAATGCACAAGTGTTTGCATGTACTAGTACACAACTTCCTATGCTTGTAATTATTCTCATGAAACCAAATTCGTGGCATTAGTTGCGGAAATAAGTCATCATGTTAACTAGGCTTGAGCTACTGCAATTTTTGAAAATTTTAAACTCATTATTATAAACAATAAGAAAGTAGGCTATGTTTCTCTTCTTCGCACCCCTGATCATCCTCCACTACATTTACCACGATGTTGGAATTTCAGTTGCAACACCACTAAATGTCAATGCGTCGTGCTGGAGTGTGGTTCGAGTCGTGAGATAACGAGTCGATAGCAGCCGCATCCACTTCATATTGTCGTGTAGTGACCTGAATAAATATTGCATTGCTTGAAAGGAGCATCTCCAACCGGTCCCGTACCCATATATCCCGAAGAAGAGAAACTGTCTGCTCTCCATATACAGACAATGCACGACGTTATCATCTAACTCTGATCATTTCAAAACATTCAAATGCAAGTTCTGATAGTCTACTACTTGTACGAACATCCGGTTACTTCCAAAGAGGAAATCAAACATCTTCGGAAAACCATAGTGGATTAGGATTAGAAAAATAGTTTGCTGCGGTTTACTCTTGCCTTCCGTAAAGTGAGTGAATAACTTAATAGAAATGAGTGACTTATTCATGAATCCCCGGTCTCGGAGAAATTGCCCTCTGTTTCAACGGTAGATGGAAAGCTGATCCACATGGTTAAAATCTAACCAGATAGTAATAGTTTCACTGCTAACAGGAGACGTGGATTGAGTAAATTCAGCAAATATTAATATAGGCCTATAATGGAAATTAAACCTGAAATATCCTAATAATGGTATGGTTTGTTAGATAACATGGAAATCATAACAACATTAATGCGTAGCAAACATTATTTACCAATCTTCTGAATTGCATGTTTGTACGAAGTTCACAAATGTCTAGAATTCCTTCGTAGTATTTTATTATTTCATTTAATATCACAAGATTACGATCAGTATTCACTATCCAGAATCCGTAAAATCCATTATTTAGAAGACGAAAACATTGCGTTATCTATTATTGTGTTTGGGATGAGAAATTATGAAGACTATAAACATAATTTTTCTCCCTTTACAATTTATTTAATCTTATAGAAGCCGATATGGTTCACTGCAAGTGTATCTTCGTGTTTTGCAATGCATTTTTCGAATCCGCACTAAACTTTACATGGCTTTTAGCAGATGAAACATTTGTCTCAAATGTCAGATTTCAATGCCTCATGGGTCTAGTCTCATCGACAGACACAAACCTGCACTTTTTGGTAACTTCAGCAAAAGCAATTTATTGTTAAAATATCTCTGTATCACATAATTTTAAAAATGATAAAATTAAAATAAAATAATACGTAGAATAATAATACATTTGATGGGATTGCTAAGCAGGTATTGTAGGCCTATATTCTATTCAGGGTTTGCTTCCTTTGTAAAACTTTTTTTTTGTGAATAGGTCTATAATTGATTACTGACTCAATATTCTTTATTGCCAATTCTTTCTAAAACGTCCAATCTTATAGAAGAAACGACACAGCTCTTTTATTAGTATACCTTGAGATACAGGCGGATAACAATAAAATTATAATTTTACTTTACAGGTAATTCTTGAAAAATTGTAGATGTTTTCTGTACTCTATACCTCCAACCATGCAAATCTTCTCTTGAAGCAAAATATTGTGGAACAGTATTTTGAAGGAGAGTGTTATTCAGACTTCTAGAGCTGACATAAGCAGTGCATCTACTGCAGTCTACACGAAGATAATTGATAAAAGGACAATGTGTTTACATTCATAAACAACGCTCGTTACCATTTATGTGTAAAATATAAATCGTAGATAATTTATTTGATCTTGCCTTCGTTATAAGAGCAATATGGAGCGTGTTCACTTTTTATCTCGATTATATATACCTGAGGGCATTCTTATTGTCTTCGCTTGTTGTCAACCCGTCATACACTCTCCCACCTTTTTCTATAGAACGCACTTGAAACATCTTCATAAATCTCACTATAATATGTTTATTTGTTTGTTCCTTTTTTCTGTCTCTGGTTGAGTTTAAGGCTTAACTCTGCCAGATTAAATAAAGATGTATTATTATTATTATTATTATTTTTTTTTTTTTTGTTGTTCGACCATACCATAATACGTTTATTACTTACAACGTAATATCAAGATATCCATGAAGGTACAGAATTTAATTATAACACTGTTGTGACATCCAGTAGTCTCGAATACGGTATAATCTTCAAGCCTTAAAAGCAGTAATTCAAACTGCATAATAATCAACCTGTTCTTAAAATACGTATTATCAATTCTCTTCGTGTTAATTTTAATTTTATACTAAATTGGGTTCATTTCATGCATTTTAAAGTGCGTTACTTTGAAGTTATAACGCCAAGAGAAGGTTTGACTTGCACCCCGTCACCTGTCATCTATCGGGAAAGACGGGAATTTACTAACAGCTGATCCGGAGATCAGCCGACTCGTTCGTTTGATGGATCTAAAAACTCAAGACTTAGGCTAGACATTTAATTACGATGGAACAAAAACAGTCGTGTGCAGCTTGTCTATAATCATAATTATGATACCAGTAAGAAAATTATGAAACTCGAGGCGCTCCTTCAATAAACAATGTGACTGAGTTATTTTTCCCTGTAACACCTATGGTGAGGCATAGGGACTCCAAGTAAAGGTTTCAGTACCTATACTAATTTTGTTACGCTTATTTTCCAAGATAGTGGACAGAGGGACAAGTGGTAAGCCCATCGCCTCACAAGCCCCCTCCGGAAAATAAGGTGATCCAGACGTCAAAGGGCCGAGAAATTTTGTCCAGTGGATCTAATTTAGACTTGGAGTTCTTTTATGTGCCGTAAATCTACGACATGGGCTCCCCACCTTAAAGTCCCTCCTGGAGGACCCCGTTCCCAGGAATTTTACATCCTGAAAAAAATTATTGACCGCGCCCGGGTTTGATCCTGCGACCTTCAGATCTAGAGGTGCATAAACAATACATACTTGTGTCTTAATTAATGCTATTAGAGGCTCGTTGCATAATACACTGTTATGCTTCAGTGGATGTTATTATGTATGACTCCCAAATTCTTAACGCAAACGTTTTTCGATATGTTGCACATTTAGAAACGATGGTCAATATGGTTCTAAGTCACGTGCACCCACTGGTTCAGGCATGCTTAAACCAGAGTTAATACTTTATTAATGTTATTATTAGGGATACTTCGTAAACTATTGTACTAGTTCGCTAACTTTCACCACACAACATCCATTTATTATCACATGATTGGCAGCAATGGAAATGCTCAAAGTTATTACAGTTTAATGAAATGTCAACATCGTCAGAGCGTTATGCAATGAGTTCTGTTGTCATCGACTTATTATTGAATACTTGTTTATGAATTTTGCAGACAATTATTATCTCAACCATTATCGTTCTAGATAGAAATAGTTTCAGCTGTGCTTGTAAATCTGTAAACAACAATTTTATTATACTGCCATTACCCAGTCGTTTATTTTCTGTACAAAATTGTCAGAAAAGTTTGTCGCCGAGGTTTACGATAAAATAATATAGTGGTGGTAGTATTAATAATAGCAGTATTATGTGTACTTATTTCTGATAATTTAGAACATATAGCATTTCACATTATTCACAGAACCCAGAGAGTTTTCATATTTTTGGTTTTAGAATTCTTGTCACCCGAAAGTAGATTAGTAAACAGTAAAATTCAATTAAAAGGATAAGTATAATTTTATTATTATTGCATCAGATGATCTAGGTTTGATGTATAATTTATTAATGTAATTGTTGAACGCAGAACACATGATCTAATGGACTGTGACATCCTTTGCTATTAGGTAACCATCCGGTCAACTTTTACAAAGCCATGCACGCATAATCCCTTTCCTAATGAACGTATGACATTTGAAATGAGGTTATGTTTTACTTATATTACTTCCAGCGTTTCTTATGCTGACATCAGGTAGTAGCCACATCTTTAATTCAGAGCTTTAAGCTACTTTTTCAACACGTAACTTACACAAGGTTTTTTTAAACATCGTAACATCAAGGATTGTCTTTAGACATGAACAGGTCCGCCATGCATAGATTATGACATGTGTTTCTCTCTGAGCTATAGTAAAGACATAGACTATTTTATATCCGCCTTCCAAATCTGAAATAATTGTATAACTTACATCATGTATGCTCATGCTGCGTACGACGGCGTAAAAGTAGGCGCAGTTGACTAAGGACTGAAGATGGCCTATTTAACCTGAAATATATAGCCTATACTAGTTTAAAAGCCCCGGCGTCCCCCGGGTTTTGTATTTTGTAATTCTAAATAAACTTATGAAGGACTTCCGATTTTCAAGCTCTAGGTCCTTATATAGGTATGTACAATTTGAAATGAGGAAGAACGACTTATCACACTCAAACTATTCCCTCAGAAAACGCTATATATAGCTGTTTATGGCTCATAGAGGATGTCGAATTTTGCACCCCGTTGCTTCTACACACCATGCCTGGGAGGGGTTGAAATAAGAAAAAACAGAAATTCCGGTAACATAAAACTGCATTGTCTTTATAGGTAAAGTGATCCCTATACAGGCCATGGAGGCCCAGAGGGTTCCAGGAGGTTGAGGCTCCCAGATTTTGGACATTCGGCACATGAAGGTGGTAAGGTTGTCAGCCTTACGCACTGGCCGCCTTTACCCCCAGGATTGCTCCTGGTACTCATTTCTGGTAGAGGCTGAGTCGAGCATTGTCATTATGGAATATTTTATTTCTCACTTTCATGATACCATAGAACCGTTTTGGGGCTGAAATCAAAAAAGAAATTCTGTATCACACTTTTATACTTTTCACCCCAAAAACCTGAAACATATAAATATATTGCGGGCATAGGATTAACAGTGCTCCCTCCTATTTTGTTCTCTTTTAGATACTTAAGGCCTATAATAAACATCCCTGTTTCTGAACAAATACAAAACTTAAGCTATGAATAACGTATCAGTGGATGGGATTTTTTACCTACTTCGTTGGCACCCAAGCAGGCTGAGACAACTGGATTAAGCTGTCCCTTCGGAACGACCTCTTATTCTACATCAAAATGGGAAGTGATAAAATTATATTCTCCATGTCCAAGGTAGAAATAGTTATGTGATCACATTGCGCAATTTTTCTTGGATTTCATTTTTCATTATTTATTTACACCACACTGTTGTCTTGATAACTGAATTGCATTCGATAAATATGCAGTGTAATATTTTGAGAAATTATATATTTTTTTAATTGAAGGAGTAGTTTGTTTGAATTTTAATGTTGTCCGCGTTACTTTCCGGGTTGAATTGGCTATGTGTGCAGAATTTCGTGCAAATTGCTCAAGAAATTTGTATAGGGATTTGTATTTGTATATGTGCAAGGTTTGTATAGGGAACATACATACCCACATATCCACCACCCACATACACTCTTTCGATTTTATATGGTAGAAGAAAACTAGTAGGTAACTATACAGAGTTGGAGTATAACGTCGCAGAATTTAGCAAACAAACAACAAATTCAGATAAGGAGTGAGTACTTTTCACAGAAAATTGTCTTATCCCTAAACTGTATCGAGTCAAGTATGAATTTGTTTGTTGTTAGTTATATTCTGCGATGTTATACCCCTTCAACTCTGTACAGTTATCTATTGGTTTAAACAATTGAGTTGTATCAGATATTGTACGCTAAAAATTATCACATTATATATAAATAATAGTACTATTTTTCAAAATTATAATGATCAATTAGCTTTGGATCAAAATATCACCAAAACTCGCCAAAGGAATTCCCCGAAATATTATATAAATTACACTGGTATACTTCTATTGCTAAAAGGAATACGAACATTTGTTTTTCATTAAAGAATGAAAGTTCCGGCGTCGCCCGGGTTTTATATTTTGTAATTTGAAATCAACCTATGAAGGACTTTCAATATTCAAATTCTAGGTTCTTATAATATATGAGGTATGTAAAACTTGAAATGAGGAAGAACGGCTTATCACACTCAAACCACAGTATAGTATAACAGTAGCGAAGCTCCATACAGTTTTTTTCAACCGGCGCGACTGCAGCGCTCGTATCGGTGAGCAAGAACCACACAATATGTTACATTGTTGCTTATGTAAAATGTCAACAATATTTTATGGAAATGCTTGTGGTGCTATAAATTGCACCAACAGCCAAAGGAATTCTCCCGATTTATCTTTCTTCAGGTTCCCTAAAGATCCTGAGAGGTAAGCAAAAACAGTTATTTGTGAAATTAAATTGCAAATTTGTGATTATCATGCTTGCATCCATACTAGTGTATTTACTCCTATTTCTTTTAATTCTAGGAGCAGAAAATGGCTTGTAAATGCTATATACAATTAATTATTTTTATATGTATATCATAAATGAAAATCCTAACGATGCAAAGGTTTCTAAATATATAGGCCTCTTTACAAATACCCCACCTGACCCTACTAATTTTAAAAATGTTTTAACACGAGGTTATGTTAGGCCTATATAATTGAATTTAACAAAATTAAACTGTCGAGAATAAAGATAACGTGTTTAATCCTTTACTTTTTAATAATTTATCGTGTTTAACAAAATGAAGAAAAAGACAAAAGTGTTTTGCTATTGCATCTGATACTGACCATATCGGGCTATATGCCTATAGAACTTTACTTTCCCCCCTAATTTCTGAACTAGTACTACTACATGCTTATTGAAATTATTAAGTTTTCTTATTTGTCAGAATTTTCAGTGTAAGTACAGTATATGTTAGTAGTAGGTCAATTAAATTCTTGAAGATGTAGGGATGTAGCTTATATGGTGAACGGAAACCGGTCTGATACTTTATAAGATATACAATGTCATCGAACTTGAAACTACAACTTCTTTACATTACCATAAAGTCTATGATTTGGTGAGTTCACCAGTATGCCTTTCCGGTAATAATCTCGTTCTGGTAATTTTAAAAATAAGAAGAAATACAGCCATATATTCGTATCTTTCCAATGCTGGAAATGGCTGTTTGCTAGTTCCATCCTGCTGGCCGCTTGGGGTGCTAGTGTCGCACGATCTGTCAAAAGGATGCATTTTCCTTTCATTAGAGCTTCGCTACTGTTATACTATACTGTGCTCAAACTATTCCCTCAGAAAAAGCTTGTTAGGCCTATAGCGTTTTATGGTTCATGGAGGATGTCGAATTTTGCACCCTGTTGCTTCCACACGCCATGTCTGGCAGGGGTTGAAGTAAGAAGAAACAGAAATTCCGGTTACATGAATTGTATTGTCTTGATGGAATATTTTATTTCTCACTCTCGTGTTACCATAGAACCGTTTCGGGGCTGAAATCAAAAGAAATTCCATATAGTTTTTATACATTTCTCCCCCAAAACCTAGGTCATATAAATATATTGCCCGCATGCGACTAAATATGTTCCATCCTATTTTGTCTACTTTTAGATGCTTAGGGCCTATAATACACATCCCTGTTTCTGAACAAATACAAAACCTACAGCTATGAATAACGTATCAGTGGATAGGATTTTTTTTTACCGACTTCGTTGGCACCCAAGCAGACTGGATTAAGCTGTCCCTGCAAAACGACCTCTTATTCTACATCAAAATGCGAAATGATAAAATTATATTCTCCATGTCCAAGGTAGAGAAAGTTATGTGACTGAATCACATAGCGCATTTTTTCTTGGAGTTCATTTTTCATGATTTATTTACATCAATGTTGTTATCATGGTGCGAAATCTTGGGGGGGGGGGCGGATCGGGAGATTTTTATACCTACCGACGAATTTATCTGAAAAAAATTCCCCCACAAAAATTTCACGGAGAAGAATCCTTTATAATTATAAAACGACAAAGTAAACGTACAATACCCTTAGGCCTACATACATTACTGAAAACATTGATCTGTGAGTATTTCAGCGAAAATAACAGCAACAGCATCTATAGAATTTAAAGAATTTGAAGTCACTTGCAATTTTCAAAATCAGCTAAATTATACTTACTAACTTCTAGTTCGGAGTTTTCTCCCCCACCATTTTTAATGCTTTCGCACTCTGATTAATATTACCTGTAAGAAATGAGGGTAGGAAGTGAAAACTAAAACAGCTAGGCTTATAAGAAGGTTATGTAAATATGAATGAAAATTAACCTTTTTCTACGTAAAATTACAATAAGAGGAAGATATTTTCATTGAAATACAAAGAAATGCTAATATGCCAAAAATCAATTTTGAGTAGCCTAGAACATGTGCATTTGAATTAAAATTAATGTTATCCTAAGATAGTCCAAGAACCGTGATTCCACTGTCGCTTTTAACTCACTATGGCTGGAATAGAAAGCATGAAAGATTCATAATATAATCACCACATCATAAAGAAGTATAGCATGAATAATCGGACGTGATGATGCATCTCTTCATATGAGATCATAATAATTACATCCGCGATGTGTTGTATCTAATTGCAGTGGTTTGGCTCCAGTTGCAATGGATTGACTTTCTCACAGTTCACACCGTGCACGATTTCTATTAAACCGTACAAGTTAATCTATATATGTAGGTGTTTCAATGGTACATGCGGAAGTTAAGACATTATTAGGCCCATGCTTGAAATATAAAAATTATAAGAATTTAGCCTATACCCTCAGTAGGAAAGCAACAACTAACGAAGCGATAGACGAAATAAAGAACGTGAAATACTTAGGAAATATAGAATTGGTATATTGACATACCGGTACTATTGTAGAAAGGGATTAAATAGTGTTGTGGTAATTCTAATATAACACAGGTCAATAAACTCATCACGCTTTTAATTAATCCCTTTCTACAATGGTATGTCAATATACCAATTCTATATTTCATAAGTACTTCACGTTCTTTATTTCGTCTATCGCTTCGTTAGTTGTTGCTTTCCTACTGAGGGTATAGGCTAAATTCTTATAATTTTTCTATTTCAAGCTCCCCTCGTATACAAGATGAAATTCATTAATCATGCTTGAATTTTTGGTCAAGTCAGCATGGTTAATTCATTTTAATCGAAATTTTAATTTTTTCAAAGTCTACAAAAAGAGCCACAATCTGATCTTTTATGACGTAAAACCAAACCTCCGAATGAATTTTTTTCATGCCGGTAGTATGTTTACAAGATGTAACAAATAGTGACATTCCTCACATCCAAAGGATGAAATTATACGCTATTATGAGAATTTGTTGTCCGGTTTTTTTTTCACTTCGAGTAAGCAGCACAATATAACCACACCAACCAGCAGGGACACCTTGACTTTTTCTGTGTTCCCTGTCATTCCTGCGCTTGTCCGAAAGTCTTCTTCAGCACTTCAGGGTTTAAGCACTTCTGCTTGTTCCGTCTTCGCATTCCATTAATTATTCCCATCTTGAGCTTGGACGCCCTATATCTATTCTTCCGCTAGGATTTTATTTCTTAACCAAAACCGATATTATTTCTTCTCTCATTAGCTCCTAATGTTCTTTCTATATTCATTCCTGTTTTTTTGTTTATTTTTTCTTGTATTTTATATATGTTTAGTTCTTCTCTAATCCTTTCTTTTCTTATAAAATCTCGTCTTGTGCATCTTTTAACTCTTCTTAAAAATCTCATTTCTGCTGCTTATATTTTGCTCTTATCTATTTCTTTTAACATCTAGGAATCATTTCCATACATGAGCACCGGGGGTGCCATGATGATAAATGTTTTATTTTGTTCCTTTTCTAGTTTTATTATTTAATTTTCTTGCTATGGTTCCACATATCTTCTGAAACTTATTCACCTTGTTTTCTACATCCTTATGTAAATCAAAACTTACCTCACATCCTAAATAACTAAAACTTGAAACCTGTTCCAGGCAGTTGTCCGAAAGTGGAAATAGTATTATTTCCGTATTTCTCACAAATACTGTTTAACTAAAGGCTGTGTTAGAATGAAAATGAAGATGAACCGAAATGGTGGGAGTCGTGCCAAACTACGGTACTTGAGAATGAAATGGACATACTTGATTAATCAGGGCCGGTTCTAGACCGGACAACATCTACTCATCCCACTGTCTAAAGCATTTGCGCGTCGACTATAAGTCTTGCTATTAATTCATTGGAACTGTAAAATGAAATTACCCCTTCATATAAATCATTAGATCACAAATAAATGAGCAAAACGTGGGTACAATACTTACTGACAATATTGCAATGCTCACTGTTAAAGAGCAAAATTTAAATGCTGTCACTTCATCACATTCCAGTAAAGCGAAAACGTTTCTTAAAAATACTTTGTATCTAGATATTGCAAAACAGAAAGCTTAATGATGGCTTGTAGACCACCGGAGGAGCTAGTATCGCGCCAACTATCAAAGATTACATTATTGTTATTGGGAGAAAGTGAATCAGCCATAAACAATTAATAGGTGATGTTGCTGCGTTACAACGTATTGACTTCATTTCATATTTTCAAAGTTACATGAGACGGTGAACATTTAAAATAATTCTACAGAAAAGTAAGCAATTTTATGTAATTTTCCAGGAAGAAAGTTATTAAGTAGATTATTTATTAAATGGATAATTTATAATATATAAACAAAATTGAACATCTGGAGAAAACCATAAGGAAAATGAGTCGGTAAGACCAATCAGTTAATCCAATATATAATTTTAGAGTTCAGAAATATATTATAATTAGAATAATTTTCCTTAAAATTTCCTTAAAAATTCGAAAACGTATCCGTAGTTTAAAAAAGTAACAAGTAGAAAACAATTTGTAACGTTTTATTCAACTTGAAACCCCATATTAGTTTGAGATAAGAAACCATATTTTGATACCAGCCTTCAATTTTCTCCTTCCTGAAATCATAGCTATGGCAATTCTAATGCGGGGTACGAACGAGTAACCTTCAGAGAGCGAACAGCAGCCGCTTTTATCTCACGCCACAACTAGTAGGCTACCGGTACTTAAGTACTGATTTTGAATGACTGTACTTTTTCTGCCTTATGCCTATAGATTGTTTTGCCAGTGGATATTTTGAAATTAATCTTTATTTCACTAAACCTATCCGTGTAGGCCTACACTTTTTCAAGCGAAGATTCGACAAGTTAGGATCATTCCCCTGTGAGATGGGATGAAGATATTTTTCGTTGTAGACGTTCTCCTTCAAAATAGCCAATCACCGCCTAATAAACAAGGGAATCAAGAAGTTAGTCTTGAGTTCTTTTTTTTTAGGTATTTACGGCAATGTGGATTTTTTGCTTTAGAAAAAATGGGTCGAAGAAAAATGTTTCGGGAAAATGGATTCGATAAACTAAGGGTATTTTGGGTGGAATACAGTATGTAGAACAATGAACAGCAGAGCTACAATACATGAACAATAGGACAATATGTTAAAGATGCCGATTCGTCTACCACATGAATGAGCCGGGATCTGACCCTGTCTGTATGGTAACGCTTCTTTCTGATTGCTTCTCGTTTTCAGTTAAAGGTAAAATCGCATTGTAAGGGGGCCCACTTTTAAAACCAATTAAAACACCTGATATCACACGTATTTTGTTATAGATACTTCTCTGGAGAGGAGATGTCTCGACGAATGATTTGGTCCAACCCATCAACCCTAAACGTTACACTTTCTTTTATAACACGATCTAGGGAAAAGTAGCATGAATTCCGCCATATTTTAATCTCCTTATGATGAAGAAACTCGTGATTGGACGTTGGAGGTTTGACGTCACACCGCTAGAGCAGCTATAATTGTGGGTAACAGATTGACACACCTCGCGGGAGAGATAATATTACACATTTTCGAAACCTACAAACAGTGTATCGTACAGTATTCTACAAATGCGTTTGCTCTTCGCTACGGCTGCCGCCTCCGCTTCGCGCGATTAATTATGTGGTTAGTATTATGCATCATTTAGATTATCTTTAGACAACTTACCTTAATTCAGAGGTGGGTACAAGGTACCACATTTGGTCTTCCTGCCTCGCTTAGAAACAAAAAACATCACCCGTCCGTGGAATCCTGGTCACATCGCGTGAAGGGCCCCCTTTGCCCAATTGAATCCTATTTCCAAGCACTATGATGTCCACAACCTGTGGAGGATCATACCATTTCATCCGCGTTGATGCAAGATAAGTTGCATTGGACAGGTAAGAGTGACCGCAAGGTCAGTCACTGTCACGGTCAGTCACGCTGAGTGGGTCACTGCATCACGGGGGCACGATCGTGATTTGGACATTGCAACATCCACATTTGCGAGTATTGCTTGCTACAGTGTGGGAAACACTGTTCATATTCCAGGTCACGATCTTCACTCATTTATGTTATACTGCTTCATTATATAAGCTAATTGTAATACACGTTATTATTTGATGGAAAATAAAATTAAAATATGCATAACCATAGACGGATTTTCAGGCAATCTTCCGGTTCAAGGCATGACTGGTTACATTATTTTTAAACCAAATCTAACTTTACACATTAATTTTATTCTGTTCACTTGGTATTAGGTACACTGTATTTGCATTGATCAATTTGAGAACAGTAGGAAGAAAATCCAAAATATGTATTTATTTTTGTACATATTCATTTATTTTCTTAACCGTGACGCTTGGCATGAAACCGTATTGTCTAAACTATTGTTATGTAAGAGATGATCCATGATTTTGTATATTATTAGCAATTCTAGGAAAAGCCAATAATAGACAGTCGTGTATCATCTTTTACATAATAATAGCCTGAAGAAAACTTCAGTACCGTTTCATGTCTTTGCAGTAACAGCTTGGATGGAAGATATTTACACCTCCCAAAAGCGCTGGGATAATAATATTTGATATTACAGCAGCCTTTAACTTCGAATGGTGACCAAAGATTCTTCAGCACCAGCGTAAAAATAAATCCCCCCAAAATATATCAGTTTGTATAAAGCTACTTCACTGACTTGAAGAACAGGCTATCAGTAATATGATAATTTCACGCAGTATTTAAAGAGGATGTCCACAAGGCTCTCCCCAATTGCAGCCTTAGATTCTGATTCATGCTATACGACGATATTCTGACCCTACAACTTCCAGAACTTCCAAACTGATCACAGACGACGCCCGTCTTCTAACTCCCTCTAGCAAATAACTTCTCTCAATACAACTGCAAATAAAGCATTATATTGCATCAGTGGGGATGCAACAAGCTGAGTTTCAACGGAACGAAAATAACAGCAATGCCGGTCAGTTGGAAAAGAAAAACAGAAGTACTCAAATTAGAAATTAACTTCCAAAATAACCTACTGAAGTTTTGCAATCGATGCGATATCTCGGAGTTATCTTAGACAGGAAACTCAGCTTCTGCTAGAGTTTAACAACAAAAGCTAACAAACTTCCAGCGAAACTATCCTTCGCTACTCGACCTACCTAAGATATTAGATATTTTACTTACATTTATCGTGGGGCAGTGGAATCTACAACATCATTCCACTACTTTTGAAAACCCCATTGAAGGAGATCAGCGCCAATATCCCTATAACACGTTTTCTGTTGTGTGACGCATAAAAAATGCATAATTTCACTTTAAATATTCATATACACGTAATTAATATTTAATATTAATTTCATTAAGACAGATTGTCTTTACCATTTACTATTTTTAAATGATTTAAAGAATTATTCGTGGTTTTTCCTCCGAATAAAAGAAGAGCAGTGTTTCCATCATTTCTTAAATTCATTATCCTCAACCTACCCTATGAAAATTTCCATACATCCCCACTGATTAGAAGTGGATGTCTGAAGTAATGGAAAAACAGTATTAGATAGCAAGTTTGTTTCCACAGTGCCTGTAAGCAAAACCAGTTACTTGTAATCAGGAACTAATAATTGATATAAACGTACAAACATTTCATCTGCTTCAACACCTCTGAAAGAAAGTGGTTGCTTATTTCTCCTTATAATGTTTCCTTTAGCCGCCCCCATGGCTGAGTGGTTAGACGCTCGCCTTCCACCGCTGGGACTTGGGATCGAATCTCGGTGGATCGATGTGAAATTTGTGGTGGACAAAATGGGGTCGGGACAGGTTTTCTCGGGTGCTTCTGTTTCCCCTGCCATGTATCATTCCACCGTTGCTCTACTTATCATAGTATGACCATTTGGTTGCAATAAAGAATTATAATGTTTCCTCTATCGCTGATATAATTTCTTTGGCGGTATTATCACGGCCCTCATATTATAACGGTTGGTGCCAATTTACAACGGTCTAAACCAACTGTCCCTTTATTATAGGTCTATAAATCAGGTTGACTTCCTTTATGTTAGGTCTTATACGATCTAACAAGGTTGCCATACGTACGACTATAGTCGTTTTAACATAACGTTTTATATATTTTTAATCAATCTAATGGCGTATTTTAAATTTTGATATGTATCCAGCTCTTTGTTTTCTCGTAGTTTTTGCTGTAAGCATGTTGCCAATAATTACAACACTGTGGCAATTACAGTTTATTTAATTTTATTGTATTTTATCAAATTTATCACATCGGAAGATAATGAAAAACGCTTAATAATTTGTAAATAAGATGATTTATTAATAATTACTGATATATGTAAGGTGTATAACACCGATTATTTATTGTTATTAATATTATTATTATTATTATCGCATTAAGTTCATTACACTGAAAAATCACAAAGTATACGACAGTTTTTACTAGTATACGACTATTTTCGAACATTGGTACGACTGTTTTATGTTTCTGATCTGGCAACTCTGCGATCTAAGCTAATATCGTTAAGATATAGTTTGTCTTCTCCACATGCTCTTTGTAATGTCTGCACGAATTCTTCTGTGAAACTGTACCTGCTTTATATGGGTGATTTGTAAACAGTGTTACAACATGAACATTGAAACTGTGGGAAAGGTGGTTGTTAAGCTGAAATAAAATGTCAGTTTAACATAGAGATGTGTACTGTTCCTCCTCGTACAATGGTGAAATTAGAGAGCACGCTTCGATAGTATGGAATAAGAGCATTGGGCAACATTTACATCCATTAATATGCATTGTAGTTATACTTCTTACTGTCAAGGTCCTTCAATAATGATTGTGCATTATGATTGTACGTCTGGTTGAGTTTTTCTGGCCTGTTAATAAGACAAACTTATAACGCTTTTTTGTAATAGATATATGCCTAAGCATGTACTTTGTGCTTTAGGTGAAAAAATCTTATGAGAACCACCCAACTTTCTCTATCCTTCAAATTCCAGTGTAGAATACACGAATTTATTTAGTGCGCGTTCAGTTGTCTCAGCCTCATTCACAGTCGCATTGTTCATGAGGCAAGTTTTGTATGAATTGAGTAGCTTACAACCACCCGTCGGAGAATTTTCACGATAAAATTATTTAAATAAACGTTTTAGCTCTTGGTATAGGCCTAAGCACCTTATATACAAAATTTAAATACAATTTTTAGCTCTTGATATAAGCCCATTATACAGGGTGTTAATTAATAACACCGAATTATGTATAGAGGGGACATATACAAGCAACTTCCATTAGGAGATTTTTGCTCTCAGACGTAAAATGTATAATCTACAGGGCACTAAAGTCATTACTATTTGAATCTCATAAGTCAATAATGAAGGGAAATAGGGATAAAATTAATAAATGTATTATTAAATTGACTTCATGCCTTCTTAGTGATCGATAAAAATCTGATTCTTAAATCATTCATCAACAGCTATATCATAATTTCGAGTTTTCATAATCTGCAAAATTTACGGACTAATCACATGACTGGTCGCCACTGCATTAGTTTTGTTATTCATAACTACAGTGTTAACAACGAAGTTCCTTTGTTTTGCATTTTTTTTCAAACGTTAGAAGTCAGTGGCGGCCATGCTCTGGGAGATCTTATGCTGTAACAGGAAAAACTGAATCCGTAGGGCAAAAAATTCCTAATAAAAGTTGCTTGTCTATGTCCCCTCTACACAGGTAGAATATTTCTGTGTTATTCATTAACACCCTGTATACAAAATTTAAACAAAATCGTTGGAGCCGTTTTCGAGAAAATTGTGAACAGGTTTTGAACTTGCGATCGTGCAGATGCAAATTTGCCACGTTATCGCTTCGGAATGTTCGGTTTATATTCATAAAGCATTTCAAATAAAGTACATAGGAAACTGACAATTTGCTGATATTATTATATTATACACTTGCCTTTCATTTTTCACGGATGATTAGTTTTATACGAAGTCTAAAATAGCACTTCTTTTGTATAGTGATAGGGGAACTTTTTCGGAAAAAATTACAATTTACTTACAAATTTACGTATACGGATATTCCTAAACGACTTCCATATGCAGCCAACCAAACAGAATGCCATATCTTGTGATATTTATTTTATTTTAGACTTTGCCGATGCCCTACGATAGAAATTCCTTGGATTCTTTTATAGCGTAGGCGACGGCATGGCCAAATGATTGCAAGAATATGGCAAGTTTTTGTTGATTTCAACGATGATAGAGCTGTTCAAAAAATTGTTTTGTAAACCATGTCCACATTATCCTATGTTAGAGTTAGGCTAAGCAGTTCAAATATGATGGATTTGTTAATAATTCACACTTTTCTTGGGTCAGTGGAGTTACTCTTCAGATATTACAGTACCGGTATAAACTCAGTTGAATATATTGTTTAGTTAACAAATTAATTATTTTATTTTCCCAACAAAATGGTATCAGTCCATTCCAACATAATTGAGCACGGGGGTCCTGAATATGGTTACTGTATGCCTTAGTATTTACAATATTAACAATATACAATATAAACAATATACGTTTACAATTAAGACACTGGTTTCGGCTGTTTACTTCTCCTGGAGGAGTATTAATAAAATTCTATTTAAGTCAAATACAGATGCCTGTGTAGAATTCAAAGGGAGCCCTTTATTATCCCCACAAGTTATATGGATATTCCTAATGACAGAAGATAATTCCACGTGAATTTGAGTAAAGTGCCTCTGCATCCAAACAAAAGTCCAGTCACTGACCAATGACTCAAACCGATGCCATAACGTTTAGCAAGGTCAGGAAGGCATGGTTTGTAAATCGATTTATTCTCTTCATCAGCTGCTGAAGCCTGGTTCACATCAATCTCATATCTTATGGTAGGATCTAATACCAAAGCTTTTCTATTTTGATGACTTATGGCTATAATGTCAGCTCTTCTAGTTGAACCATTTGTCGATACAATGAACCTCCTCGTATACATTCCATTTCATCTGCTACAGAGCAGAGCTAGAGCAGTTCTCACGTTGTGATGCCTTGTAGTTATAAGACGTTCGTTTTGGGGGCAGGATCCCAGTACATGTCCTAATGTAAACTTTAGCATATGAACAAAGTTTTTTTCTGTTATTTTATATTCCAGAAGACTGCAAATTGTGTTAGTACTTTTCTTCATGGCCCCCACCACAAAAAGAAACAATCAAAATAATATGCCTTAAGGAAGTGGAGAAATCAAGAAGGCCATGACTTTTCATTCGTAGAATCTTTGCAATTAAGTTGTCATAACTCTTGAAAAGTGCGTTATTTCAGTATTCCGTTAGACAATTTTTCAAATAAATTGAGTCGTGAAATGTTAAAAACTCACGTCTTACATATCCGAGTCTCAACGAAACGTCTTTTATTTGTATAAGGCCAGATTAATCATTTTACTGGAAGAGACTGAGGCAATGTGAGAGAGAATAGGATTGACCTTTCTCTTGTATGGAAGTGGGAAAGAAGTGTTAAACGCTAACCCAGAGGCTTGGAATTCAGTTTCTCTCGTGATATTAATTGAATTATACAATGGAAGATGGGAAATGAAAGCAACAGGATAAGTCGGATTTCCCAGGTGTTCTAGACAACAATATTTTTCTTAATTATTATATTTGTCCATCTTTTAATATCAAGATTGTGGATTTTCTCTGTAATCCATTGAAAAAGTTAAGATTACTTTAGAGTCAATGCCAACTTCCCATTTTCTTTTTCTGAATGCATGAATTAGGATTCTGTTACAGAGGAATAGGAGTGATAATTTTACACTAGCCAATGACAAAAAGTTCTATGGTTAGCTTTTTTGCGATGGACCGGACCATACTTTATGCAGAACTCGAGGGAATGAAGGTACTGTAGAGTAACAGTGGTCAACAGGTCAAGATAGACCGAGAAACAATAATATTGTTATAAGCTTCCCTTTCTTTCTTTAATTATCTATTTCTCACTTCTCTTTTCTCTCTTTCTCTCTCTCCGTTTCACATCCTCTCTTTCTGTTTCCCTATCTCTTAATTTTTTCTCACAAATATGCACACTCATTGTTAACCTGGTACGAATCTACGTGTTGTCACCATTAGAGTTCTATTAAAACTCTGCTTTGAGATGATGAAATTATCTACACAAATTAAAAGTTAATGTTTACTTATTTACTCAAAAACTACTCGACTGGTAGAACTGAATTAATGCATGAACATAGCTTTTATACCTGCAAAGAACATAAAACCATGACCGTTTCGAAATAATTCATCATTTCAAGATGGTTGCCGTTTTAATGGTTTGAGTTAACAACCGGAAAATATTCCTTGCCGATATTCAACTTTACTATGGCCAAACTGTAGGTCATATCGAATTCTGAGACTACTTACAGTAATTAAATTTGTTCCAGACCTGTGATTAGGTTTCCATGACATTCCATGACAATGTGCATACGCGTAATGTAAATAAGTTTTTCTTTAATAAAGATATGCATATATCTTTGTCCTGACTGACTGACTGACTGATAGAGAATCAACGTAGAACGGCTGAGTGTTCTTCCGATGGACGACGGCTACAAAGCCAGGAAAATCTTAAACAGCATTGAAATTTTACTCATATAAATTCCAATTTTGAGATTGCGAAAAATGATATTACCCTGTTTTGATTTGACTTGTGGTTCTATAATTTCTTCTCTTCTCTCTTTCAATCAAAGCACTAGATAATCAAATTGATCGTACATATTACATTATAATTGGATTTGGATTTCTCCTTGTAGTTGTTAAGCTGTAGTTTATTTGTATGATATCCTGTTTAATGTATAGATATATTCATTTATTTATCGAGTCATTCATGCATAGGTTTCTTACTCAATCTTAAATGACAGAGAATGTTGTATATGTTTAGGTAATTACTTTGTGTTATTAGGAAGAAGCACTTTAGTTATTGCTATAGTAAATAGCTTTGCTGTCACAAGAGGAAACTATAAAAAATGCTAATGCTACTGGCATCAATAAGAGGCTTTCATGGCCGGAATCTTGAGTGCTGGACAGGTCTAATTATGTTAAATTATTTTTATGGTTGGTAACTGAACTTCCGAACTTATTGAAAGTTTCATTGTTAATACCGTACCTGAAACTGATAGCAAGGCACTGTCTTTTTGTTCCCAAACTCACGGGTTCCATTCCGACCCAATTTAGTGGCATGTATGTGTGCCCAAAAGCGAGAGCCCCGAGTCAATATGTATACAGGCATGTAAAATAACTCCAGCGGGACAAAATTCCGTTATGCCGACTAGGTTTATAGCAGGTAGCAGTACACAACCGTCATTTCATAAACACAACAAACAAACAAAAGATGTAAACCAGCTGTACCCATGATAAAATAATTAATATTTATCCCTTTAAGATTTTGCTAATAACACCAGCGCAAAGCATTAAATTGTTTTAAAGTCTATGTTTTGAAACATTGCAAATCTCACCAGGTGGACATTGATGAACTGACACTACATAATTATTAGTAACTTAAGAAAAAAATATTTAACAGATGAGTCATAGAGGAGCTCATCTGGAAACTCTCCGTGCCAGAATGTTTAAATTGTTAGTATTCGGGTGTTATCTCATACTTGAGAATTACGAAGGCGTGGAAATTAGCGAATATTTGGGAGAATTCTACGCATGCCATCGTGATTCAAGTTTTCTGCTAAATATATGTGCACCAGACGATTGCTGTGTGAATATGTTGAGTTCCCACACCGAGTCACGTAAAATATCACAACCAGTCGTGAGCCCTACAGTACGCCCGACTATGCATCCCTTCCCAATTTCATCAACAAATATGGTAATATGTTCACTAAAGTAATTTTAACACATATAAATTATCACTTTGTACTACCTTGATCTAAAGAAACATATTTACCTATATTGTAGTCCTCATGGCCATCTTGTGTTTAACTTACGTGAGTAACTCCCAGATTTGAAATAATGGCTTTGGACATTAAACTGCATGCGACTGCCGTGATTTCCATAGAAATACTTCAACAAAGAGCAGTGTCGTAGGGAAGGGGTTGTCCAGGGGATCCGGACCACCCCCAAATCAAAACCTAAAATTCTATTTAAGTTATTTAAGCTCTATTTTGTCTAATATTTAATTATTTTACTTAGTAATAAAATATAGAACTTGTAAATGTAGGCCTATTATTTCCACTGTTCCATTTAACTTTTCTTATACACAATAATACGTGTTATAACTTAGGTAACGATTTCTTGTTTAAGTTGGCATGTAAACAAATTTGGTAACTAGTTTTTCAATGATGAAATAGCGTAAAATGTGATTTTCATTAGTCTTTTTTGGCGTGGGATTCCATACCCCCAAAACCTCCGGCACTTTCAACCCTCCCCGAAATTATTTTCTGGCTATGCCACAGGGGAGGAAAGTCATATATAAAAATATTGACTGGGAGACCTAGACGTAGTTGGGAGGACAATATTAAGATAGATTTAAGGGAAGTAGGATTTGCGAGTGATGCTTGGATGGAGTTAGCACAGAATAGGCGGCAATGAACCCCCGGGTTCCATAAAGTAGATAATATTCGTTTAGCTTGCTTAGGAATTGTCTATTGCCATTGAGTAAGTAAGTAATTGTAGTAGTAGTAGTAGTAGTAGAAGTAGTAATAATAATAGTAATAATTTCGGTAGCAATAATAAAAATAATAATAATAATCATCATCATAATGGCGAAAGACAAATATAGGGTGCAGTTTAAGCTCCGCCCACTCGATATTCACTTTTTGTTTCTCAGCGAAGCATGGCGACAAACTATCCTTGTATATTGTCGCCGATACTCCCGACCATACCAAATATTAAAAATGTGGGAGTGCCCCTTGTACCAAATATTAAAACTGCGAGAGTGTCCCTTGTACCTAATATTACAAATTCGAGAGTGCCCCTTGTACCAAATATTAAAAATTCCAGAGTACCCACAGGTTTGCCTTGTACCCAACAGTTTTTCAGCCTGTTTATCCTCGAAGAATTCGTTAGATCGTGGTATAAAAGAAAGTGCTTCGCTGGTATATATCTCATGCGACGATGCACCTTATATTTGGTTTTTCCCATAATAATAATAATAATAATAATAATAATAATAACAACAACAAGGAAGAAGAAAACTATTTTTATGTAGGGATTTTTTGTTTTTCTTTTGAAATTGGGAATTTTGTGTTTGTTTTATTGGTAGCACTAGATTTTTCAAGACAGCCGTTAGCTGTATGGTAAATGCGGAGATCGCTGTCTGCTGGTGTTGTGAGAAATTGAGTTTAGTTTTTGTAGTGTAAATTTTCAATATTATTCGAACTTGGATACATTTTAAGGGAACTACAGAACATTGTAAGTGTTTATCTATATTTTAAAATAATATTCAGTGGTATCAATACATTTTTAACCTAAAATTCCCCAATGACAGATGTTGAAGGGCCTCTAAACTACAACTTAACCTAAAATTAGCAATGAAAGAAAATTCTACTTTGTCTTCTATGATCACTATGTTATTTGAAATTATTTAAGTTCCATCCGAGCAAAGTACCGGTAGTTCATTCCGGTCAGCAAAATTGCATATTTAATTGGTTACTGCTTCTACTAATTGAAGAGCATGTCCAATGTAAAGAATAATAATAATAATAATAATAATAATTTTATTCGTCCATTGATCAATATACATGATATAAGACACGTCAAAACAAACAACACTGTAGAAACAGGTTAACACACAAATACATTCATACACATTACACACATTACTTATGAACAGGTTAAGACTAAAATTCTTTTACATATGCATAAAACATTGAATGGCTAATAACTATTAAAACTTTATAGATATATCAAAGAAGAAGAGTAGAGTAGAACATATTTTAAAGTATGAGTCGACTCTAAGTAAAATGGGGAGTGAACAAAAAGTCATTAATTTCAAGAAACTTAAATTTCATGAGATGTGATTTTAATTTCTTTTTGAAAAGGTTACTGTCTAGATTTTGTAGTTGAGTTGGTAGCTTATTGTATAAACGGATGCCCAAATGTGAGATGCTTTGTAGGCTTTTGGTGATTCTGTGACAATTAATATGGAGATTAGAGGATGACCTAGTAAGATGATTGTGGAATTCGTTGTTTTTTTTAAAGCAAATTTTATTTCTATGGATGAAATTTAGTGTCTCAAAGATAAAGATGGAGGGTACTGGTAGAACCTGAATGTCTTCAAAAATACGTTTGCTGGGTGTTCTAATCGGAACATGTAATATAATTTTCAATATTCTTTTCTGGATTTTAAAAATCTTAGCTGCTTTTGGGGAGGATCCCCAGAATGGAATGCCATAGGAGATTAAGGACTCTATACAATTAAAGTAGATGATCCTAAGAGTCTGTATGGAGCATACATTGCTAAGTACACGAATAGTAAAACATAGTTTACTAAGTCTCCCGGTGAGATCAGAAATATGAGCTTACCAAGACAGTTGAGAATCTATCCAGAGACCAAGAAATTTAGATTCATTTTTTTTTTGAAAGAATAGTGTGGTTGAAACTTAAATTAAAATTAAATTGCTTTGCCTGATGGTGTAGAAAATGAATATAAACTGTTTTGTCGACATTAAGTAGTAGTTTGTTTGCAGTTAACCAGTTGTTTAGGTTCTCAATTGCTTCATTTACTTGAATTTGAAGGGAAGGTGGATCGAAAGATCTAAAGATCTAAAGATAAGATTTGTATCATCGGCGAAGATAATTGTTTGGGCATGGGGTATACAAGTTGGAAGATCATTTATATAGATTAAGAATAAAACTGGACCAAGAATAGAGCCTTGTGGGACACCACGAAGAATATATTTTTTAGAAGATTGAACTGAGTCGATTTCTACGATTTGCTGTCTATTTTTTAGATATGATTCAAATAAAGAGTAGGCAATTCCTCTAATTCCCAAGTTGCACAGTTTTAATAGGAGGATTTCATGGTCAACTAGATCAAAAGCTTTGGAGAGATCAAGAAATAAACCTAGTGAATGCTGATTATTGTCCTTAGCCTCCAAGACTTGTTTTATAAGGTTATAAATAGCATCATTTGTAGATTTATTTTTTCTAAAACCGAATTGGAAAGATGAGAAATATTTTTGCGATTCTAGAGAAGGAGATAATGATTGATTTAATGTTCTATTCTGTAATATGACTTAATTTTATGTACTTCATCTATATCTACGTGCATGCCTATTTGCAAAATATGATTTTACAGGATACACAGGTCCAGGGGTCCTGAACCCCCCCCCCCCCCAGACGCCGAACACATTTTAGAATTTCCAGAAACTAAAACGATTCGATAAAAATGTTATAAAAATTCTTAGAAATAAGTGTGGCATTAGCATATAAGAAATTAAGAACTACGAGAAACATAGAAGCATTGAAGGAGATGGAGAACTTTTTATGTCTGGCTAAAATTAAACTGGAAAACAACTTCAGTAAGAATAACAGTTCAACTGTGTACATTTGAATGTAACTTATTTATTAAGGCACTATGCGTACATACTACAGTAGGGCTTGGCCTATATGTAGAAATATTTGCGTTCCAAAATAAACAAGTTTCAAGTAGAGATTTTAAAACTCATTTCGATATTCACACATTTTCAGTAAAAAATGATATGACTAATTTGACTAATGTAAATATGACTATAGAGGCTGTTAGATGGTTTTATCATAATAATAATAATAATTTTATTACAAATAACAAAGCATTTCTTTGCTTCACGATTATAAAGGTGGTTTTTCTGACATTGTCTATTTTTAACTGATTAATACTCCAATAACTGCTTGGGAATTCAAACTCAGTACATGACTAAATAATAATACAGTCGATTGCCTTGATAACGTGGGAAGCTATGTTTAGCATTTTATTGGTGGTGAGAAATTTAAATACTGGTAAAAGTTACGTTGTTTTACAGCTTACCATTAATGATCTATCATTGTTTTACACAGTATTTCCGCACAAGATAGAAGGTCAAGACTGTAATATGGAAATTATGTTTTCACATGTTGGACTAATTTGAGTTTAATCTCTCGATCTTAATTTCAAAAGAATATTTCTTAGGAATGTATTATTTTTATAAGCTGTCTAACTTGAAATTGAAAATTAGCACTACTGGGTCTGTACAAAAATTACAAGTGTCGGTAGGCAAGATCAAGTTTAAAAGTTTATTTTGGGTGCAACTTTCTGAACACTAATTAGGTCTATATTTTGAAATAAACTTTGTGTGAAGCCTCTTTTTGTGGATCATTCTATTTTTATAAATAGTAAGTCGTTGTCTGTCTCCCCATAACTCACATTAATGCTAAAAAGCTTATTTGGGTTTTCTCTCAGAGAAATAGCTAGTTGTCGTCTACTAATGAATTATAATGTAGATTGTAGTATATTATGTTTCGTGTGTCATTATTAGGTTCGTTATTGTTATTACTACCACTTTTACTACTATTATATTATGGAGCAAAATGGAGTGATTTCCGATTCCCAGTAGATTTTCTTTCTTTCTATCCAACGAAGGGGTTGGGTGCAGAACAGATAAATTGCGTGTAATTTCTCCCCATGCTACTTCCTCCTGTAAGAGTGAAAACATTGATCAAAACGATTGGAAAATATGGCCTGCACTAGGAGCTTGGCACATGCAATACTTTCCCAGGAACCAAACTCGTCCTTATAGTTTATAAATAGTAATGATTCCTTCATGCAAAGTTCTTTATACCCACTCCTGATGTGCTGATCTCAGATATAATAGTATTCAACATAACCAAGTACTCCTAGAGCTTCAATACAACAATTATACAGGAGTAATGGAACAAAGTCTGTATACACCCAAATTACTTATACATACAATTTTAGAGGCTATATTATCCTAAACAGTTTTATTACTTAACAAGAAAATCTACGGCGTAATGGAAAACCAGTATTTTCAAGGTCGGGATGGTTAGCAATTACTAGATCAGAAGATCACATAAAATACATTTGATTCTAAAACACCTGAAGTAATATACACACTCCCCAGGGACTCCTCAGGTCATAGAGAACGTATGGTTAATTTCAGACTTCTAGCTGAAAGGGTCTAGGAGGAGTAGGCCTAAGCGTAGATACACACATTTTTAGGGCGCATTTAATATCGTAGGCCTATAGATAAAGTTACAGGCGGAATGATACAAATGCAATGTTTACCAGCACTGGAACTTTGCTAGCGAATGGATAATAATCTGTTTACATAAATAACAGAGGTATGATGGCATAACTTACGTTTTCTTAGTTCATCTTAGTTTCGCTCCTCTTCCAGCGGCCGTTCATCCTGAACGTGACATTATAAACCAGAAGTATTTATGGATGCTGTGAACTGTTATATCTCGATCAAAGCTCTTAACAGACATTTAACAAACCGAAGAAGATCGTGAGCATGAAGAGAGTCACGAAGCCACATTGAGCAAGCAGCATTTTCACGAAATGTCGCACACACGACTGTGTTTCTCATGTCGTGTAGGGTTGTTACTGGGGTGAGAAATATCGTACACACCTACAAGTCGTGCTCTACATTGTCCCTATTTTACGCTTTCTTCGTTCCCTCCCTTGATTTCCTCTAAAAACTTGTATTAGTTTTTTTTCTATAGGCCTATGGTAGAGTAGTCTAATTAAAAAAAAAACTCAAGATCTTTCATATTATTCTAAAAATTCAGACATTTCAAAATAATGAAATGAAATTATTTGAGATTCACATGCCATCTGTTGTGTTCTAGCCGAGAATGCATTTTTTGTTGTTGATTAAAATCATTAATAAATTGAGACTGAAACGCATGCTGTAGTAACAGCAACGTCATCGGTACATTTTATTTTACACTTATATCGTAAAAATTAACGAAACAAATTGTATTAAAGTAAAATAATTACACACAAAAAAATCCATCTATAGCCTGTCTAACAATTTGAAGTACGAACACGAAGGCCTAGTATAAGCTAGCGAAAATAGAATAAGATAGAGTAGGAAAGAATAAATATAATTACTAATTGATTAAATTTATTAGAATATACTTAGTTATAAATTACGGTACTGATTCTTGTTTAGACCATATATTTTTTAAAAGCTTGAACAAACATTGGAATTTTTCTTCTGGAATTTATAGTAGTTCAATCACTGATCATCTGATTTTTGCTTTGTTATCTAATGCTAGCTTCCCTACTCCTAATATATCTAACGAACTTTCAGCTCGTAGAAATGGCATTTTGAATTATAATGACTTTATCTTAGATATTAAAAAAGAAACGTGGAATAATGTACTTTACAATCAAAATTCGGATGAAAGCTTTCATAATTTTTATAACATATTACAGAACTATATATGTAAAAATACTTCTAACAATTTCCGAAACACTCCTTCCAAATACAGAAAAATAAAACCGTGGATTACAATAGGTATTATTAAATCAATTCGCACAAGAGATAAAATGGCAAAAAAATTAAAAAGCATCCCATCTAACACAGAATTGTCGAATAATTACAAGGTTTATAGAAATATGCTAACTCTGGTTATAAAAAACACGAAAGCTAGATACTATGCAGACCAATTTAATAAAAATATGAACAATTCCAGAAAATTTTGGCAGCTCATCAATGAAGCTACTGACACGGAACCAAATAATAATAATAAAGTCATAAAAGAAATTATAAGTGATGATGGCGTCATATTAAAATGTAAGCAAAAAATGGCAAATGAATTTAATACTTATTTTTAAAACGTGGGACTTGCAATTGCCGAAAAAATAAAGAGGACATCGAACTTGAATAATTTTCTACCAGATAAAGTGTCCTCATCAATGTTTTTATATCCTATAAGCGAAAGTGAGATAATTAATATTATTAACAAATTAAAACTTAGTGTTTCTCCTGGTATAGATAGTATTACGAATAAAACTCTACAGAAAATTGTTGACTTCATAGCTAAACCGCTGACTCATATTTTTAATTTATGTTTTTCGCAAGGTATATTTCCAACCGATTTAAAAAATGCTATAATCGTACCAATTCATAAGACAGGGGATAAGAACCAATTAAATAACTACAGGCCAATTTCCCTTCTACCAAGTATCTCAAAGATTTTAGAAAAATGTATAAAGAATAGGCTGATGAATTATTTAAATAATAATAAACTTTTATCTAACAATCAATTCGGTTTTCGTCCTAACCTGTCAACAGATGATACCATTTTTACGGTCACAACGAAAATCATAAATGAATTACATACTGGAAACAAATGTTTAGGTATATTTTTAGATTTACAAAAAGCATTTGACACTGTAGACCATAATATTCTTCTGGCAAAATTACATGCTCTAGGCATTAGAGGAAATGTTTTAAATTTATTTCGGTCGTACTTAAGTAATAGAACTCAGGCTACAAGAATAGATAATGATCTCAGTGATTTCCGGAAAATAAATATCGGTGTACCACAAGGTACAGTATTGGGTCCCATATTGTTTTTAATATACATAAATGAACTACTAAAGATTAATTTTAATATATTTAATGGCTCTATTTACTCATATGCTGATGACACTGTTGTGATTTTTAGTGGTTCTTCATGGAGTGAAACTTACAAAAATGCCAACAAAGGTATAAATCTTGTTAAATCTTGGCTGGATTTTAATTTACTTTCCTTAAATGTTGAGAAAACTACGCTAGTTCCTTTCGCTTTAACAGCTACCGGTATACAACAATTAAAAGTAACTAAAAATTTAAGCTTAAAAATACACAATTCAGGTTGCTGTATTAATAGCTGCACTTGTCCCTCCTTAAGTGAATCAAATAAAGTGAAATATCTAGGCATCATAATTGATCGACATTTAAGATGGGACAAGTACATTGAATATCTATGCAATAGGCTACGTAAAGCCATTTATAAATTCGTTATTCTCCGTTCATGTTTACCAGCTCATGTTTTACGTACGATTTATTTAGCCCTAATTCATTCTATTATTCAATATGGCATAATTGGGTGGGGATGAGTTGCAAAAACGATCCTCAGCCCTTTGCTTTGTCTTCAAAAACGCATCATAAAGATTTGTTTATCTAAGCCTCCTGACTATTCTTCCAAATTATTATTTTCTGAATTTAACGTTTTCATCATAGACCAAATTTACAAGTATGTCATACTGAATTATTTTCATAAACATCGTGACAATTACAAGTCAGAATCTCACGTATATAACACGCGAAGGAATCAATTTAATTTATTACTTGAACCGAAAAATGTTACAACTGCTGGAGCTAAGCACTGTTCAAGTTTTGGCCCAAGACTATTCAATTCATTTATTACCAACCATCCTGATCTAAATAGCTTAAACAACAAACAATTTAGGTCTAAAATTAGAAAATGTATATAATTATTACTTCTGTTTTCTACTATTGCTGTTATAACATTTTTCATATTAAAATTTAAAATTTGGATAGAACTTATTTTTTTTTGTTTTTTACTAAAATTTGAACAAATAAATTGTTATGTATTAATATTGTATTACCTCGTACCTTTGTATTGTAAAAAGAACATGTTCTAACCTTTTATACATGTATTCTGTCATACTTCTCTAAATTTTGTATTGTTTTAAGTAATTATTTAGTATAAGTTTTTCTCATATATAGAACTGAACCACCCCCGATCATAAGCTCTGCTTCTTCGGGTGGTGTATATGAATATTTTTCGTGTAATTTGAAACAATAAATTGTAAATTGTAAATTATATGTTTATACTCCTTTTACCTGCGAGGCGATATTGGGAGTTAGGGACGTGTGTCTATACTTAGTTATGTTCTTGTGATAGAACCAGTGTTTCTAATATCTTACTGACTTTTTTATTTCCTCACGTAATAAATTTGAGGTAATCTTTTTTGAATTCCCACAGATTTTCTCCCTGTTTTTCATGTTTGTATCTTTAAAAAAAAAGTGTAACAAAACTTCCACATATCTTTCCATTTGACTTTTCACGCTGAAGGTATTCTACTAAATAATTTATAAATGCGTGATTCCTAGCTGGTGGTATAAAGCAATTAAAACGTATTTTCAATGTAACAATGAATTATAGGCCCAAGCTGTTTCTCCATTCGTCCCGAGAAGTGCAAGTCGCTCAAAACGCTGACCGCTGATCTGACACTTGTCAAGTGTTTAATGTTTATGAACGACATTGCAGAAAAGGTTCACGAATATATTGTTTGAAATAAGTTTAAGGCTTAAGGCGAGCTAATTTAATTATTCAGTTGTTTACACTTAGAAATCTGTAAAACAGAAATTGCTCTTATATATTTTAACTCAGCTGTGTTTATACTCCTTTTACCTGCGAGGCCATATCAGGAGTTAGGGACGTGTGTTTATACATTAGGGTAGGCCATGAAACTATTGATTGTCAATTGTTTCCATTGGTATTTTTATGGAGTAAATTTCAACTGATATGAATTTAAATGGATACGATACAAGATGGAAAGGTGAGGATGATTCATGGTAGGTAAATATCCAATTCGGCATTTGCCTTTACGACTGGGAAAACATTTAAAAAACCCCATGTCAAATTGACCGGCCACTGGATTTGAACCTGGAACCTCCCAAATGCGAGTCCAAGATGTTATCATCTCGGTTACCTCGCTCGGTTTTAAAAAAGTTGAAAGCTTTATATATTATAACAATGGAGAGAGCCTACGTGTAGGCCCAACTAGCTACAAGTGTTACTCGAAAAATTTGCTGAATTATAAAGTCATTGATATACAGTCTTTAATAAAACAATGATTTGCAAATAACAATATTGAATAAACTGCCGAACTGAAAAGAGCCATTGATATATTTAACGAGACTACGATTTTTAGGTAATAAATTTTGAGATTTTGTACTTTTACAGAGAAACCAACTTACTCACAAACATTCCTAGATTCAAAGAAAGACTCCATGAAAAAAAAATCCCAATGCTGCATTATGTTGGCATCTTGAACAGGAAGGTTTCTACACCGTGCAACGCCAACTGCATTGCCCCAGATTGGAAGATTCATGAAGATTTATCTGACATGCGTTGTGCAACGCGTAGAGTTCCCATGTTTTGTTTGAGCACGCATACTGCCTGTCATCGCCTACTCGCCTACCGTACATGGCTTCCTGCTTGCTTGTGCATCGGGGTCTCTTGTCGGAAATTCGCTGCGGGGTGCAGAGGGAAACGCATCTCCTCTGATCATTGATACAATGGAGCAAGGAAATGGCACTTCAACTCACTGACCTAATTTTCAAGCTAATTTCCATACTAAATAAAAAATGTATATTTCTTTGATCATGAGCTCCCGTCGGTAGAGTGATTAGACTTAGTTTACAAGGATCCAATCTGACAAAGTGTTAATATCTACAGAAAGGTTTCCTTCAAATGGTCTAAGTAATTCCTTTATCTTGTATTTCAGTTAATGTGCGCTAAAGAAATTTTAACAGGGAAACATTTTTTGTGAAAACTTAAATGCCTCTTCTGCCTTTCTGGACCTGTACAAGGCAATAGCCCGACTCCTAAAGAATATTGAACCTTGCATGAAGAAAATAAAACTTTCAATCTGGTGAATGAAAGTGTAGGCCGATGGGAAACGATGTTCCAGCGCAGAAGTAGCGATAAAGAAGCTCAAGCCAGAAGACACTGAAGAAGTCCAATCCCAAGCAGCCAGATTTCTACGCCGGGATAAAAAAAAACCCTAAAATAACCAGCCAATGAAGAAGTGTCCTCCAGCCTCAGGTTGGCCGTCTACTTCTTCTACGGGGAGGAATGTTTTCATGGCTAGGAGGGTTGGCGAAAGCAAAAGGCCCATCTCCTGGCTTCCTTAACCTTCTTAATGAGATGTAGAGACACCTCTACGACATCTAAGTTTCTATGACTAGGAGAATGGTCCGGTCGTAGAGAATGGCACATCTACGACAGATTAGTGTGTTCCAAAAAAATAACCTCGAACTAGTAGTTCACCTATACTACGGGTAAAGTATAGTATAAAGTAGATCACTGATTTGTGGAATTTGAACAGGGAACACAGGAACAGAAGTACGAACAACTACAATAATTGTTATTATTAATTAATTATTAAAAGCTCCCAGTCCCTGATGCACCAATATAACACTGTAGTTATTCTGTCCAGACGCAATGTAACAGAGGATGAAAGACTGGTACTCACCAAGGGCGGAAGCATTTTTATCTTCTCTAGTACGATTCCTTTAACCAGTGTGGAAGTTGAGATAAAAAAGAGGCTCAACCGTAAAGACGCTGAAGTCCTATCCTACGCCGGGCTCAGTTACCCAAAAATAACGTGCCATCGTAAAAGCTACCCGGAGTCGGGAACGAAACATCTGGCGAAACATATGCCCTTGATGACGGCCTTCAGCCCGGGAAATGCCCAGCTATTATGACATATTGTTGAATAGGGATGCCGTTAAATTTATAATTGAGAGGGAAGTGTATTTATTTATTTATGTACATCGTTTAAAGAAGATTACACTTTGCACTGATTATTTACGCACACGTGAAATATTTTTGTATAAAATTGAGAAATTTTTTGTTAGTTAGTTAGAATCCTAGTTGTTTCGCCGTAAGACGTTTCACTCATTTATTTTCACTACGTCATCTCAGTTTCACCCCAACATTCTTCACATCACCTTTAGTTTAACCTACAATGTTAATAAAATTGTCTCATTTTTTAAATTGTGCTTCATCATTTTTCACGGTAATTTCCTAAAATCAAATCAGTTCCGAATTCACAAGTACGAACTCATAGTGAACTAAATACAGTAAATACGATGTTGGAAAACTTTTTCTCCACTCCTCTCCGTACCTTTCTCTGTTTCCTCTTCCTTATCCTTCTCCACCTTTATCATTTATTTGCAGTTCTTTTCCTTTATTCTCCCCCTTGCATTTTGCACTTGTTTATTTAATTGTTTATTTACTTTTGAAGAGAGGTAGAGTTCAGTTTGCGACGTTTGATTTTCCAATTCACGGAGCTATCCATTACACCGCAAAACTTACGTAAATTTTTTTCATGTGGTGGATAATTTTGTCTGACCACGAAACTATGGATACTAACAACAATGCCATGAAACTGTAGAAACCAAGACGAACTCCATGTAACTAGATTAAGATGGTGGAAATAACAAAATACATAAGTAACAAAAAGATAAAAATCAAGAGTTAAACTACCAGGGTGAAATATCCTAGATGGAATTTTCAAAGTAAAGGATCAGAAGGACCAGATAAACTAATATGTTTATCATACAGGTTTGGAAATGTTTTATGTTCATAATGGCTTTTATGAGTTCCACGATTTCATCATGACTTAGACTTTGCACACTGACATGGTCCGGTAACAAAAGTGGAAGAGTAAAGTCACATCATGATGTAATATAAAGTAGCCTCATCTTTATTTATTCCATCGTCTTCGCATTTTCCCTACAAATGTCGACCTTATTTATGTGTCTGTTACGTGTACTGTAACTACGAATGCATTTGCAGCTTTCCCCATAGTCAGAGATATAGAGAAAGTATTTATGTAATAAATTACTTGTACATTTGACCAAAAATGTGTGTCTGGCTTTGCAAGAAATTTTAAAAGCCCTAAAACGCAGTTTGATTTTATACGTTGTTTACACTATGTATTGTATTGTGCTGTACTGTTCTGTATCTTTGTGATTTGAATCAACAATATTATAATTTTATTACTTAGATGCAGTACCAGGTTACTGGGTCGAAATTCTTGACTCTGATTGCTTAAAAATTATTCTTGTCTTGAGATTTGTATGATTAAATTAATCCTTTTCGAGAACAGTTTTATGTTTTGTTTGTTTCTTGTAAGTTACTGCGCGCATATAATTCCACTAAACTGTAATAATAATTTATAATATAAAAACCAAATTTACATGAGAACTACATAAAATCAGTATTGTAGTAAACGATAGCTCTAGCATTTTGAAATGGGGTATGAAATAGAGTTCTTTCTAATAGGATGTTGTCCAATAACAATAACGAGGATAATAATAATAATAATAATAATAATAATAATAATAATAGCTCTTTTGAAATCTTCTTAATCACATAAATTCAGGTTTTCCTTTCGTAAGTGTTTAATCGTTTCATTTCGACCTTTCAAAAATTTATGTGTCGGGCTTCGTGCAGCAGGTTAATTATTTATAATTTTAGACATATTAGACCTATGTTATTTTTTCTTTACCAACCATTATTCTTCTTGATTTGAAGTCAAATCAGTCATTCACTATTGATACTAGTTTCTTTGAGTACCGATAGTCAAGTTATGGCCGGTTTCTACAAACTTCTGAATTACCTATGGGTAAATTATCCATGGACAAATTAGTTCCAATCACCCACAATGATATAATGAGCAAGGCCTTGGAGTTGTACAGTTAATTTAATTCAGAAGGCTTTGATTCTCATTGTTTAAATTATTATTGATCCTACAAACAGGTTAAATTTTATCCATCCATCCACGAAAGGATAAATTAACCCAAAGATTTACCCTTGGAAAGATCTAGCCTGAGTTTGTAGGAACATTTTTTTCTGTAATTTTCATATTTACCCAGAGGACATTTATCTATAAACTCGCTACAAATGTGATTGCTATCTTTAAATTATTTGTGTTTGTGTGGTGTTATTCTTGTGTAAATTCTGTGCATTGGATAATTTACCCATAGGTAACAGTTTTTCACACATAGAGGCAGGATTATTTCATATGATACAAGCTGAGTTATAGAAGTGTATAGTACATTTTATATCGATAAATTATAAACTGTTTTTTTAATTAATTTTTGGATGAAACGATAAACTCAAAAGATAAACTTTTTTAATTTCATACTGCTCTAAATTTAAAGTTAAGGGGTTTTCTGAAATTCTATTTGTATTGTGTCGAAATGAATATAAGGTATATACCAATACAGTAATTTACGTGTTTCTGATTGGGGTGGAACGTGGAATAAATAAAAATGAATTATTAATACATGAATTAGGAAAGTTTGTAACAAAATGACGGAGTTACTTGAAAAATTGCCTTGAGGTTCCCCTTCAGTGTTGCCTGGCACAGGAATTAATTATTCTTCATCATTCATTACAAGAACGTTCATTACCGAGACTTAGTGAGTATGAGTAGATTTCAGAAGGAAATATTGCTTTCGCTACGCTGAGGAGAGGCGGCGTGAGGCGCAGTGTGAATTGACCACTTATTTTTTCTGAGCCTAGTGGAGGCGAAGTACACTGAGAGCTAACTGTCCTTAACCCATGCTCGTGCTCAGGCTTCCAGAATGTCTATTTGTAAAAATGTGTAGTAAAATAATGTCTCGAAAAGTGGTTCCAAAGAAATGGTTCTCCAACAAAAGAGGGTATAAGGCAGGAATGTCTAATAAAAGTAAAATGTGTAGTGATAACTTCACATTGAAAAGAAAAAAATGTCCATTTAAAAAGAAATCGATCACAATGCTAATAATGAGATTAGTTTCCTAGACAACGATACTTGCGAAAATGACATTACTTTGCTAGGTAATGATAATTACTTTCGGTTTTGTAAAAAACGTTTTTTGTGAAAGTTACATCATGCCGACCTAAGCAGGAAATTCCAATAAAGACAAAGAAGTCTTGATACATACCAAGTTTGACTATCACTTCAGGCTAAACAGCAAAGATGTAAAAAAAGAAATACTGGTAATGATCCTAGAGGATTATAATAGGCCTATGCTCTGCAACTTGCTTAAGTGGTTCGGATTTGGAAGGTGAGATACAAACTTTTAAAGTTTAAACAGAAATTAGGAAGACAGTCACCGATATCAGTCAGGCACTAGATCACCCAAACCAACCAACGTTAAAAATAATTATTCCGGCATAAGCAGTAAATAGCGTGACAAATGAAGAAACCGCCAATAAAGTACAAAAAGACCACCTTTACCCAGAAAACTTTCAATGTAACCGAAAGTAATCAGCTATTCTTTAAGTATGATTCTGGCCTTGAATGTGCGAATATAACTTGATTTTCGCCACTGATGACGCTTTGTGATTTCTTTCTCTGAGTCCCATGATACTGGGAGATGGAATGTTCAAAACAGCTGTGTTCTATCAATGGATAGCCTACTCTTCACGGAATCGTAATAAACACTGCGTTTCCATTAGTGTAGGCGTAGGCCTTTATGCATATAAAATACAGAAAATATATTCAATGTTCTCAATGAATTAAAACGTTTATATACAAAAATTGAGTATTGAGTATCTTGATCCATAAATTACCTTAATAGATTCTGAAATCGCGACAATGCCATTGTAAAGGCACTTGGGGCAACCTTTTCTATGAAAGATATCACTGAAAGCCTGAAAGAGGCGTATAGACGGCGTAATGAATAGTCAGAAAACTTAAACAGTACAGAACAAGTTATTAAATGAAATGTTCTATGTTATGCCTCCAACTGGTCATTAGTTGTCCCATGATATCAAACCTCTGAGGTTTCAGGTACGGAAAAGCTCCGATTCTGTATCAAGATAACGAAACAAACAAAAAGAAAAATATAGAAGTCCTAATCAGAGTGAATAATCAAAGCGAAAATGTTTAGCATTGTGAAAGGGGAGATTTGCATCTTCTTTGTGTGTGGAATTTTGAAACACAGCCCGCTTTGAAATGCTAACGTATGCAAGGCATGATAGAGATCGGGATGTGCGTGGAAATGCCAACAACTAAACTTTGATACACCTATTCCTGGTATTTGTGATCCTTAACTAGAGCCACCCGTCATCTTGCATGTCAACGCGATGAAATTACTGCAATATAAGCTCTTTCTTATATGAGCAATCACTCTACAGACACAATGAACTGCAGTAATGTTAACGCAGAGTATTAATAGTTCATGGTAATTATTAGGGCAAGGCATTTAATGACCAAAAAATAGTGAAAAAATGCAAAATAAAAAATGCATTTATGACCTAAAAATAGTGAAAAAAAATGACCTGAAATCTTAAAATAATGACCAATAAATTTACCATTATTACTTAAAATTAGTTTTTTCTTAAGTAATGAATTGCTAAATACAGTTTATGACGATGCTTTATATATGAATTTACAATATAAAACACACTTATTTTGTTACTAAAGAAATCAGTAAATTTATACTACAGTACTTGGACACCCTTAGCGAAAAATAAATTCTTTCTGAACTGGCATGCCCATCAAATTGCCCCTAGCAAATATGTACCATTTAAAAAGAAAGAAAAAAATATTTATTGCTAAAATGCCGAAAATTACCTAAAATGCCAAAAATGACATAAAATGCTGAAAATGACAAAATGCTGAAAATGACCTAAAATGCCAAAAATGACATAAAATGCTGAAAATGACAAAATGCTGAAAATGACCTAAAAATTGCCAAAAAATGACCTATCTCTTGAAAAATGACGAAATATGCAAAATAAAGCAAAATAATGCAAAAACAAATTGCCTTTATTTCATTAATTATTTAATGATATACATTTATATACATTGGAGCTATCATTTAACCTTCATATAAAAAAAATGCAAAATCATCAAATGCCTTGCCCTAGTAATTATAGTACTGTATTACAGATTGGATGTTGTTTTTCTTAGTATTATTTCGCAGAATAAATTATTTTATTTTAATGCTAGCTACGATATTAAATTTTACATTACTGTAATCAAATTATCACAGATTTTTCTGTTGTAATTATCTGGTAGTGGATCCATTTATGGATATGGACCCCAACCAGTAGGCCTACAAAAAGAAAGTCTAAGTATATAATGTCTATATAATTTAGATCTACTCACAAATGTTTTAATGCCAAAATGTCTATAGAAATGATCACTAATGGTTTTCTACGGCTAAACAACAATTGCCGAAATGTCCAAGTAAATAAATTTAGGCAGGCCTGTTTAGTATTGCATCTTTTACCTCCAACATATAGCTCTTAAGTGATTTGTAATTTCTCCCCGCTATTCATATTCTGATAGTTGGAAACCGTAACTTCAATCTGGCGTAAATTTGTGATATAGTTTCTTTATTATTATTATTATTTTTTATTTTATTGAATACTGAATTCTACGATGTTCTTCCAAGAGTTGGTTGTTGAGATTAGTGCAGTTATCATAATTACAATCTGTTCAGATGTCATATTTGTCTTTCAAAGTCTTCTTTCTTATGTCGTATTTTCTTTCTATATTTTCCTTTCTTTCTTTTTCTCTTTCATTCTTTCTGAATTTATAAATTTCTTCCCATATTTCTTAACTCTTTCCTTTCTATCTGTCTCGCTTCTCGCCTCTATGATTTTCTATCTACTGTTCTACCGGTTTTGATCAATTTTTATTCTGCATTTTGTTGCCCATTCCGAGATTTTCACATCTTGTAACCACTGTACAATGATTTGAAGATCATCGAAGCTATTCAATTTCTGTTGTAATTGCGGAACAGTCTTTACCCGAAACAAAATATTCTATACCAAAATCTTTGCTTTCTTTTTATATTTTCCTCAGTTTTTTAAAGAAATTTAATAATTCAGATTAAGTGTTAACCAGGTTAAGATATTTGTTTTCATTCATATTTGAAGCAACAAAACAGCGATAGATTTTTTAAAAGTACAGGCTACATATTGTAAATTTTCGTAAAATTATATAAAATGATCAAATACCAGTATTGCAGACTATGACATGAGTATCAATTGTTCTTTTTTATTATTGAGTGTTAAAAGTTACATGACTCAGTTCCGTTATCTTCGTAAGTACTGTCAACAACCCATCTCAGTCCCGTAGCATATAGTATAAAAACTAGTGAATATCGAAGTAATCCCGAAAAGCATTTTTATAAATAGCTATTTGGCCTTCCATTACTTCAACCGGGACCAATGCACGATTTTTTACAAATGAAGTATTGTCATTGCTTCCCCAAAACTACAGATTGAATGCTGATTTCTGCGACTGCCATTTAGAAAACGACATAACTGAAGAGTCTGTGCCCCCTCCCCACACTCTGGGCAGAATATACTGTCCGTGCATTTAGACGTGAGCACTGTAAACACAATGCGCAATGGAATCAGTCATCACGTGATACATACTAGCAACACACTCCCCTTCCTTCCCGCCCTATCTTTGCGGCGCATGCAAGTGCTCACGTCTAAATGCACAGGCTGTACATATTATACGTCGTATTACTTACTTACTCCATGGCAATAGACAATTCCTCAGCAAGCTAAAGGAATATTATCTATTTTATGGAACCCCAAGGTTCATTGCCGCGCTTACCTGAGCCCGCCATTCAACCCTATTCTGCGCTAACTCCATCCAAACATCCCTCGCAAATTCTACTTCCCTTAATCTATCCTAATATTGTCCTCCCACCTACGTCTAGGTTTTCCAGGTGGTCTTAACAAATTGAGTCGAATCATTCCATATGAAATTGAACGGTAGATTTTATTCCTCGAACCTTAACGTATTTGTACTCATTGTGACCTCTCAGAAGATCCAGCGCTGCACTTACGTTAACTTTTGCAGAAGAGATAGAGATTAAGAGGGTTTCCTTAGGGAGTACACTTACATAAAAATGCGAAGACGATGGAATAAAATATAGAGATGAAGCTACTTTGTATTATGGCATGATGTAATTATTATACTCTTCCACATCTGTTACCAGGCCGTGTCAGTGTGCAAAGTCTTAAGTCATGATGAAACCGCGAAATTCATAGAAACCATTATAAGGATAAAACATTTCCAAACTTGTATAATAAGCGTATTACCCTATTTGACCCTTATGATCCTTTACTTTAAACGTTCCATCTGGGATCTTTCACCCTGGTCGTTTAACGCTTTTATTTCCTCTCTTTTGTTACTTCTGTATTTTATTTATGTCCACCATCTTAATCTAGTTGCATGGAGTTCGTCTTGGTTTCTATAGTTAAATGGCATTGTTGTTGGTATCTATAGTTACATGGCATTGTTGTTGGTATCTATAGTTACATGCGATTGTTGTTGGTATCTGTAGTTACATGGGGTTGTTGTTGGTATCTATAGTTACATGGCATTGTTGTTGGTATCTATAGTTACATGGCATTGTTGTTGGTATCTATAGTTACATGGCATTGTTGTTGGTATCTATAGTTACATGGCATTGTTGTTGGTATCTATAGTTACATGGCATTGTTGTTGGTATCTATAGTTACATGGCATTGTTGTTGGTATCTATAGTTGCATGGCATTGTTGTTGGTATCTATAGTTACATGGCATTGTTGTTGGCATCTATAGTTACATGACATTGTTGATGGTATCTATAGTTACATGGCATTGTTGGTATCTATAGTTACATGGCATTGTTGTTGGTATCTATAGTTACATGGCATTGTTGTTGGTATCTATAGTTTCGTGGTCAGACAAAATTTTCCATCACATAAAAATTATTCACGTGATCCATCACATAAAAATTATTCACGTGATCCATCACATAAGAATTATTCACGTGAGTTTTCGCGGTGTAACGGATAGCACCGTGAACTGTAAAATCAAACGTTGCAAATTGAAGTCTACCTCTCTTCAAAGGTAAATAAACAATTCATAATAATAATATTAATAATAATAACAATAATGTACGGTTTTACGGTTTTTAAGTACAGAAGTGAAAAACGCGAGAGAAAAGAATAAAATAAGAGAACGGAAAAGACGGTGGATGGGGAAGCGGAAAACAGAGAAAAATATTAGCCACTTAAGTGTATAGTAGGCCTATAGACTATGGTCTGATTTTACGACACGCAATAAGCAGATATTTTTACCCCACACAGTGCATAATTTTTAACTATACCTATTCATTTAGGTGTGTTGAAAGTCCTAAGCCAATGGGAAGGGAAATTATCCATAGAACTAGATCGAGGTTAGTTTCTTAACAGAACCAAGTTAGATTGTGTACATTTCGCAAATGGGGTCCGATTTGGGATACTTCGTTCATTACAGATCTCCAAGGGCACCCATATGATATTTTTTAGAGGGGGCCAATTTGTTTAATTTATTTATTTTTTGTCCCTTTAACTTCTTGGGTTAGTTTGTAACATTATATTAATAATATAATAATATAAGTGCAACAATGAGGTAGCCAGAAAATAATTTCGGGGAGGATTGGAAGTGGCGGGGGGTTTGGGGATATGGAATACTCCCAAGAAAGGGGATTCGGGGGTCCACCACCAGAAAATTTTTAAGTATTGAACTTATTAAAATCACATTTTACGCTATTTTAGCACTTAAAACTAGTTAGGAAATTAACTTTACCATACTCTAAACTAAGTTTAAACTAAGTTTACCGTACTCTAAGACATTCCAACATAAACAAGAAATCGTTAACTAAGTCAGGGGTCCATCCCCGGAAAATTGTTGAATATTGAACTAATTAAAATCAAATTTTACACTATTTTAGCACTGAAAAACTAGTTAGGAAATTTGTTTACCATACTCCAAAACATGCCAACATAAACAAGAAATCGTTACGTAAGTAGGGGTCCATCCCCGGAAAATTTTTCAATACTTAACTAATTAAAATCACATTTTACACTATTTTGGCTCTGAAAAACTAGTTAGAAATCTTTTTACCACACTCTAAGATATGCCAACTTAAACAACAAATTGTTACCTAAGCCGGGGGTTTACCCCCGAAATTTTTTAAAATATTGAACTAATGAAAAGCACATTTTACGCTATTTTAGCACTGAAAACTTTTTAGGAAATTTATTTTCCATGCTCTAAGACATGCGAACTTAAGCAAGAAATCGTTAACTAAGTTATAATACTTATTACTATTTATAAGAAAAGTTAAATAACACAAGGAACAATGGAAATAACATACCTACTCATTATGTTATGAAAACAAAATAACTGCTATATCATATTTGACACACCCACAAAAATTGTTTAATTTATTAATTTTTTTAAATGCAAAAATAGAATTTTAGGTTTTTATTTTTGGAGGTCCGAACCCCCTGGACCCCCTTTCCTAATCCACTGTGGATTCTGCTTCCTTGTTGTTATGGTAAAACTTCTGCAAACTTACGTGTCTACTGACTTTCAAATAATTGTCTTAAAAGAAAAACACCTGACTATAATTATTAATATACATTTTTCCCTTTCCTTGAGAGCTGGGGGGGGGGGGCGTGGCCCCCCCTGCCCCCGGTTATGGGCGCCCTTGCAGATCTCGACTTCTAGGTTTCCCAATCACCTTCAAACTGTAAATAAATAAATAAATAAGGAGTATTTAAATGTTACTAAATAAGAAGAACTTACTTCTTACATTTTGCCTCATGTTATTGCCAAACTGTTTTAATTCCTTTCTTATTTTATGTATCAGGTTCTCCATAAATTTCATTTCTATTCGCGTTAACTTATTTTACAGTGTTATTGTTATTTACTTTTAAATGCTTGGAATCGTGTGTAGGGGATTACAAAAGACTGTCGGGATCCGTGTTACCGTTATAACTCATCTCTAACAGAACAGTTTCGTGAGATGCGCGAGATGGGAAATGTCAAGGTTGCATCCATATATGTGAAATTACATCCAGCAACAAATCAGAAATACCAACATGTGTCAAGTCATTCATAGGTGGCCATGGTGCGTGGGTTCTGTTCATGTGTTGTCGTGTAGACTACCAGCAATTATTTCATACATATTAAGGCGGAATGAAGGTTGTTTTACATTTAAAAATATAGGTTAATTATAACCTAAAAATCAATATTTCATATGGTGTGTGTACAATAACTATTTAAATAGTATTTCGTAGGCTTGGTCGTGAATTCATACCTAGATTTCCAGTAGACTACATTGATAACAAATTATAGGTTGTACAAAATCTTTCCTTTGCGTTGGTAGTTGAAAAGTTGATGGCTGTGTAATGAACTTGAGTACAAGAATATAAACAGCTTTTATTAAGTGCCAGTATGGTACTTTATGAGATTGTGTGGGGGACGGGAAAAAGTCTGTCCGTCCGTTCGTGTGTCTGTACGCGCGATAACTCAAATACGCTTTATCGGGTTTTCCTAAAACTTGGTATGCTCATTTATAACATCCATGGGAAGAACCCTGTTGATATTGAACCAAATCGGTTCACCGGTACAGGAGTAATGCCCAATTTAGTGCCTATTTTTATAGTATTATATTAGAAAGGCGCCATAACTCAAATACGCTTTATCGGATTTTCATGAAGTTTGGTATACACATTTATGACGTCCATGAAAAGTAAGCTATTGAATTTGGACCTAATCGGTTTACTGGCACCGGAGTAAAACCCAATTTAGTGTCTATTTTAAAGACGCGATAACTCAAATACGCTTTATCGGATTTTTATGAAACTTGGAGTACGCATTTATAATGTCCATGGGAAGACGTCTATTGATATTGGATAACATCGGTTGACCGGTATCGGAGTAATGCCCAATTTAGTGCCTATTTTATGGTAATATATTATAAAAAATTTAACAAATGCAAAGCTGTTATCCTGACAACATATCGTTTTATACCGTTCATTTACGGCTCTGCAATTTGTTATAGTTAACCATGACACATCCCATTTCAGATTGACTTTAATTCATTCATAACCTATACGGCTGCTTTAAATTTGAATGAACATGTCAGCGAATCGTAGGCCTATTACATCATTAATATTATTGTCATTGTATTTTGTAAAATGTTGACATATTTTAAGAATATATTATATCAGTGTATATCAATATGAATTAAGGTTAAGAATCAAACTTTAGACCTGAGTTATTCCGTAAGCTCTGCTTAATGAATCGATCTGGGGTTTAACTGGGAGATATATTACAAAAATAACTTATTTTCTGCATGGGCCTATCATAATTGCAATTATCACTGATTAATAAAGCATACTGGCACTTTCTTACATCAGTTTACCTGATTTTATTGTTTCTGAAAATCGACAATGATTTTCAATTTTTATACTAGTACCAAACAATTTCCATAGTAACAATTAGCCAATTACGCCATTAATAGTATTCATCTGAATATTAGATCATACCATAAAACGCATCAATTGTACATAAATTCTACTCACCTTCAGGTCTCCAGTTTTTAAAAAATGTCAACCTGAAAACCATGATATAATTTTAGAGCAAAGCATTCCTCAAGTACCCTGACTAAGTTATTCGTCCTACATACCTTAAATAATAATCATTTGGTGCCTCCAGCAGGAATTTATTCAGTACGTCTTCAGAGAGCAAATCTTTGGGGGAAATTCACGGTCTGAACCCCTCTCTTATCTTCAGCATGAATTTTCTCTCTCTCCTGCTGAAAATAAAACATTATTACTATTATTATTATTATTATTATTATTATTATTATTATTATTATTATTATTATTCCTTTATTTATTTCTCTGTTTAACTAAACAGGTATATATTTATGTACATACAGCTTTACATGCAGGTAAGTACACTGTAAATGTATATAGTAACAACAATTGTCCTGTTGTACACAACTTCTACTGGTCCACTTTTTCCCCAAGAACTCTTCTGACTATGTTACACGTTTCTAGGATTACCGCACGCTGCATAGATAAGTACAAATATTTCTGTACTTTTAATCGCTTTAAACTGTCTTGAAGCTTGAAGGGAATCTCACCAGTACATCCCAGCACAATAGGCACAATCTGCACAGTGTCCATATGCCACATAGCCTTGATCTCATCAGCAAGTGGTAAGTATTTATTAATTTTTTCCCCATAAACTTTTTCTACATTGGCTGCTAACGGAACCGCAATGTCGATGATGTAGGTGAGTTTTTCTTCCTTCAAGGAAAGCACAATATCTGGAATATTATTTTGTATGGTCTTATCTGTGATGATCTTCCTATTCCAGTACAATTTCGCCCTCTGATCCTCACATACAGGAGAAGGAACATATTTATAACAGGGCACTGTAGGTTCCTTTTCAAAGAACATGTTTTTCAGTTCTTGGTGAATAATATTGGCTACCTTATTATGACGATGAAGGTATTGCTTGTGTGCCATCACCTCACATCCAGATATTATATGACTTATAGATTCTTCTGCTTTCCCACACATACGACAGATGATGTTTTCTACCGCTTGCTTCATGATTCTCTTTTGGTAGCTGCGCGTTGGTATTACTTGATCTTGTATGGCTGCTACAAAACCTTCCGTTTCCTTGAATAAGTTTCCACTCATTAACCACTTTTGCGATGCTTCAGTATCTATGTGTGGCTGCTCTATGCAAGCCCTATACTTCCCATGTAGGCATTTTGATCTCCACTGGTTTAATTATTATTATTATTATTATTATTATTATTATTATTATTATTATTATTATTATTATTATTATTATTATTGCTGCTGTTTCAAATGCAAAACCCATACAGCAGACTATACACAGACTTAACGAAAAATAAAATACAAATAAGAAAGTAGACTAAAGAAACAAATTAATATTATCGTTCAATAATATATTAGTAGTAAGTTATTCTTTCGGATGTCATTGAACGTGTTAATGATAACCTTAAACTAAAGCTTCTTCAGAAACCACTATTTGGCTAACAACGTTCGCAGATAAATACATAAAGCAATTTCCCTGTATACAAAAATGTAATAGTGACGTATATTTCCTCCTTCGTTTCTTCTTTCTCTCCTTCCTTTATGTCTTGAAAATGAAAATGAAAGGGTCGGGCCCTTTCGGCCCGCGGAATGTGTTATTTACGTCTTTCTTTCTTCATTTCTTTCTTTCTTCATTTCTTTCTTTCTTCATTTCTTTCTTCATTTCTTACTTTCTTACTTTCTTCCTCCCATTTCTATTTCCTTCAATCCATCCATCCTTAATTTTTTTCTTTTATTTCTCTAATTGTTCTTTATTTCTTTTTTCATTTCTGTGTTCTTCCCACCCACATTAACGGGTCAGTGGAAATTTATATTTCTTCAGTCTTTTTCTATTTTTCTCTTTCATCATCTTCCTCTTTTATTTTGAACCTAGGTTATGTTCAACACAAATCTTTGTTTTCCTTGTTCCAATATCAGGAGTTGAATTTATAATTACTATTATAATATGTAATAAATAATTAATGAAGTATATTAAAATTGGAATATTTTAAAAGAATGTTTAGATTGAGGCAATACTATCGAAAGTCACATAATCAATGTGACGATCATAGACCTGGTGGAAACCCAATACTAGTTAATAAACATCCATTTATTCAAGTATTATTTGCGTAAAATTTATTCATTTTCTACATGTTTTCGTCGTGGGGTGCAATCGCGATTCCACTTCGCGGCATAACTTAGTATTCACTTTCATACTCATCTCATACTCATTACGGATCTAGAGTCCTGCGTTTTTAGCCTGGTAATCCGCACATTGTTTTGACGAAAAAGTTTGGGCCCGAAGCAGGAGCAATTGAGAGCTTGACTAAAATAAATATCGATTCCGGTTCAAGTGATGGTTAGGCCTATTAATGGCCATGGAAATTCGGTATGAAAACCGTATCAGTCGGAATTAGGTCACTTACCAGTGAAATCAAAAGACTCGTAGATGATGTGGATAATAAGCTAGTCAATATTCATTCGAAGCCTGTAAAATATTTTTCATCATTGTCGTCGCTTGTTAGCAAAAACAAACTTATGAAATCAGTTGCTTCAGAATATGACTAAGAAGACTAAAAAAGCGAAAGTTTGACACTAGCAATATTTATCTCAGTTCTTTCGAATGATTCATTGTGTTTTAAAGAAGTTATCGTGTTTATTTTCTACGTTTGGAGTTAATTCACCATTTTCTTTTTGTTTTGTTAAAACTTCAGAAATTCCAAGAATTTCTTGTTTTATTTCAAAATGAGCGCAATTTACAGTCTCATTGCTTACACATCACGAGGCGATTGGAACAATTAAATTTTTCTATATTTCTCAATGTCCAAAAGGGCCTAATACGATGTTCTGATAAGATAGTTGTTATAAGCAAGGAATATTTTCTAAAAAAATCTCTGCAGAATTACTTTTCCTACGTGTTCCCAGCCAACAATGCCTCTTGAGGAAGATGCTGCGATTTTTCTGACTGCATTACACTCTGAAAGTACTTTCAGAAAGTTAATTTTATTTTATTGTAATTCTATGCAACATTCAGTCTCCCTCGTTGGTGCAAAGGTAGCGTGCCCCTTCTGGATCCGAAGGTAGTGTGTTCAAACTCGACCGAGTTTTTCAGGACGTAAAAATTCTGGGCATGAAGTCCTCCGAAAAAAGGCTATAAACGATGGGTTTTCGGCACGTTAAAGAATTCGTATTCTAAATTAGAGCCTCTAGACCAAATTCGCCGGCCCTTTTCGTGCCTAAGTAATACTTTGGTTTCCTCTAATTGGTTATGGAGGTGATAGACTTTCCACCCATCAAGCTGTCCTCTATATGAAAATTTTGTTAGTCTTCAGTAAATCTATCCACCACCAGAAGCCCTATGTCCCCCGCGAGGTGAGGAAAGGATTCGATTCATTACGAAACTTACTGCGGTCCACGAATCTTCAATATAAGAATCATTGCTTCATTGTATTTTTCACCAGGAATGTAATTAGCTCATGCAAAACTACTCTTCTTCTTTCCGTTACCTTTTCCCTTAAGACCTTATACTGTAATACATCATTACTTTAAACATCTTAAGTCAATCTCCATTATTAAAAAGTGGGAAATAAAAATATGAAATTGATTAAGCACACTGTTGGAACATTTTAACTTTAGAGTAAATTTTCATAATCCATATTTGTAAGCCAGAAAATATTATTCTAATCACGCTGAAACTTGGATTGTTATTAATTTGTGGTACCCTTTATTAGTGCTATGAATTTCATATTACTCGGATGAAAATGTAGGATTTTAAAACTAAATACTTGTACCCCATAATTTCTTGTTTCATTATATAAAAATAGTTAAGACAGCGGCAACATTTTACTAAATAAACTGTAACATTTTAAGTACTTTAGTCAATAATAACTGTAACAGTATAGGTTTATTAGTAATAGGCCTACTAAAACGTAATAACTTTCTTAAGTCCTAAAATATATCGTTGGTCCTCGGTAAGTCTAAAAAATCAATCTGATCAGTGACTAATAAGCTGGACCTCATTACTGTAAAGAGTCAGCTAGCCACCACTCCCATGAGCATTCAGGGAAAGGGCTCATATTCAATCACGAAGTGAGCAGACCCTAAGTCTAGAGAACGAAGGTGGGGAAAAAAGAAAACAGAAGGCGAAGAAGAAAGTAAGGAAGATTTTTTAAAAATAAAAATAAAATAAATAAAAAGAAGATAGCTTTTCATTATTTTGTCGGGGATCGAACCTGCGTATTTCGAGCCTCAGCTCAACCAGTTGCACTAATTAATGAGATCCTTATTAGTACCAACCTAACAGATACAGAGAATGCGCGGGCATTCCGAACACGATGTCGGAATGTATGCGGATGGATGTAGGTTACTAGAGGCGAAGAGATGACCAGGCGAAGAAGATCTCGTTCATTACCTGTAACACATGTGACATAACGAACTTTCATCTTCGTATGGAGGTCAAGCAAGAAGAAAGTCAAAGGCCAGCATCTTCCTTCCGTCTCCCGAGGTCTGCCTCCCTTTCACTCTCTGTAGGAGGAGGGGGAATCTTCCCATGAAGAGATGAAGCAACCCTGTTAATGTCTAAGAATCTCAGCATCAGTCGGTGTTTGGACGTGGAAAGATATAGTCAACGTCTTCTCAAGTGCCTTAGTACGTACCCTTGTGGTTGTGTTGTGTGTAACCAGTGTGTAACCATGGAATAAGTATACACTAGTGATATGTTTATGTCATGTCTGGATTTAAATCTTAGATGGAGTTGTTAATATTTTTATTATTTTCATCATTCGAAACATTATTTTAGGGAATATCGCTTGAAATGAAGACCTTCCTTTAAGAGAGGTTTTCTACAGTAAGGTAGATACATGGATTTTAAGAAAGGACAGTATTCTGGAATTTGAGATTATAAGATAAATCTTTTAAATATTTGGTTTTAGAATGAAGTTATATGCATTATATCCGCCTAAATTACCGTACTTAAATTTTTGAAGTCACTTATGTGAAAGATTTGTTCGGTTTTTTGTCTAATTTGGAAAAGATCCTTTCTTGTAGGAGATACCTAGAAAACCCAAGAATTTTTAGAAAAATTTGCAAGAATGTGTTTAAATATTTGAATATTACTTCTATCAATTTTTCCTTCCACGTTTATTGGAATTACCCTCTAAATAGAAGTACTTTACAACCTGTAATTGTAAAAGAATATTCGATGATTATGTAAAATGGGCTATAAAAATTAACGCATTTTCATGAGAAATATACGAATATTCCTGAAACTGAATAAAGGAACCTGCTAAACCTAAACTTGAAGGCTGCAAGCTCAAACCCGCCCATGAATGATAACATTTTAACGAAGTATTTAAAATTATGGCACGAAATTTCAAGCCCTTTCTAGAATCTTTACCCTCTGCGAAAAATCTATATAGACTCTCACATATTTTGTAATTCTTACAACAAGGCATAAAGTACGTCCTTCGAATAGTGAAATAAGTTAAATGTAACTAAATTAACGTGGCTGAATAACGTTGACATATTCTACGTGAAAGGGCTTCAATCAGAAAATTCCATGCGTGTGTAGCCTAATATTAGTACATTTATATTTACTATTCTATCCTAATTGCTAGATTTAAAAAAAATATTTTTCAATATTTGAAAAAATAAAAAAAATGTGTAATTTTACGTATTTTCTCGCTCTAATGCTTTCTTCTCTTTTTAGTTCGAAATGGCAGGCTCATAATTTAGCTACATCCGGTTCAAATTTCAGAGCAGTCAGAATAGGATACTAGAATTTTTTTAGGTTTTCGTTGGCTCTTTCTCCTTGTCGTCTTTTCCTTTTTATCCTGGTGTCATCTCCATCAGGTTATTAATATTCAAAATGTGATCGTTAAAGTATAAAGATTACAGCTTTCACCCTATGCTGCCTTAACTGTAGACTGCATCGTTTAGATCCCGTAGATAGGCCTTTACTGTTACATTATATACAACTGCTATCGCTCAGTTCGCTGTCCTCAATCCCTCCGACCGCAAACAAAGGACCCAAGTCCCTAATCTGTATTATTACGCTATATGCCTGTTTGTTTTACAAGTAATGGAAAAAGTGACACTTCCCTGCTTCTGTTTCATATTAAAAACTAAAAGGACCTAGGGAGATTTAAAAAAATCTGATGTGAAAGTCACATAACTTCCTCTGCCCAAAAAAAGTTTGCAGTATTCACATATCCTTTTACAGAATCGCAAGACACAATTTTACGCTAATTATCCTATAAATACCTCTTCTTTCAATGATGCGACTAAAAGCGCAGGCTATATAACAAACTTTAAAAAAAAGAACAGGTGACTGCTCAGACGTTTATTGAACTTTCCGCCGTAAAGAATAATTTCCGAAATTTATCGAATATTTCCCTCAGATACTTCTTTACTCTATACCTGGCCAACAATACATCTTTCTCACTTCACATTCTTATATAGAATAAGAGGCCGTGAATGAGCGCGTATTCAGTTGTTCATCACGCAAGACAAAATTTCTACACACAGTGGGTGAACAGTGGGTGGCTTGTAACTACCCTCAGAGAATTTTTTCGAAAAAAAGTTTCAAATAAAAGTTTTAGCTCTCAGTAAAAGGAACACATGTGCGAATTTTAAAGAAAATCGTTAGAGCCGTTTTCGAGAAAATCGCGAAAAACGAAAATTTCTTCATGTAAAGTCCCCTTAAAAATAAGATAAATTTGTCACCAATCTTCGAATCACATCTTCAGAAGGTACCTGACCCAAATACGAAATTTTGTTTTCATACGATTCTCCGTTTCGGAGCTAGCCTGTTCACAAACTTCCACACAGACAGACACACAGACAGACACACACACAGACACACACACAGACATGTTTCCAAAAATAGTATTTTTGGATTCAGGGGGCCTTGAAACATGTATATATGCTAAAAACTCAACTTCGAATTTTAGGGTCGAAAACAATACTTCCTCTACCTATAGTACCTATGGTACGGGCAGAGGAAGTAATAAAAATGTTTTAAAATGAATGTAACGTGGCTCACATTTGCGAACAAAAGAATTGCGAAAAAGTTGTATCAATAGAACTTCGTATACTTAAAATCAACAAATAAGCCTGGTTTTGATATCACGAAACTATTTTTGTTTCAAAAAGTATTTTCAGTCAATATATCTTTTCTACTCTGTGGTATTGACGTCTGCATTTCAAATACTCAAATCGCAAAAATGTTTGATGGAAGTTAATTTATTTGTTCAGATACCGAGTGTTTCTTCATTTTGAAACAAATTCAACGATAATAATTCCTTTTAGCTGTGAATGAAATGACAGATTATCGCAAATGACGTTATTGTAAATATCCAGATGGAGACACTTATCTGTTAATATTATATGACTTAGGTGTGCAATTATCTCTTTCCTTCAATTATCCGCACCAGTGGGCATGAAATTTCAACCAGTTAAGCATATTTTTTCTAATATTAAATATATATCTTACCTGACACCCGATCACTAAAATTGGCTTTGTCTAACTATCGAATCCATGAAATGGGAACGGAATCGTGCTTCATTCTTACTTAACATTGATGTACAAACGCATCATCGCCAATGAAGCATAAATTAATTTTAACAACGTGGTAAGTTAATTAGGCCTACTAAGAAAGATCAGGATAATAATCTTTATATTAAACTTATAACTTCATATGCACGCTTTGTAATATTCACAGTTTCTGCAGTAGGTTATAACAACGTACTTTTTTTTTAAATTTTGATGCATAATATTCAATAGATTAACTTGAAAATGTCAATTTATTCATTTAAGCTTAATCTACAAGAATTAAAAAAGCTTTATCATTTCGAGTATGTTATGTACTAAATAATTTAAGACATCGGATATTATAAGTTTATTATTAAAGTCACTATTACCGATCTAGGAGGCCCTTGGGGGTCCTGGATATTTTAGGCATTCGGCACACAAATATAGTAAGTTTGTGAGACTTAACACACCGACCGTCTTTATCCCCAGAATTACTCTTATTTATTTATATTATGGGCTGAGTAAATATCGAAGTCACAGTTCCACTAGAAGGTTTAGGCTAATGAAAATATCAATGTCCTTATCGGAAATCGAATTCGCAGTTTTCCGGTTATAGTGAGTGTCTCAACTACACCTATACGTGACTCGTATTCTTATTTGAAGTAAACGTAATTGGTGCGTGTTAATCAGTTAATCAGTTGTTGCATCGTCTTCTAGAATGAGAGAAGAGTACGTAGGTCAGTCTATTATAAGATTAGATTGCAGCCTCTGATTTCAGTAACGTTCAAGCCTATACGAAAAATCGCCGGGTTTCTAAATGCAAGACTTGCTACTTTACACATAGTAGGTCTTATTACCTCAATAACGGCTCTCCACCGGTATCCAGTTTGTACAGCACTATCCGAAGAATTAAGAAGAAAACCATCCGCTGTCTTCTCGAAATTTTAGCAGAGATTAATTTGAAGTAACATTTATAACATAACGTATAAAATGGTGGTATAAAATACCAGAATTTGGTTCCGTTTCCTAGCAATTGTGGACAAATAAGTGGGAATAACGGAAGTCAATATCTTCATGACAATAATTAAACCATTTAGGGGGACCGACCTGTGAAATTTGGAACATTTTTAGCACATTAATTATCCTCAATTCTTTGCTAATCAAAGGGGGGTAGCACATTTTAGCTTAGGTGTATTTAGATGTCCGTAATGTACCTTTTAAGGGCCCCGCGCACGTGCAAACTCTATTATTACAACACACATTATTTTCTCTGTATATATGAAAAAGTATAGTTCGTCATTTTCAGAGTAGGCCTAAGTCTGGAAGGAAATTTGTGTATTTTTCAGGTTATTCTCTAAGAAAATCATTCTTTAGACCTACAAGTATATATGGAGCAAGACAAGGCAGAAATTGTCTCTCATCATTAAAGTCTATTATTATCAACTCCCCCCCCAGTATATATCACTATTCTAATTCCTCCTTGAGTAGCAATTATTAATCAATTACTTTGATATTTTCAACAATGTCTCAAGACATATCAAATTAAACTTACTAAATTAATTTTAATCTTTAAAAAATGTAGCTATTTCTGCCCTACTGTTTATTATTTAAACTTCACAACACTAAGAAAAATATTGTTTAACTATTTTTCTAACAGAAATCGCCAATTCTATTTATTCCGAAGTAAGTAGTAACTATTTTTTTGTTTGTTTGTTTGAAGCAACTAGACATCAAATTCTGTAATTTGGTTTATGTGAAAACTGCACAAAATATTTTTCTTAAGATCCAATAAATTTATAGTTCTGAAAAATTTAGGATTTATTGTGGTAAATACTTCCAATGTCAGGTAAAAGATGAAAAAAAGCGTAGGAAAAATGTAGGATTTCTAATTTTCACAGGTCGTTCCCTTCCTTCTGAATTTATCAATCATACTGAACATGATTTTTTAATGAAGCTTGCAGTCGGTTTTCGCTATATATTGCTTAAGCATCGCCGTCTCCTATGCTCTCTCATAGCAGACGGCGATGGTTTAAGTACCTTTTATATTATCAGTAGTGAATAATTATGTCTTTGAACTATTTACCATCCCTCTATTTTTTTCTTTGTTTATTCATGTTTACGTGGTCACATGCAATTGAAGAGGCTAGTTCCATAAGGGCGTAAGGCACATCTTGAATTTTGAGCTTTTAACATTTATACCTTCTCCTCATATCTCTTAAATACTCAGTGAACAATTTATACTTGTGCCTTAAACTTCTGCTCAGTCATAAGAAAAGACCTGTGCTTGTGAGTGGTAACATTGTTTAAAAACAATAAGATTTCTCAAAACTATGCTCTTGTGCCTTACGCCCTTATGGAACTAGCCCCTTCAATTTATTTTCATCGTTAAGAGTAAGACCTCGGAAAATGAGAATATACCGATACTTAAACTTTGGTACTAATATTGTCTTGGTACTCATTTCTGTTAGAGGCTGAGTCGACCCCAGGGCCATGGTGCCACCAGAAGGATTAGGCCAGTTGAAAGACTTATCGGGGATAGAACCCGCGACCTTCCGGTTTGTAGCGCAGCGTCTCAACCACTACGCGACGGGAATATTCAGTAATAATTAATAATAATAATAGTAATAATTATGAATATTCAGTAATAATTATTATAACTATTGTCGGTTTTGAAGTTAATAATTGCTGTTTTAGAATTTACTTTTTGGTACTGAGTTTATAAAAGCGCTCATTCGTTAAATTCTTAAGAAATATTTAAGATAAAGCAAGTGGAAACTACAGAGAGGTTAATTACCTGGGCCACTATAGAGACGTGGGAACGTCACACATTATTACATAATGACATTCCAACGTGTTAATTGTCTCGTGACTACACATTTCATAAAACCCGTCATAATTCTAATTAATTTATATCCTAAATACGTGCAACTCTTAATTACAGTAATAGTATGTATGACCTTCGTCATAAGTAGTTATGAAGTGTAATTCTGCTTTTTTCCTTAACCTGATTTCAAAACTACACTTTTTTTTTAAAGATAACGCTGGGAAAGAGCTTCCTATCTTAAACATCATTATTTGCATCATTTTTAAAAATCAAAATACAGCAATCAATAATGAAGCCCTAATGTCGCAACCAAAAAATGTAAACATTAATTACACAAAACGAAAACTTGTCATTCGATTAAATTATTACAATACAATGTTCATTTTATCATTCATAAACCTACATATTGAGCTCTCGGTTACAATTCTGCTTTGCCGTTAGTGATTATTCTGGGATGTTTTCTGAGCACTGCTAGGTTGAGATATGACCTTCAAACTGAGGTACTCCTAACCGACGGGATGTCTGAGACACCGATTACATTCATTATTAAAACATTTTAATATATATATATATAGGCCTATATATATATTTATATTTATTATATAAGAAGGATTTCTTTCAAAATTCAACCCCAGAGATTAACATTTTATATGGCGAAACATTTTTAATACTTCTGTTGACTTTGTAAAAGTTAAAATAGTTAAACACGTATTTTTTTAAATCGACCTCTAAGGTGGTGAAAAAAGGGTTTGGAAAATAGAACGGGCCATAACGGGTTATATGGATAAATATTGTTTACTGAGTCTATTGACTTATAGGCCTATTGTAAGTCTTAAAAACCCTCCGAAATATAAACACATGTTTCTTAGCTCTTTGGAAATCAACCCCTAAAGGGTGAAGAGGGGGTATAAAGGTTTTTAACCAGGAAAAACATTTTTTGGTCGGTCTTTCTTGAAACTTGGTATAAACACAACACAAATAATAAAACGTGTATTTCAGCATTTTCCAAAATTCAACCCCTAAGTGTTTTATAATCGCAAAGAGGCTCTAAGGGGCCCTAAGAAAGTTTATATGGAGAAATATTATAGTATTCTTACACTTTCTCATTTACATTAGTCAGTAATTTTACAAATTGGTTAAAGCTAAGGATTGGCTTACCAAGAAAGGATTACGAATCCACGCGAGCAAAGCTGCAGGCAGCTGGTGGTACAACATAAAAACATTCAATAATTGTGTGTCTCTATGAATTTGTAGCTTAGATTTTGTATGGCTTGGAGGTCTCCGTTGCTTTGCATGTTTTTTAAGCGTGCCGAACTACATGACATTGACAACCACAAGTGCGATTCGCATTGGCATACGTTGCTTCTTGCTGTTTGTTGGTTGTGGCTCTTTGCGCAGTTACACGTAGAGTAAGTGCAAGTTAAAAATATTACCGAAAGGTATTACGGAATTATCGTTCTTTGTATCTCTAACATAAAATGTTTGAATTTAAAAAGCTACTTTCATTCTCTCTATGAGTGTCATAAGAATTACTATTGTTGTAGTTCTCCGTGAAATTCTCTGGAAAAACTTCGAAAAAATTCTGTGTAAGGTTCGCTCACCCGTATTGTCAGTAATCAGAAGTAGCTTGAAGGAAAAAAAAATCTGATGTGAAAGTCACATAACTTCCTCTGCCCAAATAAAAGTTAGCAGTATTCACATATCCTTGTACAGAATCGCAAGACACAATTTTACGCTAATTATCCTATAAATACCTCTTCTTTCAATGATGCGACTAAAAGCGCAGGCTATATAACAAACTTTAAAAAAAAGAACAATTGACTGCAGACGTTTATTGAACTTTCCGCCGTAAAATATAATTTCCGAAATTTATCGAACATTTCCCTCAGATACTTCTTTACCCTATGCATGGCCAACAATACATCTTTCTCACTTCACATTCTTATATAGAATAAGAGGCCGTGAAAGAGCGCGTATTCAGTTGTTCATCACGCAAGACAAACTTTCTACAAACAGTGGGTGAACAGTGGGTGGCTTGTAACTACCCTCAGAGAATTTTTTTTTCGAAAAAAAGTTTTAAATAATAGTTTTAGCTCTCAGTAAAAGCAACACATATGCAAATTTTAAAGAAAATCGTTAGAGCCGTTTTCGAGAAAATCGCGAAAAACGAAAATTTCTTCATGTAAAGTCCCCTTAAAAATAAGAGAAACTTATCGCCAATCTTCAAATCACATCTTTAAAAGGTACCTGACCCAATTTTTTTCATACGATATTCAGTCTTGGAGATAGCCTGTTCACAGACTTTCCACACACACCGACATGTTTCCAAAAATAGTATTTTTGGAAAAACGTGTATATATGCTATAAACTCAACTTCGAATTTGGGGGTCGAAAACAATATTTCCTCTACCTATAGTAACTATGGTACGGGCAGTGGAAGTAAAAAATGTAGTCATTTTTTGGCTATGTGACGCAAAGTATGTCGATGGCCGTCTTTTAATCCCACTGACCCTTTTATTGAAAAGTGATTCGTTTTTTCACAATTTAACGAAAATGGTTTTAATTATTGTCTTTAAGTTTTGTATAGTTGACTACCTGCATCGATACCCTCAACTTGGTTTGAACATTAACTCGTAAAAATCGAAGAATAAGCTGGAGTAATTATTGTCTTGCGTGAGGAGAGAGACAATGAAATGCACACTTTTCCGAGGTAACCCCTTACTCTGTGCCGATGTATGGAAGGTAAAATTGCAAAATCATGCTTAGAATAGAGAAAGTCATGAGATCATAGAATATTTCATCTTTAATACCTATGCAGGTTAGTAGAAAAAAGGACCAATGTTTTTCTCAAATTCACTTTTTTACATAAAATGAAGCAATTCGAAAGATTAAGTATAAAAATCTCCACAAAATCAAGTGCAAGCGTGCAAAAATTGTGATTAAAGTTTCGTTGAAAGGATTAAGGCTCGTAACTTATATAGGATTATTATTGGCTCCAATAGTGCTATATAGCCTGCATTGTATTGTACTACAGTGCCTTCAAGAAGTGGCTCTCAGCCTTATGCAGGCGAGAATCTTCTAAAAAACGGAATTGAGTTTGCAGCTAAAGCCTATGGTTATAATATTCTGCTACAATAATTCTGGAGTGAAAGAGAAAAAGCGAATAAGTCAAATGGCCAAAGTTTCAAGAGAGCAAAAAACAATTTATTTCCACAGCATTGTGACAATATTTAGTTCAGCCCACCCAGATATTTTTACACAGTATCTTATAACATGTAAAAATATCTAGTAGGCTGAACTAATTATTGTAACAATGCTGTGTAAATAAATTGTTTTCTTCTCTCTCCTGAAACTCTGACTTTCTGACTTATTCGCTTTTTCTCTATCACTCTAGAATTTATAAAGTAAGTAATAAATGAAAAATAACACTCACCTATTTACAGAAGGTGTTGAAAATGTTTAGGCCTACTAGATAAATCGTTTTCATACCATGACTCATCGCCGCTATTTCTTCCTGTAACATATTAATTAAAATTGGTCAACAGTTGAAATTATTATACGCCATAAACACATTAACAATAGAAAACAGACGCACATCAGTAGTTAACATGGCCTACACTGGTATATCTGCTACGAAGCTGAAAGCAAGATAGGGAGAAATACCAACGTTCACCTGGGTGGCGATCTTAACCACAGCTGCGAAGAAACTTACGCTCATGTACGATATAACGCTTGTAAGATTAACAAAGGTGGCATATTTAAAACAAGATGTACTTTTAAAATTAAGTAAAACGTATTCATGGTTTCGTAAAATATTCACAGAATTTTTCAAAGCCAGAAGACCAAATGCCTTAATATCTCAACTTGGGAACATCTTGCAAGTTCACAGCTGTTTCGAAATTGTTCCATGACTACCTTGCATTGCTCGAGTTGGGGCGGAACGGCGCTCCGGCAAAGTAAAAGTATACTCTTCATCGCTTCGGGATAAACGCAGGGAGGGAAAAAAGTACATCTACGAAATCGGCGTATATTTTGACAATTTCTTTTATTAAAGAACCATTATTAGGGTCATGATCTGTTCTTATCGCGACATTTGCCTTGCCTGAGCGGTTGCCGTAGATTCAACGTATAGGCCTACGTGACGAAGTTGATTGCATTGGTTGTTACTGTAGGTAATGTAATTTCTATGTGATTCATTAAAAAGGAAATTTGACTGTAATGTATGGATCAATATCTGCATATAAATTTATGGGTTCCGCCTAGGAAAAACTTCCAACTTCAGCACTGCTACCTTATAATAGCCAAATTACGTCAAAGTATTCTAGAGGATTTTTTTTTTTTTTGTTGTGATATGGGAGTCTTGGTTGATAAATAGGTTTCCCGTCGTCATCAGTCTCTTCAAGTTGGGCACAACTAAACATAGGTCTATAGTTCGATCTGAGTCGCACTAATATTGTTGAAGATAAATAAGATGTGATGAATTGATTGTATATTATTGAATAATTTGTTCTGAGCTTACTGATAGGGTTCTAGTAATGGATAACAGTCAGCTTGCCGACACCCACGGCCGTTATTGTCTTCGTGACCGAAGCTGCTATTTCTTTAACAGGTACCGTAGCTCCTCAGTTACCATGGGTTGGATGCACATCGTTCCAGACCTCTCCACCTCAGAAAAAAAAAAAAACGGACAGGGTAGGCCTACCAAAATCGAATTAAGGTTTCCTGATCCGTAGTCAGACCACGCAGACTGTAGAGTATATTATATAACATATATTATTACATCTAATGTTTCCCTCAATGACATGTCTGCAAATTTGTTTCCTACATATTATGTTTTGTACTTACTTATTCAATTACTATACAGTGTCAACGTCGGTGTTTGCAATATGACGAGTTTCTCGTTCAATACAATTCCATCTCAATTCAGTGATTGGCAGTGACACATGAAGTCAAACTTTGCCATTTCTTAGGTCTGTTGACATTTTTGCTTCAGCAATGTTAATTTAAAAACTGGTTTCCATAACATTCCCAACAATATTACTAACAATTCAATTATTGTTGTACACCAGTAATTATTTATTTCTATGTTTTATGATACGCACATTCGGTCCAAAAGTTATATTATATATAAAACTTATATGTGTGTGTGTTTTTTTTTAAATTAAAATCTTAGCGAGAAGTTGATTGTATTGTTAACGTTTCTGCAACTATTTAAAGCGACTAATACATTTTCGCTAACACCACCACTACCTTATAATTTTGTGGTATTTTTCTCTGGTATTGTTAATTTAGTTGAAGCAAGACTGTAAACATAATTTAGTTTTTCTTACCGGAAGTAGCTACAGTACTGTATATTTTTAGCAAGAAGTTGCAAGTAGTCTTGATTGAAACGCCTGCTAACTGCTGTTTCGGCTTCCTGCAATACACGTATGTAGGAGAAGTTGTCTGCTAAGTAAGGCGCTAATGCCGTTTCCTTTTAAATCACGCACAGAGTGAGTATGTGTTTGTGTGTGTGTGTGTGAACTTCGGAATAGTTGAATTCTTAACAACATTGTCTTGTGCTGGTTACATTAAGAGAGGGTCAGAAGAAAATAACCAATATTTTAGATACTGTAGATTTTACTCTACACAGTAGCATTTACCGAAATAATTTAAATGTTTTTACAGCCAAATATTCAGGAATTATTTAACAATTAGCAGCACTTTCTTCGATGTTTGTTTTCGGAATATTTAATGAGATTTCAATGTGTTGTTTGAAAAATACCTGCAATAGCATCTGATTCTTTAGTGTAAAGCAAGGGAACGCAGTTTCTATATAATCCTGCGCACTTAACTGTTTTTCATTCTGTTGGCAATGATGATAAGAATGCTAAAGACTAGGGATAGCATAAATACATCACTTTACAAACTGCATATTACATTAATATTAAAAACCGGGTTATAAAGTGAAATTAGACTATGAATTGTTGGTATGTTTTTATATTATAACATATTTGCATTATATGTGGATATTTTTTTTTTTAAATTTGCTCACTTTTAAAGTTATAGGCTTGAAGCTTGAATAACAGATGAATTTCATTGTATTTGGTAAAATCTTTCTTTATTTAATTTTTTCACATTGCATATTTTCAAAATTGTGCCACTACAAAATTTGTACAGCATGTTTGTTTTTTTACAATACCATTTACATAGGCCTATTTAGTAAAACATGATGTAAGCCTATACAAGGTTTTAAATTTGAAATGTTTTTTGTTTTATTTAATTTAAAACTTTAATATTGTAGAACGGGCTTTTTTTAATTTTAAAATTTTGTACTTTTTAAATTGATGCAGTCTTGTTTCACATTTCATAAATTATACAAAAATTGAGAATTTTAGAAGCCTTTCCATATGGAACATTTAAAAAATCTGAAAATAAAATTGTGACCAAATTCCTTTAAAATTTTCGTGGAGGAAGATTTAACTTTTTCTCTGCCGGCGTATAAATGCGTCACCGAAAATTTTGAATAAATGTAGATACATAAGATTAATAGAATAAAAATAATGTTAAAATATGATAACTTTTATTCACGTTTTCCTGTGTTATTTATGGAGACCAACTGTTTCACTGGAATAGTTCTTAACGATTTCGCACTTATAACCCACTGGCGAGTTTACTTCAAGGATGTATTAGTATATAATTCAACTCTGAAAGGATTAAACAACTCATTCACATATTATGTCATCGTTGATTTCACTTCCAGTTATTTTTGTAAACTTTAAACCTTATCAGTGGTCATTCAATAGAAATAATTAATTTAACAAAAATGCAGTAAATTCTCTACTTAAAGACTATTTAGGGTTCCAGAGTAAAGTGGTAGTAGGATGATTGCAATTTTATGTAGGAATTAAGGAACTAAAATACACAAATATTATATAAACTGTTGATAATTATTTGTCTGTAAGTTATTTTCGATTAATCTTATTCATACTTTAGTGTGAAGTAATTGTCAGTGCTGGTTGTCTGTCTCTGTTTCCAAAAGTATAATACTCAAATATAAGTAGAGGATCTATTGTTTTCGACCTCCAAATTCGAAGTTGAGTTTTTAACATAAATACACGTTTCAAGGCCCCCTGAATCAAAAAATACTCGTACTATTTTTGGAAACATATCTGTGTGTCTGTGTGGAGTCTATGAACAGGCTAGCTCCAAAACGGAAAATCGTATGTATATAATAATATTTCGTATTTGGGTCTGGTACCTTCTGAAGATGTGATCCGAAGATTGGCGACAAATTTCTCTTATTTTTAAGGGGACTTTACATGAAGAAATTTTCGTTTTTCGCGATTTTCTCGAAAACGGGTCTAACGATTTTCTTTAAATTTTGCACATAGGTTGCTTAGCCTATACAAAGAGCTAAAACTTTTATTCAAAACATTTTTCGAATAAATTCTCTGAAGGGTAGTTATAAGCCACCCACTGTGAATACGCGCTCTTTGCAATACGTTACGGCCTCTTGTAACGGAAAATCGTACGGAAACAAAATTTTGTTTTTGGGTTAGGTACCATCTAAGGATGTGACACGAAGATTGGCGACAACCTTCTCTTATATTTAAGGGGACTTTATATGAAGAAAATGTTGTTTTTGCGATTTTCTCAAAAACGGCTCAAACGATTTCCTTTAAATTTTGTACATGGCGTTCTTTTACCAATAGCTAACACTTTCATTTGAAACTTTTTTCAAAAAAAATCTATGAAGGGTTGTTGTAAGCTACCCACTATTTGTAGAAACTGTCTTTCCTGGTGAACAGCTCAATACGCGGACATTCACGGCGTCTTATTCTATATAAGCACGTGAAGTGAGGAAGATGTATTGTTGGCCATGCTTACAGTAAAGAAATATCTGAGGGGAATATTCTATAAATTTCGGAAATTATTCTTAACGGCGGAAAGCTCAACAAACGTTTGCAGTCACTTGTTTTTTATTTTTCTTTCAGTTTGTCTATAGCCTGCGTTTTTAGTCGCAACATTCAAAGAAGGGATTATAAGGTATTTATAGCGTAATTAGCGTAGAATTGTGTCTAGCAATTCTGTACAAGATATGTGAACACTGCTAACGTTTTTTTGGGCAACGGAAGTCCACACAAACCTCATTTTAGAAATAACATTTTTAAAATTCACTCAATTCTGCAACCCCTTTTTTTTTTCTGTACCTATTATGTTACTAACAAGACTTACTGACAGAATTAGTCTATGCTCAGAAAAGTTAATAGTGACAAAGAAAATAATAAATAGTGCAAGAATCTTCTGCCGACCCATCCAATTTGTATTCTACGACCAAAGCTTTTTCTCTTACCGGGTTTTTTCACCCGTATAAATGTATCCTATGATATTGGTTACACTTGAACGGGTTTGAACTCTATTTTCGGCTTCATAAGGGAGGGTCCAATCACCGTAACATCAGCTGCAGCATCGACTGTGTGAATAACTTCATTGTTTATCATATAGATTTTTAACTAAATTTCTTGTTATCTTGCAATACTGTGCTAACTTCACTGATAGGCTCACTTTATCATTTGTGAAGCGTTCAACATAACGCATTTTAACCCTTTTAGGGCTGAGTTTGTATGGTTGTGTAAGCTAATTATGAAATCAATTAAACAAATTTCAGTAAAATAGCTGGCTTCCATAAATAATAAACGTAAATCCTCACATTTTACAAAAAGCACTATTTTGTTAGTCTCGTATCTTTGCTTTAGAAATTGTTCGAAGTGATGCATGTAGTAGTGAATAGGTTAAGTCAGAATGTTTACGTTTATAAATAGAGGATAAATCGTGAATATGTTTCTAGAGGAAATTTTTGTTGAATGTTATTTTTCTGTTGTCCCTCCTGATCATTGCAAGAACTATATTTCAAAGATTTAGTACCGGATACCACAGTAATCTTTAAAATAGGACTCACATCATGTTGTGGGACAAGGGTCTCTAGCATATGTAATTAGGATAATACATATAACTAGCGTTTGGTGGAATGGTAACTGAACTGTTTTCAATCTAAGAACAAAACTAAAGTAAACCAAAAAAACAGTTCATCTGTCCCACTTTAGCACATTACTCGTCTGATCTTTGTAAGAGTGAGACCATATACTGGTTTTTGTTTACTTTAGTTTTGTTCTTATTGTGAAAAGAGAATAATTGCATGTTGTATTCTGGAACCAATTTTTTGTGTTCTCTTAATTGTTTAATTTGGATCGCGATGACTGATATAATAACAATAAAATAGTCTAATTCATTACTAGCGATATCTTTAAATTGACCGAAAATGAATTTTGCAAGCAAGATTACATATACTGTAATAAGAATCTTAAAGGAAAGTAGATCATATCCTACAACATGACAATATGCAGTTTTTAATGTTAAAGCCACTTCTCTCAGATAGCGCTCGATGTTCTGTAGACCCATTTTCGCAGTTTCGCTTCAGTCTGCATTTAGTCAGTTGTTATCGGAACTCTGCTCGTTTTATGTGCATTGATATTGTGAATGGCATCTTATGAAAGTAGTATAACATATTCCCTAGTCATTGAAGCCTAGTGCAAGACTGAAAAGATAAGAAACTGTATGTGGAGCCAGAGCTGAAGTTCGTTTTAAAATAAAATTAGCATTAGAATTTGTTGTCAGATTTGATTTCACATAAGCAAATTATATTGATTATTCTACTCTTATTCGTACATTCCAGAGTTCATCAGTCAAAGAGATATTACAGTTTCCTCTACCCGTACAATAGGTGCTCTACCCTAAAATTCGATGGCGAGTTTTCACATAAATACACGCTTCAAGTTCTTCTGAGTCTAAAAATTCAATGTAATGTTTGTTTTGACGTCTACAAACAGCATAGCTCGAGAACGCAAAGCCGCGTCAAAACTATTTTTTTTTATTCGAGTTGGATATTGTTTGGGAATGTTTATGGAACATCGGTTGTATATGAATTGCTAATGAATTCAATAAACATTTTTCTCAGATCGGACATAAAATAACAAGCTCCATTTCATCATATTCATCTCAATCTACTCGCAATAATAATCTACATTCAAATCCAACAGCTTCTCTGTTCCTACAACCAATAATTGAAAATGAATTGATCTTAATTGCCATAAACCTTAAGAATAGCGTTACTCCTGGAAGTGATGACATTTCATCAACTATAATGAAAGCAATTATTAGATTTATTTCTAAACCCCTTACTCATATTTTCAACCTATGCTTAGCTCAAGGCTTTTTTCCGGATGAATTAAAATATGCGACAGTAATTCCATTGTACAAATCAGGTGACAAATGTAATTTAAATAATTATAGGCCAATATCCTTATTATCTACCATTGCAAAATTATTAGAGAAATGCATAAAAAATAGACTAACAAACTTTTTAGAAAAAAATAAACTATTAGCGGAATCACAATTTGGTTTTAGGAATAATATGAGTACAGATGATGCTATAATGGCCTTTACATCCACAATTATTAAAGCAGTAGATGAAGGAAAAAAATGCTTAGGTGTTTTTCTGGACCTAAGAAAGGCCTTTGACACTATAAGTCACAACATTTTGCTAAATAAATTAGAAAATATTGGTGTTAGAGGTATTGCCTTAGACCTATTTCGATCATATTTATCAAATAGATACCAAATCACTAAAGTTAACAACGAAAAAAGTGAAAACGTATTGCTAAATATCGGCGTCCCACAAGGAACTGTGTTAGGTCCTTTGCTCTTCTTAATATATATCAATGATCTTCTTAAATTAGATATAAGTCTCATCAAAGGCAATGTCTATTCCTTCGCTGATGACACAGTAATCATATTTTCTGGAAACAGTTGGGAGCACGTTTTTAGTAATGCTAACATTGGAACAAACAAAATAAAAAAATGGCTCGATGAAAACCTTCTATCTTTAAACATTGATAAAACAACATATTTACCATTTTCACTAAACTCTAAAGGACTTTCCTCGATAAATGCACAACACAATATAATCTTACATGAAATCTCTTGTTCTATCCCTTTTAATTGTAAATGTCCAAAATTAAGTTCATCAGCACAAGTAAAATACTTAGGTGTTATCATTGATCAAAATTTACGGTGGGAAAAACATGTTCAATATCTGTGTCTTAAACTACGGAAAACTATATATAAATTTGTTATATTAAGAAACATTATGCCACAGAGTACTTTAAGACTAATATATCTAAGTTTAGTCCAATCAGTTATACAATATGGAATAATAGGATGGGGTGGGATATGTCAGACTGCACTTCGCCCATTGTCGTTGTTGCAGAAAAGAATAATCAAGATATGTTTAAAAAAATCAATGGACTATCCATCTGAAAGTTTATATAAAGATTTTGACGTATTGAATATTAAACAATTATACTCCTACACTTTATTAAATTATTTCCATAAACATCATGAAAAGTTCTTAACACGAAATCACTACTATAATACAAGGAGGTATAATATCTCTTGTCCTCTTTTCGAACCAAAGTGTGCTACAGAAGTAGGTCTAAGGCATAGTATAAATTTCGGACCAAGGCTGTACAACAATTTTACTAGAAGAAACCCCAATATGATACCACTAAACAATAAATTGTTTAAAAAAAGAGTACTCGATTTGATTAAATCTAACTTGTAATTGTACTTTTACCACTTTTTTATATTAATCATTCTCAACTGTAAATTTTTTATTTTTAACAATGGGTATTTGTTGGTAACTCTGTTATGTTACTGTAATTTATTTTTTCGTATCTTTGTTCATGCATTTATTTCATATAAGCAATCTTATTTATTTTTATTCTTATTTTTTACCTAAAACTATAATATGTATGTTTTTTGTTATATAATTTTAAAAATATAATTTTAGTATGACTGAACTGACCCCGAACACGAGCTATGCTCATGCGGGGCAAATAATACTCTTTTCAAATTGTACAAATTGTGTGTATATTATTTGTATTTGTAATAATTTTGTATCAATTTGTATTTTTTAATTTGTAATAAACTTAATTAATGTATGTATAAAAAAAAAAAAAAAAAAAAAAAATATGTTAGAAAGAAAAATGATATAAAATTAAAAATTTAGACAGACACAAAGTTAAAAAATATGTAGGACGGTAGAAAGGTAGAAAGAAGACCAAGAAAGTGTTGGATGCTTTTGTTCTATTTAATGTTTCATAATAATAGTAATTCTTTCTCTTTTTTCAGGAAAATAAACAAGAGAACCGACTGCAAAGGTCATCAACACCATGAAGGCCTTTATATTTATACTAGGTAAGTGAGTAAACAATCTTACTTTAGACCTAAAGTTTAAAATGCGGTAACTGCACTTTGTCAATATAAAATGCAAAAGTAAAAAATTATATATATATATATATATATATATGTATATATATACATACATACATACACTCTCAGGATGCATATATATATATACCGATCAACTTGTGGCCATCTTCAGAGAACAATTTAAATTTTAATTAAAATCTTAGCCACGACCATTCAATATAACTTCATAACTGCTTATTATGTTTTTGACGTGGCTATGATTTCAATTTTTATTTAAATTATTCACTGAAGAAGGCCACAAGTTGGTCCAAATATATTTAATTTTTTTAAATTTTATAATAAAGCGGAGTTATTGCAATTTAAACTAAATAAAGTTCATGTGGCTCTATATTACCTGCATTGTTATTGTAAAATAGCGCGCTGTGGCGGTGGAGACTTTAGGTTACCAGGAATTTTGAAGCTTCAAGATTTTTAGACATTAGGCACGTGAAGATGGTATGGTTGCATTATGCACCGTCCTTTACCCCCCACGATTTCTTCCGGTACTAAGTTCTGTTAGAGGCTTAGTTGACTCCAAGCCTTAAGGATTAAGTCAATTAAAAAAAATGTAGTTTGTAGTGCAGTGCCTCAACCAATTGCACAACGGTGTAGTCCCCATTTTGTTACACTCACGTAAGTTTCTCTATTTCAAGTTTGGGCAATATACAGTAGCTTACTTCATATTCTGATATTTATGCTAATTATGGCTGGCTTGTAACTACCCTTCAGAGAATGAATGCAAAAAAATGTTTCAAATATAAATTTTAGCTCTTAGTATAAACATATCATGTACAATTTAAATAAAATAATTACAGCCGTTTTAGAGAAAATCGCGAAAAATGAAATTATTTTTTTTTATCTTTACAATAAATTTTTACCTGTGTTTTGAAAATACTATCACAGGGTATTTACATTTAATGAAAGTTTAACATTTTCAAAGCCTATTCTTGAAGCGTGAATAAGATGTTGCTGATGAAGTTTGTGATGTCAATAGTGTTGAAGTGGGACTTCAGTACCTGGGGTGAGTTTGTTTTGTTATAATAATTGACCGGTCTTTTAAGAACAATGTGTATTCTGTCAGTAAGTGTATAACTTTTCCGGGCAATTACTTAGAGGAGAGGGTACTTTGTTAATTCTGTGGAAATAAGTATGGAAACATCCATGATTGGTGAGGAATTGGGTATGTAGTTGGGCCATAACGATATTGAAAGTCTGTTGTGGATGGAGGGGATAAACTGATTAATGTGAAGTGCATCCTGAGAGTGTATGTATGTAGCATTCCAAATATTTATACAGGGTGTTAACATGTGTATAGAGAAAACATAGGAAAGCAACTTTTATTAGGAGATTTTGCTCTATGACGTGAAATGCGTAATCTACAGGGCATTAAAGTCATTAAATTTCGGTGCTCATAAGTCAATAATGAAAAATAGGGTTAAATATTTCATTAAATTGACGTCATGCCTTTTTAGAGACCGATAAAAACCTGATTATTAATCATTCTTCAACAGCTATATCATAATTTAGTGTTTCCATAATGTGCCAAATTAATGGCCGCCACTGCATTAGTTATGTTATTCATAACTCCAGTGTTAACAAAGAAGTTCCTTTGTTTTGCATTTTGTCAAATGTTAGAATTCAGTGGCGGCCATGCCCTGGGAGCTTTATGCTGTAACAAAAAAATTGAATCCACAGAACAAAAATCTCCTAATAAAAATTGCTTGTCTATGTCCCCTCTATACATAGGTATAATATTTCGGTGTTATTCATTAACACTCTGTATAGTAGTATAGTAGAAGTTTCTTAAAGCTTTGGTTTTACAAGTTATCAATGAAGCAAGCAATCTCTATTGCTAGCTTCTAAGGAATTGACTGCTTTCTAATACGACTTCAGGTGTCACTTCTGTTTAGTCAACAAGCCTATCTAGTTACTTCAGTCGAAAATGTAGCTTTTGAACATAGCCTAACTGTCCATAATCATGACTGTTTCCTGATTTTTCTGTAATAAAATTTTAAATCTTATTCGATTTCACATTTTCATTATGTTTCATACGTATGATTCAGAGCCCAGGGATCACTTTATCAATCAAACATCCGCTATTGCATATAGGTACAAAATAAAAATATTGTTTCAGTACACAAATAAAAAACATAAAATTCGCTTACCAGCAAGTTGTACATGGATTCCTGCTTCCAGTGTTTCAAAAATAATATAAATAGGCATATGTATCACAACTATTTTTAAGGTGTAATCTTCTTAGTTATTTGCCCACATAAGTTCTTGCAGATATAAGTTAAAAGTTATCTGAAATTTATTGAATCCTTGGATACCTCCAACAGTTACTTCTTGAGTTTGTTGCTATGGTTATATAGCCAGAATAAATTATTATTATTTATTATTATTATTATACATATGTGTACTACAGTGGAACCTAGAGATGAATTAAACACAGGGTAATAAAAAAGGTCATCCTGAACAGTAATTTCTTTAATACATTTATAACTCTGGTAAAAATGAATTATGGTACTTTTGTAACAGTATTAAAGCTATGAAGAAGAAAGAAATTAAATTTAGGCTATATATTTATGTATTTATTTATTTATTCATTCAATTATTTACTTATTTGCATTCATGCAGTGAGCATATGAATGATTCTATAGACTAAAACAGCCATCATCAGTATGCAACTCTAGGGAACTGGCTTTACCTGCTCCACTCCCATTAGGGTCTACCACAAGGAAAGCTGATCAATAGGCCAGTTTGTAAACTCAGTAGCAGTTCCTGCCACTGCATGAAAGTAATTCTGTGATAGAAATTGACTTGAACACTATCTGACAGGACTGAAACTGAACCACTGCTGTACTAAGGGAGGGTATGAATGACTTTGACATTTTCCCCTTTGTTTCTCTTTCTGTTGCTCCCATCGCTCTTATACACTGAGCAGGCAAGCTCTAAGCTGAACTGCTGAGTACTTGACAATAAATGGACTAAAGTATAACCCAGTACAAACACAAACTACAATATTAATATAGATAAATAATAAACAAGCAATACTGTACATAAATTATTATATAGGAAACATCAGAATGGTATATCTATTAAAGTTACCGTAATCAAGAAAGTCAACGATTCTAAAAAAAAGGATGTTTAGAGAGGCAGTTAAATAAAAATGCTGTTAAATCTATTTAGAGGAACGTAATGACTTATGTGGTATTTTATTAACTTTTAGTGGTTATAGCATGTAACAAAACAGTAACTGGGTGGTGAAAAGTCGTCAATTATTGTTGTAAATAAAATTATTATAATAAATTAACTTTAAGGAGAGGAAAAATCTAAGGGCAACTAATAACTTTCTACTTTCTAATTGACTTACAGAAGTAGAGAATATTGTCTTTCTTGAATGTTACATGAGAATATTTTAGAAGAAAAATTTCTCTGACATTGGGGACTTGAACTCGTGAACTTTAGCTTTCACACATATCACTAAATTAGTGTGCCTCACAATATGGTACCATATATGATGTAAATGTCTTTCTATGAGATCAATCATTAAGAGTAGCCTAATCATAGGAGAGAGATTCCATCTGGTGCCATAACTCAAACTCTGGCTAGATCAGTTGATAGAATACAAGCAACCGAAGGTCATGGGTTCGAATCCTAATGTGAGAGGAATTTTTCTCACAAAATATTCCCTACGACTTAAAAACCAACACATGAGAAAAAACACTTTGCATAGATTCAGAAATCTCCATGGCTCTTTGCCTGCTGCTGGCTATTTCCGATATGAAGAATTCTGAAGAACATTTTATCAACAATTTTTTTTAATTGTATTCGGAAAGGTAGAAGTGTACAACCTTTTGAACTTATTTGTGCTCCATTTGGAGATACAGGTGTGATTTTTATTGCAATTTACAAGAATTTATTAACTCTTTTCTTCTTATTATTTAGTGTGCCTAATAGCATGCACTGCTGCTCAGAGACGACCACCCTACTACAGTCTTGATGACATGCCCGAAACAAATTTCAACTGTCGAGACAAGATTCTTGGGGGCTACTATGCAGATCCCGAGACAGATTGCCAGATGTTCCATGTCTGTGTCAAAGTGCCAGGTGTCGGGGTAAGTACATCCATAATGTAACTGAATATGTTTGTTTCATGAAGGGGTCCTAAAGTTCTCTTCTCATTGCATCAAAATGAACGCAATATTCTTTAATATCCTCCATTATTTGCTAATACCCTATCATTCCCACTTTTTATTATCATCACTCCAACCTGTAGGCACTCTTAGCTGTCATAAATGTTCGTTAATAATTTTGCTTGCTCTTTTTGAGGTGAAACTTCTTTAGCCGCGGTAGGGGTAAATCGAGAGCTTGTGTAACGCTCAAAATCGTTACGAAATTAGTGTTACGCTCAAAATCGTCAAAATTAGTGAGGTGTGACTGAACGGACTGCACAGAAAACAATCAACTCAATGATTAGGCTTATCCAAAATTTTAACAATCCAAAATTGCAAAATTAAAAGAATTCTAAGATCCAAAATAAAAAATTTAAAAAATAAAAAATCCAAATATCCAAAATTCAAAAATCCAAAATTTAAAAAATAAAAATTAAAACATCTAAAATCCGAAATTTAAAAAATCGAAAATTAAAAAATCCAAAAAATAAAAAAATTAAAGATCTAAAATTTATAAATTCCAAAATTTAAAAATCCAAAATTCCAAAATTAAAAAAATTAAAAGATAAAAAATTTTAAAATACAAAATTTAAAAAGTCCAAAAACCCAATATTAAAAAGTCCAACAATCCGAAATTGAAAAATCCAATAATCCAAAATTGAAAAAATTCAAAAATTAAAACAAGTTTCACTTCTGTCACGTGGCGTTCCACGTGCACGTTTTTTTAAAAACATTTACAAAGAAATTTGTTCCTTTCAGTAATTGCTTATTACAGAGACTAAGCCTACATTGTAATTATATCTATCTACAGGTACAAGACTACCGGTTCCTGTGCCCAAATGAAACATCATTTGACCAGGAAAACCAAATCTGTGCCAACTGGTATGACATTGATTGTGAAGCCAACACTCTCTACTACAGCGACAATTTTGACTTGTACCGCATTGGTAAGTTGATTTTAAAAATAATTTCTTAAGCTGTTTAAAATTAAGTTTTCATAGAAGATCTCAACTAATTTAATTAATAAGGTGGACTGCTTTAATTGTTCACATCTTATACCCTTAGCAAACAAGGAAGGCGTTTGGGGCCAGGTAGGTTCCTTCACCCGCAAGCACCCTCACATTTACAAGGGCAGGGAATTAGGATCAACAGTAATTTCCGCCCCATGAGTCACCTAGTCTGCTTCAATCAATCAATCTTAGATTTTTTAATATGCCATTTTATCTTAAAGTGTTTGTTATATATCAATTCTAAACATAATTACAAGAAAAATGCCACCAAACAATGTATAATTTACTTTAATAGGAACATTTCTAACAAATGAAGAAGTAAGTCACTATAAAACTTCATCGTTTGTTATATTGTTTACATAATAAATTATGGTTTTCCTAATTTTGTACTCTTCATGAAATTTTACACTGCAAGAGATGAACCCGCCAATTATACCCGATGTCTCACGAAGTGAGGGAGCGAGTGAGCACGCTATTGAAGGCTGTTGAATTGTATAAGGGTAGATTTCACTTCCCTGAGAAATGTTTAAGCTCCTTCTCTGTAAAAACCTTACATCAATATTTTAAGATAACCTTGAATTTGCAATTGCATGATGATCAGATATTTATTTAACAAAATATAAGTATCTAAGAGATCGTTACAAATTATTTAGGAAAAATTCATTCTTTATGATACTCAAACTGATAATCCTCCAACATGTAAAGACAATATCAATATCAACACTAAGAAAAAGAGGAACGAGCCCATTTGCTAATAATGGTATAAAATGTAAGACATCAGTTAATAGAATAATGAATTATTCATTATATAGGCCATGGTCCCAGCCAAAGCCCCAGTCTGCCTCCCAGCAATGTGACCCCCATCCCTTTGGGTCCTTCAACTGTAAGACCTCTTCAGAAGTTCCCTGCAGCCAAACATAGGACTCGCTTCCAGCAGAACAACCGCCCTAGTGAGGATGAAGAGGACTACTTGCAGCGTAGCGAAACTGGTGATCGCCGTCTGCAGCAGAAGGACTTACTCAGGTGAGCTACATTAGAAATTTCCTCTGTAGTCTGCATATGTTTTAGTTGTACATTTTAAAACATTGTTACATCACTACCAAAGAGATAAAAAGGCAAGGATTTTTTGTGTTTACAACCACAAACAGCGTAAATTTTACCATTAAATTTCCTCACAACTGCACTATTTCACTATTTAAACTAAGTGATGTTAAAGTGTAGCCTACATTAATTAAAAATATGCTTATAATTTCTCAGATGAGTATGTATAATGTATTCTACTGGACAGTTTCTAGTACTATGGTTATCAATACATATAAAGTGGAATCAGTCATATCTAAAAGTAACTACCGTAAGTCAGTTTCCCTCTTTCCAGAAGAAGTTAATCATTAATATATTAGGACAAATTAATGTATTTATTTATTTTGTTGAAAATAACTGGCACTCTGCATGTAACATAGGGATTGACATTATTAAGTGCCAGTATGGTACTTTAGGAGATTGTGTGTGGGACGGAAACATTTCTGTCCGTCCGTCCGTCCGTCCATGCATCTATCCGTCCGTCCGTCCATGCATCTGTACGCATGATAACTCAAATATGTTTTATCTGATTTTCACAAAACTGGTGTATGCATTTATAATGTCTGTGGCAAGAAGCCTATTTATTTTGGACCAAATCGGTTGACCAGTACCGGAATAACGACTAATTAAAGGCCAGATGCTTTTTAAATGGGAAATCATGGCTGTACTACAAAGCCGCGTTTCTAATCATTAGGGGCCTCGACTCCAATGCTGTCAGATGTTTGTTTATTTCATTGATCAAGTTGAAATAAGTACTACGTGAATACTGTTATATACAGAAGGTATATTACTGCAAAATAATTAGGCCTACGTACCTTAAGCGGAGCTCTTTGCCAGTGCATTTTGTGAAATGTTCACATATTTTAAGAATTTCTTATATCAGTGCATACAAGTATGAATTAAGGGTATCAAACTGTAATCAAATGTATTTTTACATCCATGACTCTAATAATAGTAGTATAATATCAATAGCAGCATTTTTTCTTAACGTATTTACAGTTGTAGAAGATCGCTGGTTGTCATAAGCAACCTGATTCAGATCTTAGTTCCTAGAATTTCATTACCATTTGATATATTAAATTAATTATTTTTGCTGAACAGAGGTAGCAGCAGCAGCAACTTCTTCAACCCCAACAAAGGCAAAGAGGATGAGGATGAAGATGAGACCTACAGGGAACGCAAGGAGAAAACCTCTACCAATAATAACAACGTCCGACGTGGCCAAAATGGAAATAAGAAGAAGGTTGCCGTACGGAAACTGGTTAAACGTCCCCAAACTGAAAATTACCCTACTGTTGTTCCAACCACTATTCCTCCAACAACCTACAGTCAGAACAACAGAGGTAACAACAACTATGACAACTACAATAACAACTATGATAACACTAATAACTACAATAACAATAATTATAATCAGAATTACAATTCTGCTAACAATTACCAAAGGAATCCTGCCCCTTTTACAAGTAGCACCACAAACAATTACTATAATCCTTCAACAGAAACTACAACTACTAGAACAAGCAACTATTACCAACCCCGATACAATACAATTCAAAGAAGCAATGCACAGTCTACAACAACTACAACAGTGGCTCCACCTTCTAGCAACAACTACAACAATTATCAACAGCCGACTACAAACAACCAGGCAAACAATTACAATGCAGCCAACTATTACAGCACTTTCAATCAACAGAAATCCACGACACCAAAACCAGTACAGTATTCAACAACTCAACCCACCACTGCCAATTACTATAACAACTATCAAGCACAGACAAGAAATACCAATGCACAGAAGTATAACAATGCAGCAACAAACAACTATCCTACAACAGCCAACTATCCTAGCAGTTCCAACAATGACTACAGCGTTGCTAGTTACAACAATAATGCTCAAAAATCTACAAATGATTATTCAAAGAATACAAACTACTACTCTCCAACAACGTTTGCTCCTTCCACTTATGATGCTTACAACAACGGAAATGGCCAAAAGAGGTTTGGAAACAGCTACAATGCCAAATCTAGCACAAACTTTGTGTCCACAACAACTGTAGCTCCAACATCCAAAGCACAAACTTATAACTACCCAACAAGCAGTGAAGAATACAACAGCTTCAACAACTATGATTACCAAAGAACCAACACAAATAACAATTATGCTCGTAGTAACGCCAACAATGGTGAATATGCTGATGATAAAACAGACGATGAGTTCTTGAAGACTGCCCCTAGTAACAATTACAGGCCAAGCAACTTCAACACATTCCAGAATTCGTATAATGCAAACCCCAAAACCACAACTGTAGGAAAGAGTAACTATAATAATTTCAACTATTCATCTACAACTCAGAATTACAACAACAATAATAATTATTACAACAACAATAATAATAATGTAACTCCTAAATCAACTTACTCCAATTCTCAGTCACAATCAACAAATAACTATTATTCCCAGACAACTGCAGCTTCAGCTAGGCCATTCAGTGTAACAGCGGTACACCCAACAACTAGGAGACCTCACACAACTGTCTCACAAAATTATCCTAAACAAACGTTCGCTCCAGTCTCTGTAAAGGATACTACCGGCACCACAAAGAACTATCAGCAAAGAAATAACAATAACAACTACAACAGTAACAATGCTTACAGTGCGAGCTCAACAACAGTGAAGATACCCACTAATACTGGCATCAAAAAGATCCCAGTACAACAAACACAAACAGGAACAAAATCAGGAACAAAAGATGTATCATATGACTATGCATATTATGATGACAGCAATACAGAATATGAAGGATTGGACCCCATAAGTGATCATCATTTTGGAAAAGGTGGAGAATCTCTGAAAGTTGCACGATCACCAAAAAGTAACTAATTTTGCCAGTATTTAACAGAATGCATAATATTCAGTAATACTTACACAGCATTGATTGCATAGCCATTTCTTTTAACTGGAGGAAATTGTAGTGTGATCGAATAACAAAACTGAATCAAATAGACTGAAAATTTTAATGAAATATTTATAAGCCAACAAACTACAATTGCCTTCATTCATAACAATTAATTTAACCCTAGAATGCTATTGTCCTACGATATGACTATACCTACATTCTTCATATGTGAATTTTATGCACCGTACTGCATAAAATACATAGGCTGTATGTACATTTTAGTGGGCCTATATTTAGAAGGACCGCTGTGTGGTCTTGTGGTTAATGTCACTGGCTATGGATCAGCATGCCCAGGTTCGATCCCCGGTACATCCTTGGATTTTTTCTGAGGTAGGGAGGTCTGCACTCAGCCTCGTGATACAAACTGAGGAACTACTTGATTGAGAAGTAGCGGCTCCGGTCTCAGAAACCATCATTAACGACCATGGGTGTAGGCATGCTGACCACATGCCCCCCATCCCTGCCATCTGCCTATGGTAGATGATGCACCGGTTGGTTGGTAGGCCTAGTCCCTTCAGGGATGTAGAGCCACGGAGTTTAGTTTTAGTTTATTTTTAGAAGTTGTGAAAATTGTTGCTGTTGGTTCAATACATCAACTGATGTAATAACTACATTGCACCACAATAACTGATTACAACACATACAATATGGAGTATGTAAACATTTAGTAGAACTTTTATAATTATTAATATTATGGAACTTACACAGTTATAATAGATCAAATTTATTATATAAGTTGTTGCTTCACTTACCATTATTTTAGTATAGCGTGTATAGACTTCCCATATAATAGAGTTAATTTATTTCTCATCATTAATTTAACACATCATCTGGACACTTTTCTCCTATAGTAGCAATGAATTTAATTTGAAATTTTATGTCTGAGAAAATATAGCCTAACCTTCATTCTGTTAAGACTTACAGCTTACAAAGAGTCCCAAAGAAATAAAGCATAATACACCCAGTTATATCAGAAACATTCACCTGACACTTCAAGAACAAAACGATCAATGAAAAATTAACTGGCCACAAGAATCATAATAGAAATAGAAGAGGATGAATGAAATGGTGGAACATTTGTATCTTATATGTAGAATTCATTGACATTAGTATTCCAGGGTTAAAAGTGTTCTTCCAATTTTTTACTGAATATTATGGATTCTTTTGGTGTGAAATATCCAGTCAATTGCTGACAGATATGAAAATGTGTTTTTTCAAAGACTGTGGATCTGTGTGTACAAAATGAAATATAGAACTCTAATTATAGCCATCAACAGCCTAATGACAATTTACACTAAGATGAAAAGAAATAAGGCTGTTTTCAGGAAGTGAGTGGAAAAAAAGTATGTACTAGAAAAAAATTACTACCATATTTAATATCAATAGTGTACTACTTTTCAGTATTTAAATTTAAAAAATGATATGTGCTGTCGTAAATTATAACTTTGAGCTCTAAAAAATTAGACAAGTTTTTCAGAGGCATCTGTTGCATAAAATTGAGAAATGTTTGTGGCAGTACGTAAGTTTTCCTTGTAAATATTCAGCTAATGCAACAGTGTTGTTTTCTTTTACAATTAATTTTGTTTTTGTACAATGTTAAATCAATAAAAGAAGCTGTACCAATTCTTTGGTATATTCCAAAGCAAAGATATTTAATTCATTTAGGGTTGCCATACGTCATGGATTTCACAGACCAGTATAAGAACATGTTCAGACTGAATTGATTAAAATTACACGATTCTGTTTTGATGTTACAAATTTTGGAAATCTTTGTCAGCTTAAAAATTGATGTCAAGTGCAACACTCAAGGGAATTTGTAGATGGCACAATAGTGACCAACCTACTAAGCATATATGCTAATATGTAGCCATAATACTTTTTCGGTGCGGATTGCACAGAAAACAATCAACTCAATGATTAGGAGTAATCAAAGGAAATTTTTCAGGCCTTACATCCTCAATGGCAATAGACAATTCCTAAGCAATCTAAAGGTATATTATCTATTTTATGGAACCTGGAGGTTCATTACCGTGCAAATCCAAAATTAAAAAATACAAATTTCCAAAATTAAAAAAAAAAAAAAAAAAATTAAAAATTAGAACATCAAAAAATCCAAAATTTAAAAAAATTGCAAAATTTAAAAATAAAAAAATTAAAAATTAAAAAATCGAAAATGCCAAAATTTAAAAATCTAAAATTAAAAAACCAGAAATACAAAATTAAAAAATCCAAAAAATAAAAAATTCAAAGAATAAAAATTTTAAAAATCTAAAATTTAAAAATACAAATTTCCAAAATTTAAAAAAACAAAATTAAAAATTATAACAAAAAATTCGAAATTTAATAAATAATAAAATAAAAAATTCAAAAATCCAAAAATGAACAAATTTAAAAAATTAAAAAGATAAACAATTCAAAGATCGAAAATTTAAAAAATCCAAAATTAAAAATTCAAAGATCCAAAATTAAAAAGTCCAAAATCTAAAATTTAAAAAGTCCAAAAACCCAATATTAAAAAGTCTAATAATGCAAAATTGAAAAAATCCAATCAAAAATTGAAAATAAATAAATAAATAGTTTTACTTCTGGATACTGATTTTACTGATTTTTTAATACTGATACTGATTTTAAGGAAGGAGCTCAAAAAACTGATTTTTAATAAATGTGACAGATTTCATGCATTTCAGAATAATTATGGTATTAGTATAGACCATCATGATGTTCTGGTTTTTCACTCCTGAATTATGGCAACTCTATTTAAATCCCATCTTTCTTATCTTTTATACTAGGATTAAAATCATAACATACCATATCATATGAATATTTTTCAAGCATGGATATGATATTTGGTAAGATCATAATAGGCTAATATAATTTAAATTGCCGGTACCGGTATAAAAGCTTTTCTTCATATCATACTGTAATAAATATGACTAAAGTAGTTTCTCTTTTCATCTTGCTGTTTTCGAAGTAACTGTAACCTCTTTGACTATTTCTATTATGGGATTCTACTTCAGAAACTGAAACCAAAAAAAATATGGTTTGTTCTAGCAACATGCAAAAACAGTCTTCATAGACCCACAGCATGTGCACCTTTTCAGTTCACTACACATTTGCCAATGAATTGACAATTTGTGTGTGTCGGGCATCCGAAGATATACACTGAATATTTCTGGAAAATCTATTAATACAGTGCCAAATATTCAAAGATTACCAAAGCTTTTATCAGTTTAAAGACATGATATATTATGATATAGGGACCGGCAGAATAATCTGACGATTTTGAAATGCATATAAAAATAACAAACATCAATATAATGCAAAGTTTAATTATCACATTTGTTAGAGCAATTATTGCCATTTATATTTCTTCTGTTAGTTTTTGTTTGAATTGAAAATTGTGTCCGGTAGATGTTGACCACCATTTTGTAGACATTCTTGTAGTGTTTCCTTGAAGTTTTCCGCTCTCATGAACATAATAATAATAATAATAAATCTTTATTTAATCTGTCAGAGTTAAGGCCTTAGGGCCTTCTCTTACACTCAACAAGAGACAGAAAAGAAGAAACAAACAAATACACTAACATAGTTCTATAAGTAATAATGATACATTAGATACCGTACATGTCGTTCAGTATTGCCGATATTTCATTCTGAATTGGTTAGACGTGGAATTAATGCTCCAAACATTTGTTTCCAACAAGATAGTGCTACTGCGTGCACAGCAAATAACTTATTGGGCATGGTCCGGAGTCCGGGAAATGTTTCCTGGACGTGTTCTGTCAAGAAGTGGTAATCTCCCCTGGCCTGCTCGCTTCCCGGATCTGACGATGTGTGATTATTTCCTCTGAGGCTATCTCAAGTCGTGTATGTTGGAAGATCTCGTAAACTGAATGACTTAAAATTAGCTATTCACAATGAATGGTGGCAATACCGAACGAAATGCTCATGAGAGTGAAGGAAAACTTTAAGGCAACGCTACATGAATGTCTACAAAATGGTGGTTGTCATTTATCGGACACAATTTTCAATTCAAACAAAAATTAATGGAAGAACTGTAAATGGCAATTATTGCTCTAACAAATGTGATCATTAAACTTTGGATTACAGTGATAATTATTATTTTTATATGCATTTCAAAATCGTCAGATTATTCTGCCGGTCCTTGTACATTTCTTCTTTAGTTTGGAGCATTTTCAAACTACATGGCTAATATTATTTCAGTACAACTATTTTATCATGTCATGGCATCCAGAGTCTCGTTTGAGCACTTTCTTGCATCTTTCTAACCACTTAGCCCAGTAAAAAAAAATGAAAGTTTTAATTTGAAAATTTCGAATTTTCAAAATTTTTAATTTAAAATTTATATTAAAAATTTTAAAAATTAATTTTTTTAAAAAATGAAATGCTTTTAAATTAAGTTATTTTGAAGTTACTTTGATCCTACTTTGATGTTATTTCAAGTTACTTCAATGTTACTTTGATGTTACTTTCAGGTTACTGTACTTTCAAATTACTTTGAAGTAATTAACAAGTACGTTATTTTCAAGTTACTTTGAAGTTACTATGAAATTACTTTGAACTTACTTTGAAGATACTTTGAAGTTACCTAGAAGTTACCTTGAAGTTACTTTGTATTACTTTGAGTTACTTTGAAGTTACTTTGAGGTTATTTTGAAGATACTTCGAAGTAATTTTAAAGTTAGTTACCTTCAAGTTATTATGAAATTACATTGAAGTAACTCTAAAGTTACTTTGTAGTAACTCTAAAATTACTTTCAATTTACTTAAAGTTACATTCAAGTTACTTATTGTTACTTTCAAGTTGCTTTCAACTTTTACTTAGAAGTTACTTTCAAGATACTTTGAAGTTACTATGAAGTTACTTTGAAGTTACTTTGAAGTTATTTTGAAGTTACTTTGAAGTTCCTTTGAAGTTCCTTTGAAGTTACTTTGAAGTTAATTTGAAGTTAATTTGAAGTTAATTTGAAGTTAATTTGAAGTTAATTTGAAGTTAATTTGAAGTTAATTTGAAGTTAATTTGAAGTTAATTTGAAGTTTCTTTGAAGTTACATGGAAGATAATTTGAAGTTAATTTGAAGTTAATTTGAAGTTAATTTGAAGTTAATTTGAAGTTAATTTGAAGTTACTTTGAAGTTACTTTGAAGTTACTTTGTATTACTTTGTGTAACTTGGAAGTTACTTTGAAGTTACTTTGAAGTTATTTTGAAGTTATTTTGAAGTTATTTTGAAGATACTTCGAAGTAATTTTAAAGTTAGTTACTTTCAAGTTCTTTCAATATTGATCACTCCCCCTGAAACACTTCCCGCCCGGAGATCCGACTGGGGAAGTATTTTACCTCCGGAATATTTTGCTTCAGGAGCAGCCTTCATATTCGCTAATCCCAAGTGTCTTCAGGGAAAAAAAATTGTTGTAGTCATCCCAATTCCTTTCCACATCGCAGTACCACGGCCGCCACACCCACCCATCAGGTTGCGCCCGAAGATTTTCGATCAGTAGCCATCAAGAACATAATTTGTTCTATGCCTCCAGTGCATTTTTCGAAATTTTCAATTTTCTTCGAATTCTGGGCGCATTTTTCGAAATTTCCAAAGGGGTTAGCCTTCTCGGAATTCTTGGGGCATTTTTCGAAATTTTCAAAGGGGTTAGCCTTCTCTTGAATTCTGGGCGCATTTTTCGAAATTTTCAAAGGGGTTAGCCTTCTCGGAATTCTGGGCGCATTTTTCGAAATTTTCAAAGGGGTTAAGCCTTCTCGGAATTCTGGGCGCATTTTTCGAAATTTTCAAAGGGGTTAGCCTTCTCGGAATTCTTGGGGCATTTTTCGAAATTTTCAAAGGGGTTAGCCTTCTCTTGAATTCTGGGCGCATTTTTCGAAATTTTCAAAGGGGTTAGCCTTCTCGGAATTCTGGGCGCATTTTTCGAAATTTTCAAAGGGGTTAAGCCTTCTCGGAATTCTGGGCGCATTTTTCGAAATTTTCAAAGGGGTTAGCCTTCTCGGAATTCTCGGAGAATTTTTCGAAATTTTCAAAGGGGTTAGCCTTTTCGGAATTCTCGGCGCATTTTTCGAAATTTTCAAAGAGGTTAATTAGCCTTCTCGGAATTCTGGGCGCATTTTTCGAAATTTTCAAAGGGGTTAGCCTTCTCGGAATTCTGGGCGCATTTTTCCGAAATTTTCAAAGGGGTTAGCCTTCTCGGAATTCTGGGCGAATTTTTCGAAATTTTCACAGGGGTTAGCCTTTTCGGAATTCTGGGTGCATTTTCTAAATTTTCAAAGGGGTTAGCCTTCTCGGAATTCTCGGAGCATTTTTCGAAATTTTCAAAGGGGTTGGCCTTTTCGGAATTCTCGGCGCATTTTTCGAAATTTTCAAAGAGGTTTGCCTTCTCGGAATTCTGGGCGCATTTTTCGAAATTTTCAAAGCGGTTAGCCTTCTCGGAATTCTGGGCGCATTTTTCGAAATTTTCAAAGGGGTTAGCCTTCTCGGAATTCTGGGCGTATTTTACGAAATTTTCAAAGGGGTTAGCCTTCTCCTAATTCTGGGCGCATTTTTCGAAATTTTCAAAGCGGTTAGCCTCCTCGGAATTCTGGGCGCATTTTTCGAAATTTTCAAAGGGGTTAGCCTTCGCGGAATTATAGCGCATTTTTCGAAACTATCAAAGGGGTTAGCCTTCTCGGAATTTTGGTCGCATTTTTCGAAATTTTCAAAGGGGTTAGCCTTCTCAGAATTCTGGGTGCATTTTTCGAAATTTTCAAACGGGTTAGCCTTCTCGGAATTCTGGGTGCATTTTTCGAAATTTTCAAAGGGGCCTTCTCGAAATTCTGGGTGCATATTTCGAAATTTTGAACGGGGTTAAGCCTTCTCGGAATTCTGGGCGCATTTTTCGAAATTTTCAAAGAGGTTAGCCTTCTCGGAATTCTCTTAGCATTTTTCGAAATTTTCAAAGAGGTTAGCCTTCTCGGAATTCTGAGCGCATTTTTCGAAATTTTCAAAGGGGTTAGCCTTCTCGGAATTCAGGTCGCATTTTTCGAAATTTTCAAAGGGGTTAGCCTTCTCGGAATTCTGGGTGCATTTTTCGAAATTTTCAAACGGGTTAGCCTTCTCGGAATTCTGGGTGCATTTTTCGAAATTTTCAAAGGGGCCTTCTCGAAATTCTGGGTGCATATTTCGAAATTTTCAACGGGGTTAAGCCTTCTCGGAATTCTGGGCGCATTTTTCGAAATTTTCAAAGAGGTTAGCCTTCTCGGAATTCTCTTAACATTTTTCGAAATTTTCAAAGAGGTTAGCCTTCTCGGAATTCTGGGCGCATTTTTCGAAATTTTCAAAGGGGTTAGCCTTCTCGGAATTCTGGGCGCATTTTTCGAAATTTTCAAAGGCGTTAGCCTTCTCGGAATTCTGTGCGCATTTTTCGAAATTTTCAAAGTCGTTAGCCTTCTCGGAATTCTGGGCGCATTTTTCGAAATTTTCAAAGAGGTTAGCCCTCTCATAATTCTGGGTGCATTTTTCGAAATTTTCAAAGGGGTTAGCCTTCTCGGAATTATGGGCGCATTTTTCGAAATTGTCAAAGGGGTTAGCCTTCTCGGAATTTTCAAAGAGGTTAGCCTTCTCGGAATTCTGGGCGCATTTTTCGAAATTTTCAAAGGGGTTAGCCTTCTTGGAATTCTGGGCGCATTTTTCGAAATTTTCAAAGGGGTTAGCCTTCTCGGAATTCTGGGCGCATTTTTCGAAATTTTCAAAGGGGTTAGCCTTCTCGGAATTCTGGGCGCATTTTTCGAAATTTTCAAAGTGGTTAGCCTTCTCGGAATTCTGGGCGCATTTTTCGAAATTTTCAAAAGGGTTAGCCTTCTCGGAATTCTGGGCGCATTTTTCGAAATTATCAAAGGGGTTAGCCTTCTCGGAATTCTGGGTGCATTTTTCGAAATTTTGAAAGGGGTTAGCCTTCTCGGAATTCTGGGCGCTTTTTTCGAAATTTTCAAAGAGGTTAGCCCTCTCGGAATTCTGGGTGCATATTTCGAAATTTTCAAAGGGGTTAGCCTTCTCGGGATTCTGGGTGCATTTTTCGAAATTTTCAAAGGGGTTAAGCCTTCTCGGAATTCTGGGCGCATGAAAAAATCGAAAAATGCACCCAGAATTCCGAAAAGGCTAACCCCTGTGAAAATTTCGAAAAATGCGCCCAGAATTCCGAGAAGGCTTAACCCCTTTGAAAATTTCGAAAAATGCACCCAGAATTCCGAGAGGGCTAACCCCTTTGAAAATTTCGAAAAATGCGCCCAAAATTCCGAGAAGGCTAACCCCATTGAAAATTTCGAAAAATGCACCCAGAATTCCGAGAAGGCTAACCCCTTTGAAAATTTCGAAAAATGCACCCAAAATTCCGAGAGGGCTAACCCCTTTGAAAATTTCGAAAAATGCGCCCAGAATTCCGAGAAGGCTAACCGCTTTGAAAATTTCGAAAATGCGCCCAGAATTCCGAGAAGGCTAACCCCTTTTAAAATTTCGAATAATGCGCCCAGAATTCCGAGAAGGCTAACCCCTTTGAAAATTTCGAAAAATGCGCCCAGAATTCCGAGAAGGCTAACCCCTTAGAAAATTTCGAAAAATGCGCCCAGAATTTAGAGAAGGCTAACCGCTTTGAAAATTTCGAAAAATGCGCCCAGAGTTCCGAGAAGGCTAACCCCTTTGAAAATTTCGAAAAATGGGCCCAGAATTCCGAGAAGGCTAACCCCTTTGAAAATTTCGAAAAATGCACCCAGAATTCCGAGAGGGCTAACCCCTTTGAAAATTTCGAAAAATGAGCCCAGAATTCCGAGAAGGCTAACCCCTTTGAAAATTTCGAAAAATGCGCCCAGAATTCCGAAAAGGCTAACCCCTTTGAAAATTTCGAAAAATGCGCCCAGAATTCCGAGAACGCTAACCCCTTTGAAAATTTCGAAAAATGCACCCAGAATTCCGAGAAGGCTAACCCCTTTGAAAATTTCGAAAAATGCACCCAGAATTCCGAAAAAAGGCTAACCCCTTTGAAAATTTCGAAAAATGCACCCAGAATTCCGAGAAGGCTAACCCCTTTGAAAATTTCGAAAAATGCGCTATAATTCCGAGAAGGCTAACAACCCCTTTGAAAATTTCGAAAAATGCGCCCAGAATTCCGAGAAGGCTAACCCCTTTGAAAATTTCGAAAAATGCGCCCAGAATTCCGAGAAGGCTAACCGCTTTGAAAATTTCGAAAAATGCGCCCAGAATTCCGAGAAGGCTTAACCCCTTTGAAAATTTCGAAAAATGCACCCAGAATTTCGAGAAGGCTAACCCCTTTGAAAATTTCTAAAAATGCACCCAGAATTCCGAGAAGGCTAACCCTTTAGAAAATTTCGAAAAATGCACCCAGAATTCCGAGAAGGCTAACCCCTTTGAAAAAATCGAAAAATGCACCCAGAATTCCGAAAAGGCTAACCCCTGTGAAAATTTCGAAAAATGCGCCCAGAATTCCGAGAAGGCTTAACCCCTTTGAAAATTTCGAAAAATGCACCCAGAATTCCGAAAAAAGGCTAACCCCTTTGAAAATTTCGAAAAATGCACCCAGAATTCCGAGAAGGCTAACCCCTTTGAAAATTTCGAAAAATGCGCTATAATTCCGAGAAGGCTAACCCCTTTGAAAATTTCGAAAAATGCGCCCAGAATTCCGAGAAGGCTAACCCCTTTGAAAATTTCGAAAAATGCGCCCAGAATTCCGAGAAGGCTAACCGCTTTGAAAATTTCGAAAAATGCGCCCAGAATTCCGAGAAGGTTTAACCCCTTTGAAAATTTCGAAAAATGCACCCAGAATTTCGAGAAGGCTAACCCATTTGAAAATTTCTAAAAATGCACCCAGAATTCCGAGAAGGCTAACCCTTTAGAAAATTTCGAAAAATGCACCCAGAATTCCGAGAAGGCTAACCCCTTTGAAAAAATCGAAAAATGCACCCAGAATTCCGAAAAGGCTAACCCCTGTGAAAATTTCGAAAAATGCGCCCAGAATTCCGAGAAGGCTTAACCCCCTTGAAAATTTCGAAAAATGCACCCAGAATTCCGAGAAGGCTAACCCCTTTGAAAATTTCGAAAAATGCGCCCAGAATTCCGAGAAGGCTAACCCCTTTGAAAATTTCGAAAAATGCGCCCAGAATTCCGAGAAGGCTAACCCCTTTGAAAATTTCGAAAAATGCACCCAGAATTCCGAGAAGGCTAACCCCTTTGAAAATTTCGAAAAATGCACCCAGAATTCCGAGAAGGCTAACCCCTTTGAAAATTTCGAAAAATGCGCCCAGAATTCCGAGAAGGCTATCCCCTTTGAAAATTTCGAAAAATGCACCCAGAATTCCGAAAAAAGGCTAACCCCTTTGAAGATTTCGAAAAATGCGCCCAGAATCCCGAGAAGGCTTAACCCGTTTGAAAATTTCGAAAAATGCACCCAGAATTCCGAGAAGGCTAACCCCTTTGAAAATTTCGAAAAATGCACCCAGAATTCCGAGAAGGCTTAACCCCTTTGAAAATTTCGAAAATTGCACCCCGAATTCCGAGAAAATTTCGAAAAATGCACCCAGAATTCCGAGAAGGCTAACCCCTTTGACAACTTCGAAAAATGCGCCCAAAATTCCGAGAAGGCTAACCCCTTTGACAATTTCGAAAAATGCGCCCATAATTCCGAGAAGGCTAACCCCTTTGAAAATTTCGAAAAATGCACCCTGAATTCCGAGAGGGCTAACCTCTTTGAAAATTTCGAAAAATGCGCCCAGAATTCCGAGAAGGCTAACCCCTTTGAAAATTTCGAAAAATGCGCACAGAATTCCGAGAAGGCTAACCCCTTTGAAAATTTCGAAAAATGCGCCCAGAATTCCGAGAAGGCTAACCGCTTTGAAAATTTCGAAAAATGCGCCCAGAATTCTGAGAAGGCTAACCCCTTTGAAAATTTCGAAAAATGCGCCCAGAATTCCGAGAAGGCTAACGCCTTTGAAAATTTCGAAAAATGCGCCCAGAATTCCGAGAAGGCTAACCCCTTTGAAAATTTCGAAAAATGCGCCCAGAATTCCGAGAAGGCTAACCTCTTTGAAAATTTCGAAAAATGCTAAGAGAATTCCGAGAAGGCTAACCTCTTTGAAAATTTCGAAAAATACGCCGAGAATTCCGAGAAGGCTTAACCCCTTTGAAAATTTCGAAATATGCACCCAGAATTTCGAGAAGGCTAACCCCTTTGAAAATTTCGAAAAATGCACCCAGAATTCCGAGAAGGCTAACCCGTTTGAAAATTTCGAAAAATGCACCCAGAATTCCGAGAAGGCTAACCCCTTTGAAAATTTCGAAAAATGCGCCCAGAATTCCGAGAAGGCTAACTAACCTCTTTGAAAATTTCGAAAAATGCGCCGAGAATTCCGAAAAGGCTAACCCCTTTGAAAATTTCGAAAAATTCTCCGAGAATTCCGAGAAGGCTAACCCCTTTGGAAATTTCGAAAAATGCGCCCAGAATTCCGAGAAGGCTAACCCCTTTGAAAATTTCGAAAAATGCGCCCAGAATTCCGAGAAGGCTAACCGCTTTGAAAATTTCGAAAAATGCGCCCAGAATTCCGAGAAGGCTAACCCCTTTGAAAATTTCGAAAAATGCGCCCAGGATTCCGAGAAGGCTAACCGCTTTGAAAATTTCGAAAAATGCGCCCAGAATTCCGAGAAGGCTAACCCATTTGAAAATTTCGAAAAATGCGCCCAGAATTCCGAGAAGGCTAACCCCTTTGAAAATTTCGAAAAATGCGCCCAGAATTCCGAGAAGGCTAACCGCTTTGAAAATTTCGAAAAATGCGCCCAGAATTCCGAGAAGGCAAACCTCTTTGAAAATTTCGAAAAATGCGCCGAGAATTCCGAAAAGGCCAACCCCTTTGAAAATTTCGAAAAATGCTCCGAGAATTCCGAGAAGGCTAACCTCTTTGAAAATTTAGAAAAATGCACCCAGAATTCCGAAAAGGCTAACCCCTGTGAAAATTTAGAAAAATTCGCCCAGAATTCCGAGAATGCTAACCCCTTTGAAAATTTTGGAAAAATGCGCCCAGAATTCCGAGAAGGCTAACCCCTTTGAAAATTTCGAAAAATGCGCCCAGAATTCCGAGAAGGCTAACTAACCTCTTTGAAAATTTCGAAAAATGCGCCGAGAATTCCGAAAAGGCTAACCCCTTTGAAAATTTCGAAAAATTCTCCGAGAATTCCGAGAATTCCGAGAAGGCTAACCCCTTTGGAAATTTCGAAAAATGCGCCCAGAATTTAGAGAAGGCTAACCGCTTTGAAAATTTCGAAAAATGCGCCCAGAGTTCCGAGAAGGCTAACCCCTTTGAAAATTTCGAAAAATGGGCCCAGAATTCCGAGAAGGCTAACCCCTTTGAAAATTTCGAAAAATGCACCCAGAATTCCGAGAGGGCTAACCCCTTTGAAAATTTCGAAAAATGAGCCCAGAATTCCGAGAAGGCTAACCCCTTTGAAAATTTCGAAAAATGCGCCCAGAATTCCGAAAAGGCTAACCCCTTTGAAAATTTCGAAAAATGCGCCCAGAATTCCGAGAACGCTAACCCCTTTGAAAATTTCGAAAAATGCACCCAGAATTCCGAGAAGGCTAACCCCTTTGAAAATTTCGAAAAATGCACCCAGAATTCCGAGAAGGCTAACCCCTTTGAAAATTTCGAAAAATGCGCTATAATTCCGAGAAGGCTAACCCCTTTGAAAATTTCGAAAAATGCGCCCAGAATTCCGAGAAGGCTAACCCCTTTGAAAATTTCGAAAAATGCGCCCAGAATTCCGAGAAGGCTAACCGCTTTGAAAATTTCGAAAAATGCGCCCAGAATTCCGAGAAGGCTTAACCCCTTTGAAAATTTCGAAAAATGCACCCAGAATTTCGAGAAGGCTAACCCCTTTGAAAATTTCTAAAAATGCACCCAGAATTCCGAGAAGGCTAACCCTTTAGAAAATTTCGAAAAATGCACCCAGAATTCCGAGAAGGCTAACCCCTTTGAAAAAATCGAAAAATGCACCCAGAATTCCGAAAAGGCTAACCCCTGTGAAAATTTCGAAAAATGCGCCCAGAATTCCGAGAAGGCTTAACCCCTTTGAAAATTTCGAAAAATGCACCCAGAATTCCGAAAAAAGGCTAACCCCTTTGAAAATTTCGAAAAATGCACCCAGAATTCCGAGAAGGCTAACCCCTTTGAAAATTTCGAAAAATGCGCTATAATTCCGAGAAGGCTAACCCCTTTGAAAATTTCGAAAAATGCGCCCAGAATTCCGAGAAGGCTAACCCCTTTGAAAATTTCGAAAAATGCGCCCAGAATTCCGAGAAGGCTAACCGCTTTGAAAATTTCGAAAAATGCGCCCAGAATTCCGAGAAGGTTTAACCCCTTTGAAAATTTCGAAAAATGCACCCAGAATTTCGAGAAGGCTAACCCATTTGAAAATTTCTAAAAATGCACCCAGAATTCCGAGAAGGCTAACCCTTTAGAAAATTTCGAAAAATGCACCCAGAATTCCGAGAAGGCTAACCCCTTTGAAAAAATCGAAAAATGCACCCAGAATTCCGAAAAGGCTAACCCCTGTGAAAATTTCGAAAAATGCGCCCAGAATTCCGAGAAGGCTTAACCCCCTTGAAAATTTCGAAAAATGCACCCAGAATTCCGAGAAGGCTAACCCCTTTGAAAATTTCGAAAAATGCGCCCAGAATTCCGAGAAGGCTAACCCCTTTGAAAATTTCGAAAAATGCGCCCAGAATTCCGAGAAGGCTAACCCCTTTGAAAATTTCGAAAAATGCACCCAGAATTCCGAGAAGGCTAACCCCTTTGAAAATTTCGAAAAATGCACCCAGAATTCCGAGAAGGCTAACCCCTTTGAAAATTTCGAAAAATGCGCCCAGAATTCCGAGAAGGCTATCCCCTTTGAAAATTTCGAAAAATGCACCCAGAATTCCGAAAAAAGGCTAACCCCTTTGAAGATTTCGAAAAATGCGCCCAGAATCCCGAGAAGGCTTAACCCGTTTGAAAATTTCGAAAAATGCACCCAGAATTCCGAGAAGGCTAACCCCTTTGAAAATTTCGAAAAATGCACCCAGAATTCCGAGAAGGCTTAACCCCTTTGAAAATTTCGAAAATTGCACCCCGAATTCCGAGAAAATTTCGAAAAATGCACCCAGAATTCCGAGAAGGCTAACCCCTTTGACAACTTCGAAAAATGCGCCCAAAATTCCGAGAAGGCTAACCCCTTTGACAATTTCGAAAAATGCGCCCATAATTCCGAGAAGGCTAACCCCTTTGAAAATTTCGAAAAATGCACCCTGAATTCCGAGAGGGCTAACCTCTTTGAAAATTTCGAAAAATGCGCCCAGAATTCCGAGAAGGCTAACCCCTTTGAAAATTTCGAAAAATGCGCACAGAATTCCGAGAAGGCTAACCCCTTTGAAAATTTCGAAAAATGCGCCCAGAATTCCGAGAAGGCTAACCGCTTTGAAAATTTCGAAAAATGCGCCCAGAATTCTGAGAAGGCTAACCCCTTTGAAAATTTCGAAAAATGCGCCCAGAATTCCGAGAAGGCTAACGCCTTTGAAAATTTCGAAAAATGCGCCCAGAATTCCGAGAAGGCTAACCCCTTTGAAAATTTCGAAAAATGCGCCCAGAATTCCGAGAAGGCTAACCTCTTTGAAAATTTCGAAAAATGCTAAGAGAATTCCGAGAAGGCTAACCTCTTTGAAAATTTCGAAAAATACGCCGAGAATTCCGAGAAGGCTTAACCCCTTTGAAAATTTCGAAATATGCACCCAGAATTTCGAGAAGGCTAACCCCTTTGAAAATTTCGAAAAATGCACCCAGAATTCCGAGAAGGCTAACCCGTTTGAAAATTTCGAAAAATGCACCCAGAATTCCGAGAAGGCTAACCCCTTTGAAAATTTCGAAAAATGCGCCCAGAATTCCGAGAAGGCTAACTAACCTCTTTGAAAATTTCGAAAAATGCGCCGAGAATTCCGAAAAGGCTAACCCCTTTGAAAATTTCGAAAAATTCTCCGAGAATTCCGAGAAGGCTAACCCCTTTGGAAATTTCGAAAAATGCGCCCAGAATTCCGAGAAGGCTAACCCCTTTGAAAATTTCGAAAAATGCGCCCAGAATTCCGAGAAGGCTAACCGCTTTGAAAATTTCGAAAAATGCGCCCAGAATTCCGAGAAGGCTAACCCCTTTGAAAATTTCGAAAAATGCGCCCAGGATTCCGAGAAGGCTAACCGCTTTGAAAATTTCGAAAAATGCGCCCAGAATTCCGAGAAGGCTAACCCATTTGAAAATTTCGAAAAATGCGCCCAGAATTCCGAGAAGGCTAACCCCTTTGAAAATTTCGAAAAATGCGCCCAGAATTCCGAGAAGGCTAACCGCTTTGAAAATTTCGAAAAATGCGCCCAGAATTCCGAGAAGGCAAACCTCTTTGAAAATTTCGAAAAATGCGCCGAGAATTCCGAAAAGGCCAACCCCTTTGAAAATTTCGAAAAATGCTCCGAGAATTCCGAGAAGGCTAACCTCTTTGAAAATTTAGAAAAATGCACCCAGAATTCCGAAAAGGCTAACCCCTGTGAAAATTTAGAAAAATTCGCCCAGAATTCCGAGAATGCTAACCCCTTTGAAAATTTTGGAAAAATGCGCCCAGAATTCCGAGAAGGCTAACCCCTTTGAAAATTTCGAAAAATGCGCCCAGAATTCCGAGAAGGCTAACTAACCTCTTTGAAAATTTCGAAAAATGCGCCGAGAATTCCGAAAAGGCTAACCCCTTTGAAAATTTCGAAAAATTCTCCGAGAATTCCGAGAATTCCGAGAAGGCTAACCCCTTTGGAAATTTCGAAAAATGCGCCCAGAATTTAGAGAAGGCTAACCGCTTTGAAAATTTCGAAAAATGCGCCCAGAGTTCCGAGAAGGCTAACCCCTTTGAAAATTTCGAAAAATGGGCCCAGAATTCCGAGAAGGCTAACCCCTTTGAAAATTTCGAAAAATGCACCCAGAATTCCGAGAGGGCTAACCCCTTTGAAAATTTCGAAAAATGAGCCCAGAATTCCGAGAAGGCTAACCCCTTTGAAAATTTCGAAAAATGCGCCCAGAATTCCGAAAAGGCTAACCCCTTTGAAAATTTCGAAAAATGCGCCCAGAATTCCGAGAACGCTAACCCCTTTGAAAATTTCGAAAAATGCACCCAGAATTCCGAGAAGGCTAACCCCTTTGAAAATTTCGAAAAATGCACCCAGAATTCCGAGAAGGCTAACCCCTTTGAAAATTTCGAAAAATGCGCTATAATTCCGAGAAGGCTAACCCCTTTGAAAATTTCGAAAAATGCGCCCAGAATTCCGAGAAGGCTAACCCCTTTGAAAATTTCGAAAAATGCGCCCAGAATTCCGAGAAGGCTAACCGCTTTGAAAATTTCGAAAAATGCGCCCAGAATTCCGAGAAGGCTTAACCCCTTTGAAAATTTCGAAAAATGCACCCAGAATTTCGAGAAGGCTAACCCCTTTGAAAATTTCTAAAAATGCACCCAGAATTCCGAGAAGGCTAACCCTTTAGAAAATTTCGAAAAATGCACCCAGAATTCCGAGAAGGCTAACCCCTTTGAAAAAATCGAAAAATGCACCCAGAATTCCGAAAAGGCTAACCCCTGTGAAAATTTCGAAAAATGCGCCCAGAATTCCGAGAAGGCTTAACCCCCTTGAAAATTTCGAAAAATGCACCCAGAATTCCGAGAAGGCTAACCCCTTTGAAAATTTCGAAAAATGCGCCCAGAATTCCGAGAAGGCTAACCCCTTTGAAAATTTCGAAAAATGCGCCCAGAATTCCGAGAAGGCTAACCCCTTTGAAAATTTCGAAAAATGCACCCAGAATTCCGAGAAGGCTAACCCCTTTGAAAATTTCGAAAAATGCACCCAGAATTCCGAGAAGGCTAACCCCTTTGAAAATTTCGAAAAATGCGCCCAGAATTCCGAGAAGGCTATCCCCTTTGAAAATTTCGAAAAATGCACCCAGAATTCCGAAAAAAGGCTAACCCCTTTGAAGATTTCGAAAAATGCGCCCAGAATTCCGAGAAGGCTTAACCCGTTTGAAAATTTCGAAAAATGCACCCAGAATTCCGAGAAGGCTAACCCCTTTGAAAATTTCGAAAAATGCACCCAGAATTCCGAGAAGGCTTAACCCCTTTGAAAATTTCGAAAATTGCACCCCGAATTCCGAGAAAATTTCGAAAAATGCACCCAGAATTCCTAGAAGGCTAACCCCTTTGAAAATTTCGAAAAATGCGCCCAGAATTCCGAGAACGCTAACCCCTTTGAAAATTTCGAAAAATACACCCAGAATTCCGAGAAGGCTAACCCCTTTGAAAATTTCGAAAAATGCGCCCAGAATTCCGAGAAGGCTAACCGCTTTGAAAATTTCGAAAAATGCGCCCAGAATTCCGAGAAGGCAAACCTCTTTGAAAATTTCGAAAAATGCGCCGAGAATTCCGAAAAGGCCAACCCCTTTGAAAATTTCGAAAAATGCTCCGAGAATTCCGAGAAGGCTAACCTCTTTGAAAATTTAGAAAAATGCACCCAGAATTCCGAAAAGGCTAACCCCTGTGAAAATTTCGAAAAATTCGCCCAGAATTCCGAGAATGCTAACCCCTTTGAAAATTTTGGAAAAATGCGCCCAGAATTCCGAGAAGGCTAACCCCTTTGAAAATTTCGAAAAATGCGCCCAGAATTCCGAGAAGGCTAACTAACCTCTTTGAAAATTTCGAAAAATGCGCCGAGAATTCCGAAAAGGCTAACCCCTTTGAAAATTTCGAAAAATTCTCCGAGAATTCCGAGAATTCCGAGAAGGCTAACCCCTTTGGAAATTTCGAAAAATGCGCCCAGAATTTAGAGAAGGCTAACCGCTTTGAAAATTTCGAAAAATGCGCCCAGAGTTCCGAGAAGGCTAACCCCTTTGAAAATTTCGAAAAATGGGCCCAGAATTCCGAGAAGGCTAACCCCTTTGAAAATTTCGAAAAATGCACCCAGAATTCCGAGAGGGCTAACCCCTTTGAAAATTTCGAAAAATGAGCCCAGAATTCCGAGAAGGCTAACCCCTTTGAAAATTTCGAAAAATGCGCCCAGAATTCCGAAAAGGCTAACCCCTTTGAAAATTTCGAAAAATGCGCCCAGAATTCCGAGAACGCTAACCCCTTTGAAAATTTCGAAAAATGCACCCAGAATTCCGAGAAGGCTAACCCCTTTGAAAATTTCGAAAAATGCACCCAGAATTCCGAGAAGGCTAACCCCTTTGAAAATTTCGAAAAATGCGCTATAATTCCGAGAAGGCTAACCCCTTTGAAAATTTCGAAAAATGCGCCCAGAATTCCGAGAAGGCTAACCGCTTTGAAAATTTCGAAAAATGCGCCCAGAATTCCGAGAAGGCTTAACCCCTTTGAAAATTTCGAAAAATGCACCCAGAATTTCGAGAAGGCTAACCCCTTTGAAAATTTCTAAAAATGCACCCAGAATTCCGAGAAGGCTAACCCTTTAGAAAATTTCGAAAAATGCACCCAGAATTCCGAGAAGGCTAACCCCTTTGAAGAAATCGAAAAATGCACCCAGAATTCCGAAAAGGCTAACCCCTGTGAAAATTTCGAAAAATGCGCCCAGAATTCCGAGAAGGCTTAACCCCCTTGAAAATTTCGAAAAATGCACCCAGAATTCCGAGAAGGCTAACCCCTTTGAAAATTTCGAAAAATGCGCCCAGAATTCCGAGAAGGCTAACCCCTTTGAAAATTTCGAAAAATGCGCCCAGAATTCCGAGAAGGCTAACCCCTTTGAAAATTTCGAAAAATGCACCCAGAATTCCGAGAAGGCTAACCCCTTTGAAAATTTCGAAAAATGCACCCAGAATTCCGAGAAGGCTAACCCCTTTGAAAATTTCGAAAAATGCGCCCAGAATTCCGAGAAGGCTATCCCCTTTGAAAATTTCGAAAAATGCACCCAGAATTCCGAAAAAAGGCTAACCCCTTTGAAGATTTCGAAAAATGCGCCCAGAATTCCGAGAAGGCTTAACCCGTTTGAAAATTTCGAAAAATGCACCCAGAATTCCGAGAAGGCTAACCCCTTTGAAAATTTCGAAAAATGCACCCAGAATTCCGAGAAGGCTTAACCCCTTTGAAAATTTCGAAAAATGCGCCCAGAATTCCGAGAAAATTTCGAAAAATGCACCCAGAATTTCGAGAAGGCTAACCCCTTTGAAAATTTCTAAAAATGCACCCAGAATTCCGAGAAGGCTAACCCTTTAGAAAATTTCGAAAAATGCACCCAGAATTCCGAGAAGGCTAACCCCTTTGAAAAAATCGAAAAATGCACCCAGAATTCCGAGAAGGCTAACCCCTGTGAAAATTTCGAAAAATGCGCCCAGAATTCCGAGAAGGCTTAACCCCTTTGAAAATTTCGAAAAATGCACCCAGAATTCCGAAAAAAGGCTAACCCCTTTGAAAATTTCGAAAAATGCACCCAGAATTCCGAGAAGGCTAACCCCTTTGAAAATTTCGAAAAATGCGCTATAATTCCGAGAAGGCTAACCCCTTTGAAAATTTCGAAAAATGCGCCCAGAATTCCGAGAAGGCTAACCCCTTTGAAAATTTCGAAAAATGCGCCCAGAATTCCGAGAAGGCTAACCGCTTTGAAAATTTCGAAAAATGCGCCCAGAATTCCGAGAAGGCTTAACCCCTTTGAAAATTTCGAAAAATGCACCCAGAATTTCGAGAAGGCTAACCCCTTTGAAAATTTCTAAAAATGCACCCAGAATTCCGAGAAGGCTAACCCTTTAGAAAATTTCGAAAAATGCACCCAGAATTCCGAGAAGGCTAACCCCTTTGAAAAAATCGAAAAATGCACCCAGAATTCCGAAAAGGCTAACACCTGTGAAAATTTCGAAAAATGCGCCCAGAATTCCGAGAAGGCTTAACCCCCTTGAAAATTTCGAAAAATGCACCCAGAATTCCGAGAAAATTTCGAAAAATGCACCCAGAATTCCGAGAAGGCTAACCCCTTTGACAATTTCGAAAAATGCGCCCAAAATTCCGAGAAGGCTAACCCCTTTGACAATTTCGAAAAATGCGCCCATAATTCCGAGAAGGCTAACCCCTTTGAAAATTTCGAAAAATGCACCCTGAATTCCGAGAGGGCTAACCTCTTTGAAAATTTCGAAAAATGCGCCCAGAATTCCGAGAAGGCTAACCCCTTTGAAAATTTCGAAAAATGCGCACAGAATTCCGAGAAGGCTAACCCCTTTGAAAATTTCGAAAAATGCGCCCAGAATTCCGAGAAGGCTAACCGCTTTGAAAATTTCGAAAAATGCGCCCAGAATTCTGAGAAGGCTAACCCCTTTGAAAATTTCGAAAAATGCGCCCAGAATTCCGAGAAGGCTAACGCCTTTGAAAATTTCGAAAAATGCGCCCAGAATTCCGAGAAGGCTAACCCCTTTGAAAATTTCGAAAAATGCGCCCAGAATTCCGAGAAGGCTAACCTCTTTGAAAATTTCGAAAAATGCTAAGAGAATTCCGAGAAGGCTAACCTCTTTGAAAATTTCGAAAAATACGCTCAGAATTCCGAGAAGGCTTAACCCCTTTGAAAATTTCGAAATATGCACCCAGAATTTCGAGAAGGCTATCCCCTTTGAAAATTTCGAAAAATGCACCCAGAATTCCGAGAAGGCTAACCCGTTTGAAAATTTCGAAAAATGCACCCAGAATTCCGAGAAGGCTAACCCCTTTGAAAATTTCGAAAAATGCGCCCAGAATTCGGAGAAGGCTAACTAACCTCTTTGAAAATTTCGAAAAATGCGCCGAGAATTCCGAAAAGGCTAACCCCTTTGAAAATTTCGAAAAATTCTCCGAGAATTCCGAGAAGGCTAACCCCTTTGGAAATTTCTAAAAATGCGCCCAGAATTCCGAGAAGGCTAACCCCTTTGAAAATTTCGAAAAATGCGCCCAGAATTCCGAGAAGGCTAACCGCTTTGAAAATTTCGAAAAATGCGCCCAGAATTCCGAGAAGGCTAACCCCTTTGAAAATTTCGAAAAATGCGCCCAGAATTCCGAGAAGGCTAACCGCTTTGAAAATTTCGAAAAATGCGCCCAGAATTCCGAGAAGGCTAACCCATTTGAAAATTTCGAAAAATGCGCCCAGAATTCCGAGAAGGCTAACCGCTTTGAAAATTTCGAAAAATGCGCCCAGAATTCCGAGAAGGCAAACCTCTTTGAAAATTTCGAAAAATGCGCCGAGAATTCCGAAAAGGCCAACCCCTTTGAAAATTTCGAAAAATGCTCCGAGAATTCCGAGAAGGCTAACCTCTTTGAAAATTTAGAAAAATGCACCCAGAATTCCGGAAAGGCTAACCCCTGTGAAAATTTCGAAAAATTCGCCCAGAATTCCGAGAATGCTAACCCCTTTGAAAATTTTGGAAAAATGCGCCCAGAATTCCGAGAAGGCTAACCCCTTTGAAAATTTCGAAAAATGCGCCCAGAATTCCGAGAAGGCTAACTAACCTCTTTGAAAATTTCGAAAAATGCGCCGAGAATTCCGAAAAGGCTAACCCCTTTGAAAATTTCGAAAAATTCTCCGAGAATTCCGAGAAGGCTAACCCCTTTGGAAATTTCGAAAAATGCGCCCAGAATTTAGAGAAGGCTAACCGCTTTGAAAATTTCGAAAAATGCGCCCAGAGTTCCGAGAAGGCTAACCCCTTTGAAAATTTCGAAAAATGGGCCCAGAATTCCGAGAAGGCTAACCCCTTTGAAAATTTCGAAAAATGCACCCAGAATTCCGAGAGGGCTAACCCCTTTGAAAATTTCGGAAAATGAGCCCAGAATTCCGAGAAGGCTAACCCCTTTGAAAATTTCGAAAAATGCGCCCAGAATTCCGAAAAGGCTAACCCCTTTGAAAATTTCGAAAAATGCGCCCAGAATTCCGAGAACGCTAACCCCTTTGAAAATTTCGAAAAATGCACCCAGAATTCCGAGAAGGCTAACCCCTTTGAAAATTTCGAAAAATGCACCCAGAATTCCGAAAAAAGGCTAACCCCTTTGAAAATTTCGAAAAATGCACCCAGAATTCCGAGAAGGCTAACCCCTTTGAAAATTTCGAAAAATGCGCTATAATTCCGAGAAGGCTAACCCCTTTGAAAATTTCGAAAAATGCGCCCAGAATTCCGAGAAGGCTAACCCCTTTGAAAATTTCGAAAAATGCGCCCAGAATTCCGAGAAGGCTAACCGCTTTGAAAATTTCGAAAAATGCGCCCAGAATTCCGAGAAGGCTTAACCCCTTTGAAAATTTCGAAAAATGTACCCAGAATTTCGAGAAGGCTAACCCCTTTGAAAATTTCTAAAAATGCACCCAGAATTCCGAGAAGGCTAACCCTTTAGAAAATTTCGAAAAATGCACCCAGAATTCCGAGAAGGCTAACCCCTTTGAAAAAATCGAAAAATGCACCCAGAATTCCGAAAAGGCTAACCCCTGTGAAAATTTCGAAAAATGCGCCCAGAATTCCGAGAAGGCTTAACCCCCTTGAAAATTTCGAAAAATGCACCCAGAATTCCGAGAAGGCTAACCCCTTTGAAAATTTCGAAAAATGCGCCCAGAATTCCGAGAAGGCTAACCCCTTTGAAAATTTCGAAAAATGCGCCCAGAATTCCGAGAAGGCTAACCCCTTTGAAAATTTCGAAAAATGCACCCAGAATTCCGAGAAGGCTAACCCCTTTGAAAATTTCGAAAAATGCACCCAGAATTCCGAGAAGGCTAACCCCTTTGAAAATTTCGAAAAATGCGCCCAGAATTCCGAGAAGGCTATCCCCTTTGAAAATTTCGAAAAATGCACCCAGAATTCCGAAAAAAGGCTAACCCCTTTGAAGATTTCGAAAAATGCGCCCAGAATTCCAAAAAGGCTTAACCCGTTTGAAAATTTCGAAAAATGCACCCAGAATTCCGAGAAGGCTAACCCCTTTGAAAATTTCGAAAAATGCACCCAGAATTCCGAGAAGGCTTAACCCCTTTGAAAATTTCGAAAATTGCACCCCGAATTCCGAGAAAATTTCGAAAAATGCACCCAGAATTCCGAGAAGGCTAACCCCTTTGAAAATTTCGAATAATGCGCCCAGAATTCCGAGAACGCTAACCCCTTTGAAAATTTCGAAAAATGCACCCAGAATTCCGAGAAGGCTAACCCCTTTGAAAATTTCGAAAAATGCACCCAGAATTCCGAAAAAAGGCTAACCCCTTTGAAAATTTCGAAAAATGCACCCAGAATTCCGAGAAGGCTAACCCCTTTGAAAATTTCGAAAAATGCGCTATAATTCCGAGAAGGCTAACCCCTTTGAAAATTTCGAAAAATGCGCCCAGAATTCCGAGAAGGCTAACCCCTTTGAAAATTTCGAAAAATGCGCCCAGAATTCCGAGAAGGCTAACCGCTTTGAAAATTTCGAAAAATGCGCCCAGAATTCCGAGAAGGCTTAACCCCTTTGAAAATTTCGAAAAATGCACCCAGAATTTCGAGAAGGCTAACCCCTTTCAAAATTTCTAAAAATGCACCCAGAATTCCGAGAAGGCTAACCCTTTAGAAAATTTCGAAAAATGCACCCAGAATTCCGAGAAGGCTAACCCCTTTGAAAAAATCGAAAAATGCACCCAGAATTCCGAAAAGGCTAACATCTGTGAAAATTTCGAAAAATGCGCCCAGAATTCCGAGAAGGCTTAACCCCCTTGAAAATTTCGAAAAATGCACCCAGAATTCCGAGAAGGCTAACCCCTTTGAAAATTTCGAAAAATGCGCCCAGAATTCCGAGAAGGCTAACCCCTTTGAAAATTTCGAAAAATGCACCCAGAATTCCGAGAAGGCTAACCCCTTTGAAAATTTCGAAAAATGCACCCAGAATTCCGAGAAGGCTAACCCCTTTGAAAATTTCGAAAAATGCGCCCAGAATTCCGAGAAGGCTATCCCCTTTGAAAATTTCGAAAAATGCACCCAGAATTCCGAAAAAAGGCTAACCCCTTTGAAGATTTCGAAAAATGCGCCCAGAATTCCGAGAAGGCTTAACCCGTTTGAAAATTTCGAAAAATGCACCCAGAATTCCGAGAAGGCTAACCCCTTTGAAAATTTCGAAAAATGCACCCAGAATTCCGAGAAGGCTTAACCCCTTTGAAAATTTCGAAAATTGCACCCCGAATTCCGAGAGAATTTCGAAAAATGCACCCAGAATTCCGAGAAGGCTAACCCCTTTGACAATTTCGAAAAATGCGCCCAAAATTCCGAGAAGGCTAACCCCTTTGACAATTTCGAAAAATGCGCCCATAATTCCGAGAAGGCTAACCCCTTTGAAAATTTCGAAAAATGATCACAGAATTCCGAGAAGGCTAACCCCTTTGAAAATTTCGAAAAATGCGCCCAGAATTCCGAGAAGGCTAACCGCTTTGAAAATTTCGAAAAATGCGCCCAGAATTCTGAGAAGGCTAACCCCTTTGAAAATTTCGAAAAATGCGCCCAGAATTCCAAGAAGGCTAACCCCTTTGAAAATTTCGAAAAATGCGCCCAGAATTCCGAGAAGGCTAACCTCTGAAAATTTCGAAAAATGCTAAGAGAATTCCGAGAAGGCTAACCTCTTTGAAAATTTCGAAAAATACGCCCAGAATTCCGAGAAGGCTTAACCCCCTTGAAAATTTCGAAATATGCACCCAGAATTCTGAGAAGGCTAACCCCTTTGAAAATTTCGAAAAATGCGCCCACAATTCCGAGAAGGCTAACGCCTTTGAAAATTTCGAAAAATGCGCCCAGAATTCCGAGAAGGCTAACCCCTTTGAAAATTTCGAAAAATGCGCCCAGAATTCCGAGAAGGCTAACCTCTTTGAAAATTTCGAAAAATGCTAAGAGAATTCCGAGAAGGCTAACCTCTTTGAAAATTTCGAAAAATACGCCCAGAATTCCGAGAAGGCTTAACCCCTTTGAAAATTTCGAAATATGCACCCAGAATTTCGAGAAGGCTAACCCCTTTGAAAATTTCGAAAAATGCACCCAGAATTCCGAGAAGGCTAACCCGTTTGAAAATTTCGAAAAATGCACCCAGAATTCCGAGAAGGCTAACCCCTTTGAAAATTTCGAAAAATGCGCCCAGAATTCCGAGAAGGCTAACTAACATCTTTGAAAATTTCGAAAAATGCGCCGAGAATTCCGAAAAGGCTAACCCCTTTGAAAATTTCGAAAAATTCTCCGAGAATTCCGAGAAGGCTAACCCCTTTGGAAATTTCGAAAAATGCGCCCAGAATTCCGAGAAGGCTAACCCCTTTGAAAATTTCGAAAAATGCGCCCAGAATTCCGAGAAGGCTAACCGCTTTGAAAATTTCGAAAAATGCGCCCAGAATTCCGAGAAGGCTAACCCCTTTGAAAATTTCGAAAAATGCGCCCAGAATTCCGAGAAGGCTAACCGCTTTGAAAATTTCGAAAAATGCGCCCAGAATTCCGAGAAGGCAAACCTCTTTGAAAATTTCGAAAAATGCGCCGAGAATTCCGAAAAGGCCAACCCCTTTGAAAATTTCGAAAAATGCTCCGAGAATTCCGAGAAGGCTAACCTCTTTGAAAATTTAGAAAAATGCACCCAGAATTCCGAAAAGGCTAACCCCTGTGAAAATTTCGAAAAATTCGCCCAGAATTCCGAGAATGCTAACCCCTTTGAAAATTTTGGAAAAATGCGCCCAGAATTCCGAGAAGGCTAACCCCTTTGAAAATTTCGAAAAATGCGCCCAGAATTCCGAGAAGGCTAACTAACCTCTTTGAAAATTTCGAAAAATGCGCCGAGAATTCCGAAAAGGCTAACCCCTTTGAAAATTTCGAAAAATTCTCCGAGAATTCCGAGAATTCCGAGAAGGCTAACCCCTTTGGAAATTTCGAAAAATGCGCCCAGAATTCCGAGAACGCTAACCCCTTTGAAAATTTCGAAAAATGCACCCAGAATTCCGAGAAGGCTAACCCCTTTGAAAATTTCGAAAAATGCACCCAGAATTCCGAAAAAAGGCTAACCCCTTTGAAAATTTCGAAAAATGCACCCAGAATTCCGAGAAGGCTAACCCCTTTGAAAATTTCGAAAAATGCGCTATAATTCCGAGAAGGCTAACCCCTTTGAAAATTTCGAAAAATGCGCCCAGAATTCCGAGAAGGCTAACCCCTTTGAAAATTTCGAAAAATGCGCCCAGAATTCCGAGAAGGCTAACCGCTTTGAAAATTTCGAAAAATGCGCCCAGAATTCCGAGAAGGCTTAACCCCTTTGAAAATTTCGAAAAATGCACCCAGAATTTCGAGAAGGCTAACCCCTTTGAAAATTTCTAAAAATGCACCCAGAATTCCGAGAAGGCTAACCCTTTAGAAAATTTCGAAAAATGCACCCAGAATTCCGAGAAGGCTAACCCCTTTGAAAAAATCGAAAAATGCACCCAGAATTCCGAAAAGGCTAACCCCTGTGAAAATTTCGAAAAATGCGCCCAGAATTCCGAGAAGGCTTAACCCCCTTGAAAATTTCGAAAAATGCACCCAGAATTCCGAGAAGGCTAACCCCTTTGAAAATTTCGAAAAATGCGCCCAGAATTCCGAGAAGGCTAACCCCTTTGAAAATTTCGAAAAATGCGCCCAGAATTCCGAGAAGGCTAACCCCTTTGAAAATTTTGAAAAATGCACCCAGAATTCCGAGAAGGCTAACCCCTTTGAAAATTTCGAAAAATGCACCCAGAATTCCGAGAAGGCTAACCCCTTTGAAAATTTCGAAAAATGCGCCCAGAATTCCGAGAAGGCTATCCCCTTTGAAAATTTCGAAAAATGCACCCAGAATTCCGAAAAAAGGCTAACCCCTTTGAAGATTTCGAAAAATGCGCCCAGAATTCCGAGAAGGCTTAACCCGTTTGAAAATTTCGAAAAATGCACCCAGAATTCCGAGAAGGCTAACCCCTTTGAAAATTTCGAAAAATGCGCCCAGAATTCCGAGAAGGCTTAACCCCATTGAAAATTTCGAAAATTGCACCCCGAATTCCGAGAAAATTTCGAAAAATGCACCCAGAATTCCGAGAAGGCTAACCCCTTTGACAATTTCGAAAAATGCGCCCAAAATTCCGAGAAGGCTAACCCCTTTGACAATTTCGAAAAATGCGCCCATAATTCCGAGAAGGCTAACCCCTTTGAAAATTTCGAAAAATGCACCCTGAATTCCGAGAGGGCTAACCTCTTTGAAAATTTCGAAAAATGCGCACAGAATTCCGAGAAGGCTAACCCCTTTGAAAATTTCGAAAAATGCGCCCAGAATTCCGAGAAGGCTAACCGCTTTGAAAATTTCGAAAAATGCGCCCAGAATTCTGAGAAGGCTAACCCCTTTGAAAATTTCGAAAAATGCGCCCAGAATTCCGAGAAGGCTGACGCCTTTGAAAATTTCGAAAAATGCGCCCAGAATTCCGAGAAGGCTAACCCCTTTGAAAATTTCGAAAAATGCGCCCAGAATTCCGAGAAGGCTAACCTCTTTGAAAATTTCGAAAAATGCTAAGAGAATTCCGAGAAGGCTAACCCCTGTGAAAATTTCGAAAAATACGCCCAGAATTCCGAGAAGGCTTAACCCCTTTGAAAATTTCGAAATATGCACCCAGAATTTCGAGAAGGCTAACCCCTTTGAAAATTTCGAAAAATGCACCCAGAATTCCGAGAAGGCTAACCCGTTTGAAAATTTCGAAAAATGCACCCAGAATTCCGAGAAGGCTAACCCCTTTGAAAATTTCGAAAAATGCGCCCAGAATTCCGAGAAGGCTAACTAACCTCTTTGAAAATTTCGAAAAATGCGCCGAGAATTCCGAAAAGGCTAACCCCTTTGAAAATTTCGAAAAATTCTCCGAGAATTCCGAGAAGGCTAACCCCTTTGGAAATTTCGAAAAATGCGCCCAGAATTCCGAAAAGGCTAACCCCTTTGAAAATTTCGAAAAATGCGCCCAGAATTCCGAGAAGGCTAACCGCTATGAAAATTTCGAAAAATGCGCCCAGAATTCCGAGAAGGCTAACCCCTTTGAAAATTTCGAAAAATGCGCCCAGAATTCCGAGAAGGCTAACCGCTTTGAAAATTTCGAAAAATGCGCCCAGAATTCCGAGAAGGCTAACCCATTTGAAAATTTCGAAAAATGCGCCCAGAATTCCGAGAAGGCTAACCCCTTTGAAAATTTCGAAAAATGCGCCCAGAATTCCGAGAAGGCTAACCGCTTTGAAAATTTCGAAAAATGCGCCCAGAATTCCGAGAAGGCAAACCTCTTTGAAAATTTCGAAAAATGCGCCGAGAATTCCGAAAAGGCCAACCCCTTTGAAAATTTCGAAAAATGCTCCGAGAATTCCGAGAAGGCTAACCTCTTTGAAAATTTAGAAAAATGCACCCAGAATTCCGAAAAGGCTAACCCCTGTGAAAATTTCGAAAAATTCGCCCAGAATTCCGAGAATGCTAACCCCTTTGAAAATTTTGGAAAAATGAGCCCAGAATTCCGAGAAGGCTAACCCCTTTGAAAATTTCGAAAAATGCGCCCAGAATTCCGAGAAGGCTAACTAACCTCTTTGAAAATTTCGAAAAATGCGCCGAGAATTCCGAAAAGGCTAACCCCTTTGAAAAGTTCGAAAAATTCTCCGAGAATTCCGAGAATTCCGAGAAGGCTAACCCCTTTGGAAATTTCGAAAAATGCGCCCAGAATTCCGAGAAGGCTAACCCCTTTGAAAATTTCGAAAAATGCACCCAGAATTCCGAGAGGGCTAACCCCTTTGAAAATTTCGAAAAATGAGCCCAGAATTCCGAGAAGGCTAACCCCTTTGAAAATTTCGAAAAATGCGCCCAGAATTCCGAAAAGGCTAACCCCTTTGAAAATTTCGAAAAATGCGCCCAGAATTCCGAGAACGCTAACCCCTTTGAAAATTTCGAAAAATGCACCCAGAATTCCGAGAAGGCTAACCCCTTTGAAAATTTCGAAAAATGCACCCAGAATTCCGAAAAAAGGCTAACCCCTTTGAAAATTTCGAAAAATGCACCCAGAATTCCGAGAAGGCTAACCCCTTTGAAAATTTCGAAAAATGCGCTATAATTCCGAGAAGGCTAACCCCTTTGAAAATTTCGAAAAATGCGCCCAGAATTCCGAGAAGGCTAACCCCTTTGAAAATTTCGAAAAATGCGCCCAGAATTCCGAGAAGGCTAACCGCTTTGAAAATTTCGAAAAATGCGCCCAGAATTCCGAGAAGGCTTAACCCCTTTGAAAATTTCGAAAAATGCACCCAGAATTTCGAGAAGGCTAACCCCTTTGAAAATTTCTAAAAATGCACCCAGAATTCCGAGAAGGCTAACCGTTTAGAAAATTTCGAAAAATGCACCCAGAATTCCGAGAAGGCTAACCCCTTTGAAAAAATCGAAAAATGCACCCAGAATTCCGAAAAGGCTAACCCCTGTGAAAATTTCGAAAAATGCGCCCAGAATTCCGAGAAGGCTTAACCCCTTTAAAATTTCGAAAAATGCACCCAGAATTCCGAGAAGGCTAACCCCTTTGAAAATTTCGAAAAATGCGCCCAGAATTCCGAGAAGGCTAACCCCTTTGAAAATTTCGAAAAATTCTCCGAGAATTCCGAGAAGGCTAACCCCTTTGGAAATTTCGAAAAATGCGCCCAGAATTCCGAAAAGGCTAACCCCTTTGAAAATTTCGAAAAATGCGCCCAGAATTCCGAGAAGGCTAACCGCTATGAAAATTTCGAAAAATGCGCCCAGAATTCCGAGAAGGCTAACCGCTTTGAAAATTTCGAAAAATGCGCCCAGAATTCCGAGAAGGCTAACCCATTTGAAAATTTCGAAAAATGCGCCCAGAATTCCGAGAAGGCTAACCCCTTTGAAAATTTCGAAAAATGCGCCCAGAATTCCGAGAAGGCTAACCGCTTTGAAAATTTCGAAAAATGCGCCCAGAATTCCGAGAAGGCAAACCTCTTTGAAAATTTCGAAAAATGCGCCGAGAATTCCGAAAAGGCCAACCCCTTTGAAAATTTCGAAAAATGCTCCGAGAATTCCGAGAAGGCTAACCTCCTTGAAAATTTAGAAAAATGCACCCAGAATTCCGAAAAGGCTAACCCCTGTGAAAATTTCGAAAAATTCGCCCAGAATTCCGAGAATGCTAACCCCTTTGAAAATTTTGGAAAAATGAGCCCAGAATTCCGAGAAGGCTAACCCCTTTGAAAATTTCGAAAAATGCGCCCAGAATTCCGAGAAGGCTAACTAACCTCTTTGAAAATTTCGAAAAATGCGCCGAGAATTCCGAAAAGGCTAACCCCTTTGAAAAGTTCGAAAAATTCTCCGAGAATTCCGAGAATTCCGAGAAGGCTAACCCCTTTGGAAATTTCGAAAAATGCGCCCAGAATTCCGAGAAGGCTAACCCCTTTGAAAATTTCGAAAAATGCACCCAGAATTCCGAGAGGGCTAACCCCTTTGAAAATTTCGAAAAATGAGCCCAGAATTCCGAGAAGGCTAACCCCTTTGAAAATTTCGAAAAATGCGCCCAGAATTCCGAAAAGGCTAACCCCTTTGAAAATTTCGAAAAATGCGCCCAGAATTCCGAGAACGCTAACCCCTTTGAAAATTTCGAAAAATGCACCCAGAATTCCGAGAAGGCTAACCCCTTTGAAAATTTCGAAAAATGCACCCAGAATTCCGAAAAAAGGCTAACCCCTTTGAAAATTTCGAAAAATGCACCCAGAATTCCGAGAAGGCTAACCCCTTTGAAAATTTCGAAAAATGCACCCAGAATTCCGAGAAGGCTAACCCCTTTGAAAATTTCGAAAAATGCGCCCAGAATTCCGAGAAGGCTATCCCCTTTGAAAATTTCGAAAAATGCACCCAGAATTCCGAAAAAAGGCTAACCCCTTTGAAGATTTCGAAAAATGCGCCCAGAATTCCGAGAAGGCTTAACCCGTTTGAAAATTTCGAAAAATGCACCCAGAATTCCGAGAAGGCTAACCCCTTTGAAAATTTCGAAAAATGCACCCAGAATTCCGAGAAGGCTTAACCCCTTTGAAAATTTCGAAAATTGCACCCCGAATTCCGAGAAAATTTCGAAAAATGCACCCAGAATTCCGAGAAGGCTAACCCCTTTGACAATTTCGAAAAATGCGCCCAAAATTCCGAGAAGGCTAACCCCTTTGACAATTTCGAAAAATGCGCCCATAATTCCGAGAAGGCTAACCCCTTTGAAAATTTCGAAAAATGCACCCTGAATTCCGAGAGGGCTAACCTCTTTGAAAATTTCGAAAAATGCGCCCAGAATTCCGAGAAGGCTAACCCCTTTGAAAATTTCGAAAAATGCGCACAGAATTCCGAGAAGGCTAACCCCTTTGAAAATTTCGAAAAATGCGCCCAGAATTCCGAGAAGGCTAACCGCTTTGAAAATTTCGAAAAATGCGCCCAGAATTCTGAGAAGGCTAACCCCTTTGAAAATTTCGAAAAATGCGCCCAGAATTCCGAGAAGGCTAACGCCTTTGAAAATTTCGAAAAATGCGCCCAGAATTCCGAGAAGGCTAACCCCTTTGAAAATTTCGAAAAATGCGCCCAGAATTCCGAGAAGGCTAACCCGTTTGAAAATTTCGAAAAATGCACCCAGAATTCCGAGAAGGCTAACCCCTTTGAAAATTTCGAAAAATGCGCCCAGAATTCCGAGAAGGCTAACTAACCTCTTTGAAAATTTCGAAAAATGCGCCGAGAATTCCGAAAAGGCTAACCCCTTTGAAAATTTCGAAAAATTCTCCGAGAATTCCGAGAAGGCTAACCCCTTTGGAAATTTCGAAAAATGCGCCCTGAATTCCGAGAAGGCTAACCCCTTTGAAAATTTCGAAAAATGCGCCCAGAATTCCGAGAAGGCTAACCGCTTTGAAAATTTCGAAAAATGCGCCCAGAATTCCGAGAAGGCTAACCCCTTTGAAAATTTCGAAAAATGCGCCCAGAATTCCGAAAAGGCTAACCGCTTTGAAAATTTCGAAAAATGCGCCCAGAATTCCGAGAAGGCTAACCCATTTGAAAATTTCGAAAAATGCGCCCAGAATTCCGAGAAGGCTAACCCCTTTGAAAATTTCGAAAAATGCGCCCAGAATTCCGAGAAGGCTAACCGCTTTGAAAATTTCGAAAAATGCGCCCAGAATTCCGAGAAGGCAAACCTCTTTGAAAATTTCGAAAAATGCGCCGAGAATTCCGAAAAGGCCAACCCCTTTGAAAATTTCGAAAAATGCTCCGAGAATTCAGAGAAGGCTAACCTCTTTGAAAATTTAGAAAAATGCACCCAGAATTCCGAAAAGGCTAACCCCTGTGAAAATTTCGAAAAATTCGCCCAGAATTCCGAGAATGCTAACCCCTTTGAAAATTTTGGAAAAATGCGCCCAGAATTCCGAGAAGGCTAACCCCTTTGAAAATTTAGAAAAATGCGCCCAGAATTCCGAGAAGGCTAACTAACCTCTTTGAAAATTTCGAAAAATGCGCCGAGAATTCCGAAAAGGCTAACCCCTTTGAAAATTTCGAAAAATTCTCCGAGAATTCCGAGAATTCCGAGAAGGCTAACCCCTTTGGAAATTTCGAAAAATGCGCCCAGAATTCCGAGAAGGCTAACCCCTTTGAAAATTTCGAAAAATGCGCCCAGAATTCCGAGAAGGCTAACCGCTTTGAAAATTTCGAAAAATGCGCCCAGAATTCCGAGAAGGCTAACCCCTTTGAAAATTTCGAAAAATGCGCCCAGAATTCCGAGAAGGCTAACCGCTTTGAAAATTTCGAAAAATGCGCCCAGAATTCCGAGAAGGCTAACCCATTTGAAAATTTCGAAAAATGCGCCCAGAATTCCGAGAAGGCTAACCCCTTTGAAAATTTCGAAAAATGCGCCCAGAATTCCGAGAAGGCTAACCGCTTTGAAAATTTCGAAAAATGCGCCCAGAATTCCGAGAAGGCAAACCTCTTTGAAAATTTCGAAAAATGCGCCGAGAATTCCGAAAAGGCCAACCCCTTTGAAAATTTCGAAAAATGCTCCGAGAATTCCGAGAAGGCTAACCTCTTTGAAAATTTAGAAAAATGCACCCAGAATTCCGAAAAGGCTAACCCCTGTGAAAATTTCGAAAAATTCGCCCAGAATTCCGAGAATGCTAACCCCTTTGAAAATTTTGGAAAAATGCGCCCAGAATTCCGAGAAGGCTAACCCCTTTGAAAATTCGAAAAATGCGCCCAGAATTCCGAGAAGGCTAACTAACCTCTTTGAAAATTTCGAAAAATGCGCCGAGAATTCCGAAAAGGCTAACCCCTTTGAAAATTTCGAAAAATTCTCCGAGAATTCCGAGAAGGCTAACCCCTTTGAAAATTTCGAAAAATGCGCCCAGAATTCCGAGAAGGCTTAACCCCTTTGAAAATTTCGAAAAATGCGCCCAGAATTCCGAGAAGGCTAACCCCTTTGAAAATTTCGAAAAATGCGCCCAGAATTCAAGAGAAAGCTAACCCCTTTGAAAATTTCGAAAAATGCCCCAAGAATTCCGAGAAGGCTAACCCCTTTGGAAATTTCGAAAAATGCGCCCAGAATTCGAAGAAAATTGAAAATTTCGAAAAATGCACTGGAGGCATAGAATAAATTATGTTCTTGATGGCTACTGATCGAAAATCTTCGGGCGCAACCTGATGGGTGGGTGTGGCGGCCGTGGTACTGCGATGTGGAAAGGAATTGGGAAGACTACCACAATTTTTTTTCCCTGAAGACACTTGGGATTAGCGAATATGAAGGCTGCTCCTGAAGCAAAATATTCCGGATGTAAAATACTTCCCCAGTCGGATCTCCGGGCGGGAAGTGTTTCAGGGGGAGTGATCAATATTGAAAGAACTTGAAAGTAACTAACTTTAAAATTACTTCGAAGTATCTTCAAAATAACTTCAAAATAACTTCAAAATAACTTCAAAATAACTTCAAAGTAACTTCAAAGTAACTTCCAAGTTACACAAAGTAATACAAAGTAACTTCAAAGTAACTTCAAAGTAACTTCAAATTAACTTCAAATTAACTTCAAATTAACTTCAAATTAACTTCAAATTATCTTCCATGTAACTTCAAAGAAACTTCAAATTAACTTCAAATTAACTTCAAATTAACTTCAAATTAACTTCAAATTAACTTCAAATTAACTTCAAATTAACTTCAAATTAACTTCAAAGTAACTTCAAAGGAACTTCAAAGGAACTTCAAAGTAACTTCAAAATAACTTCAAAGTAACTTCATAGTAACTTCAAAGTATCTTGAAAGTAACTTCTAAGTAAAAGTTGAAAGCAACTTGAAAGTAACAATAAGTAACTTGAATGTAACTTTAAGTAAATTGAAAGTAATTTTAGAGTTACTACAAAGTAACTTTAGAGTTACTTCAAAGTAATTTCATAATAACTTGAAGGTAACTAACTTTAAAATTACTTTGAAGTATCTTCAAAATAACCTCAAAGTAACTTCAAAGTAACTCAAAGTAATACAAAGTAACTTCAAGGTAACTTCTAGGTAACTTCAAAGTATCTTCAAAGTAAGTTCAAAGTAATTTCATAGTAACTTCAAAGTAACTTGAAAATAACGTACTTGTTAATTACTTCAAAGTAATTTGAAAGTACATTAACCTGAAAGTAACATCAAAGTAACATTGAAGTAACTTGAAATAACATCAAAGTAGGATCAAAGTAACTTCAAAATAACTTAATTTAAAAGCATTTCATTTTTTAAAAAAATTAATTTTTAAAATTTTTAATATAAATTTTAAATTAAAAATTTTGAAAATTCGAAATTTTCAAATTAAAACTTTCATTTTTTTTACTGGGCTAAGTGGTTAGAAAGATGCAAGAAAGTGCTCAAACGAGACTCTGGATGCCATGACATGATAAAATAGTTGTACTGAAATAATATTAGCCATGTAGTTTGAAAATGCTCCAAACTAAAGAAGAAATGTACAAGGACCGGCAGAATAATCTGACGATTTTGAAATGCATATAAAAATAATAATTATCACTGTAATCCAAAGTTTAATGATCACATTTGTTAGAGCAATAATTGCCATTTACAGTTCTTCCATTAATTTTTGTTTGAATTGAAAATTGTGTCCGATAAATGACAACCACCATTTTGTAGACATTCATGTAGCGTTGCCTTAAAGTTTTCCTTCACTCTCATGAGCATTTCGTTCGGTATTGCCACCATTCATTGTGAATAGCTAATTTTAAGTCATTCAGTTTACGAGATCTTCCAACATACACGACTTGAGATAGCCTCAGAGGAAATAATCACACATCGTCAGATCCGGGAAGCGAGCAGGCCAGGGGAGATTACCACTTCTTGACAGAACACGTCCAGGAAACATTTCCCGGACTCCGGACCATGCCCAATAAGTTATTTGCTGTGCACGCAGTAGCACTATCTTGTTGGAAACAAATGTTTGGAGCATTAATTCCACGTCTAACCAATTCAGAATGAAATATCGGCAATACTGAACGACATGTACGGTATCTAATGTATCATTATTACTTATAGAACTATGTTAGTGTATTTGTTTGTTTCTTCTTTTCTGTCTCTTGTTGAGTGTAAGAGAAGGCCCTAAGGCCTTAACTCTGACAGATTAAATAAAGATTTATTATTATTATTATTATGTTCATGAGAGCGGAAAACTTCAAGGAAACACTACAAGAATGTCTACAAAATGGTGGTCAACATCTACCGGACACAATTTTCAATTCAAACAAAAACTAACAGAAGAAATATAAATGGCAATAATTGCTCTAACAAATGTGATAATTAAACTTTGCATTATATTGATGTTTGTTATTTTTATATGCATTTCAAAATCGTCAGATTATTCTGCCGGTCCCTATATCATAATATATCATGTCTTTAAACTGATAAAAGCTTTGGTAATCTTTGAATATTTGGCACTGTATTAATAGATTTTCCAGAAATATTCAGTGTATATCTTCGGATGCCCGACACACACAAATTGTCAATTCATTGGCAAATGTGTAGTGAACTGAAAAGGTGCACATGCTGTGGGTCTATGAAGACTGTTTTTGCATGTTGCTAGAACAAACCATATTTTTTTTGGTTTCAGTTTCTGAAGTAGAATCCCATAATAGAAATAGTCAAAGAGGTTACAGTTACTTCGAAAACAGCAAGATGAAAAGAGAAACTACTTTAGTCATATTTATTACAGTATGATATGAAGAAAAGCTTTTATACCGGTACCGGCAATTTAAATTATATTAGCCTATTATGATCTTACCAAATATCATATCCATGCTTGAGTATCGTGTCCCTACAATAATTTTCAAATCAAAGTAACATAAATAACTAAAAAACAAAACATAAATATAAGCAAACACGATAGGCCAATTTAGTTTTGCTCAAAACATTATTTACGAGGGTTGATCAGAAAAAATGTTACAATTCGAATAAAGAAATATTTATGAACAATAAACAGAAAATACAAAAGGGAATTAAGAGGCATACACGTCTATCACTTTTCCACATAATCGACATTAAGCATTTATCAGAATGTACAAGCAATTTGTTTAACCTGTCTTGGTAGAAATCAGGTCCCTGTCCATTGAACCAGGTTTCGGCGGATGTTTTCACAGCTCTGTCTGAAGGAGAAACCGACTACCGGGTAAGTACTCCTTCAACTTCGGAAACAGGAAATAGTCACTGGGTGCCAAATCTGGGCTGTATGGGGGTGACTCCAGATTTCCCACCCGAACCGTCACAACAATTCCTGCGTTGCTTGAGCAGTATGGGGCCTGGCATTGTCATGCAGAAGGATGACACCTTCACTCAACATGCCGGCCGTTTGCGTCGGATGGCTTCGCGTAACCGTGTCAAAGTGGCACAATAACGAGACCAATTTTCTAAGCGTCTTTCCATTTCAATCGTCCTGAACCGTCTAGGAACTTTCGCTACCTACCCGCAAACCAGCTGTATGACAAGTAGTGCCATCTGTCTCCACACTGGAGAAACAAAAGTTTTCCATAATGTGTAGTTTTCAAATGCTGCGGCTTGTAACCTTTTTTTCTGATCAACCCTCGTAATACCTTCATTTCTTCACATTCGTTCAGAGTCATCAATGCATTATGATAGTGAAGGATTTGTCAATATTACTTCCTTTTTGCCTTTTATATAACTTCAAGAGGTGTAGGACTCATAATTTACTAATATACAACTTGATCATGTAGAAACTCAATGTGATAACCTCTCCTAAACAGTGGACCGAAAATTGCATTGGTAATGATCTTAAGCTATATATTTTGATTTCTTGCAGAGTTGTATGGTTACGCCTGTTATTGTATTTGGGCATATGGTATTTTTTTTACGAATTATTCAGTATTAATACATAAATTATTGTAGTTCTCATGAAGTAGTTAGTTAGGAGGAGCCCTTAAATAAAAGAACCTAAGCCCAGTAAAAAAATGTACCAGGGAAAAAACCTATGCCCAGTAAAAAATTCACCTAGGAAAAGCCTAAGCCCAGTAAGAAATGCACCCAGGAAGAATCCTAAGCCCAGTAAAAAATTGCACCCAGGAAGAAACCTAAGCCCATTGAAAAATGCACCCAGGAAGAAACCTAAGACCAGTAAAAAAAATGCACCCAGGACAAAACCCAAGCCCAGTAAAAATGCGCGCAGGAAAAATCCTAAGCCCAGGAAGAAAGCTAAGCCAAGTAAAAAAATTATCTCCAAGAGAAAAAAACCAAAGCCTAGTAAAAAATGTACCCAGAAAAATCCTAAGTCCAGTAAAAAATACACCCAGAAAAAACCAAAGCGCAGTTAAAAAAATGAACCCAGAAAAACCTAAGCCCAGTAAAAAAATGCACCCAGGAAAAACCTAATCCCAGTAATAAAAGCACCCGTTTTCTTTCCTACCTAGGCCTACCTACTAGTGACTTACTCCTAACCTACAAATATACGCTTCGACAGGGATTCGAACTCTGTTTCTTTGACTTCGTAGTTGGAGACGCTAACCAGTACACTACGAGATATCGTTAAACTATGATGTGAAAATTCATCTATCTTAGTCTATAATTCGTCATTACTGGGAAACCAGAGTGGGATAAACTAAAACTGAGTGGTCTGCCAAATTGCCCAGTTGGGTGAAATAGTTAAAACAACAGGTAAGTGTTCTGTACGATGCTGGTTGAAATCTCCCTTCTGCAAAGTTTTAAGTTATTTATTTATACTGGAAAAAGCAGAGCGCGATATAAGAGCTAAAAAGAAATACAATTTCAACAGTCATTGCTGGCTGAGGTGGTTAATACAGAATGCTTCTGAGCGAAAGGTCCCAGGTTCGATCCCAGGGGGGTTAGAAAGTTTTTCAATAAATCACTAAAATATTATAAAAACTAGAGCGGAATATAAGACAGCTGAAAGAACATTTAACTTCAGCAATATCCGGTGGTTGAAGTGACGGGAGGATTTTAAGTAAAAAAGATTAAAATTAGAAATAATTAAAATCCCAGAGCTCCATACATGATGGCTAAAAAGGAAGGTGCAAGCAACAAGTTGTGGTGGCCGAAGCGGTTAAAGAGACGTGCTTCGGAAGACAAGGTCCAGGGTTCGATCCCCGGGACGGAAGGATTTTAAGTAAAAAAGATTAAAATTAAAAATAATTAAAATCCCAGAGCTCCATACAAGAAGGCTAAAAAGGATGGTACAAGCAACAAGTTGTTGTGGCCGAAGCGGTTAAAGAGACGTGCTTCGAAAGAGAAGGTCCTGGGTTCAATCCCCGGGACGGAAGGATTTTAAGTAAAACAGATTAAAATTAAAAATAATTAAAATCCCAGAGCTCCGTACAAGAATGATAAAAAGGAAAGTGCTTACAACAAGTTGTTGTGGCCGAAGCAGTTAAAGAGACGTGCTTCGGAAGAGAAGGTCCCGGGTTCGATCCCCGGGACTGAAGGATTTTAAGTAAAAAAATTAAAATTAAAAATAATTAAAATCCCAGATCTCCATACAAGAAGGCTAAAAAGGAAGGTGAAAGCAATAAGTTGTTGTGGCCGAAGCGGTTAAAGAGACGTGCTTCGGAAGAGAAGGTCCCGGGTTCAATCCCCGGGACTGAAGGATTATAAGTAAAAAAGATTAAAATTAAAAATAATTAAAATCCCAGAGCTCCGTAGAAGAATGTTAAAAAGTAAGGTGCAAGCAACAAGTTGTGGTGGCCGAAGCGGTTAAAGAGACGTGCTTCGGAAGAGAAGGTCCCGGGTTCGATCCCGGGACTGAATGATTTTAAGTAAAAAAGATTAAAATTAAAAATAATTAAAATCCCAGATCTCCATACAAGAAGGCTAAAAAGGAAGTTGAAAGCAATAAGTTGTTGTGGCCGAAGCGGTTAAAGAGACGTGCTTCGGAAGAGAAGGTCCCGGGTTCAAACCACGGGACGGAAGGATTTTAAGTAAAAAAGATTAAAATTAAAAATAATTAAAATCACAGAGCTCCGTACAAGAATGTTAAAAAGGAAGGTGCAAGGAACAAGTTGTGGTGGCCGAAGCGGTTAAAGAGACGTGCTTCGGAATAGAAGGTCCCTGGTTCGATCCCCGGGACGGAAGGATTTTAAGTAAAAAAAAATTAAAATTAAAAATAATTAAAATCCCAGATCTCCATACAAGAAGGCTAAAATGGAAGGTGCAAGCAATAAGTTGTTGTGGCCGAAGCGGTTAAAGAGACGTGCTTCGGAAGAGAAGGTCCCGGGTTCAATCCCCGGGACGGAAGGATTTTAAGTAAAAAAGATTAAAATTAAAAATAATTAAAATCCCAGAGCTCCGTACAAGAATGTTAAAAAGGAAGGTGCAAGCAACAATTTGTGGTGGCCGAAGCGGTTAAAGAGACTTGCTTCGGAAGAGAAGGTCCCTGGATCGATCTCCGGGACGGTAGGATTTTAAGTAAAAAAAGATTATAATTAAAAATAATTAAAATCCCAGATCTCCATACAAGAAGGCTAAAATGGAAGGTGCAAGCAATAAGTTGTTGTGGCCGAAGCGGTTAAAGAGACGTGCTTCGGAAGAGAAGGTCCCGGGTTCAAACCACGGGACGGAAGGATTTTAAGTAAAAAAGATTAAAATTAAAGATAATTAAAATCCCAAAGCTCCGTAGAAGAATGTTAAAAAGGAAAGTGCAAGCAACAAGTTGTGGTGGCCGAAGCGGTTAAAGAGACGTACTTCGGAATAGAAGGTCCCTGGTTCGATCCCCGGGACGGAAGGATTTTAAGTAAAAAAAATTAAAATTAAAAATAATTAAAATCCCAGATCTCCATACAAGAAGGCTAAAATGGAAGGTGCAAGCAATAAGTTGTTGTGGCCGAAGCGGTTAAAGAGACGTGCTTCGGAAGAGAAGGTCCCGGGTTCAATCCCCGGGACGGAAGGATTTTAAGTAAAAAAGATTAAAATTAAAAATAATTAAAATCCCAGAGCTCCGTACAAGAATGTTAAAAAGGAAGGTGCAAGCAACAAGTTGTGGTGGCCGAAGCGGTTAAAGAGACGTGCTTCGGAAGAGAAGGTACCTGGATCGATCCCCGGGACGGTAGGATTTTAAGTAAAAAAAGATTAAAATTAAAAATAATTAAAATCCCAGAGCACGCTACAAGAAAGCTAAAAAGGAAGATGCAAGCAACAAGATGTGGTGGCCGAAGCGGTTAAAGAGACGTGCTTCGGAGCAGAAGGTGGTGGGTTCGATTCCCGGCACGGAATGATTTTAAGTAAAATATAAAAGTTAAAAATAATTAAAATCCCAGAATTCCGTATAAGTGAGCTAAAAAAGAAAATATAAGTACCAAGTTGTGATGGCCGAAGCGGTTAGAGATACCTGCTTCGGAGGAGAAGGTGGTGCGTTCGATTCCCGGCACGGAGTGATTTTAAGTAAAAGATAGAAAATTAAAAATAATTAAAATTTCAGTGTTCCGTGTAAGAGGGATAAAAAGGAAGGTGTAAGCAATAAGTTGCGGTGACCTACCAGGCCTAGATTCCAACAAATAGGCCGACAATCCAAAATAGGCCTATTAGGCCTAGATTCCCAAAAATAGGCCTACAATCCAAATTAAGCGTATTTTTTGGAATGTAGGCCTAGTAGGCCTATTTTTTGGAATGTAGGCCTAGTAGGCCTAGTAGGCCTAGTAGGCCTATTTTTGGGAATGTAGGCCTATTTTTGGGGGTGTAGGCCTACTAGGCCTACTAGGCCTACTAGGCCTACATTCCAAAAAATAGGCCTACTAGGCCTACATTCCAGAAAATAGGCCTAATAGGCCTACTAGGCCTACATTCCAATAAATAGGCCTACTAGGCCTACATTCCAAAAAATAGGCCTACTAGGCCTACATTCCAGAAAATAGGCCTAATAGGCCTACTAGGCCTACATTCCAAAAAATAGGCCTACTAGGCCTACATTCCAAACAAAAGACTACTAGGCCTACTAGGCCTACTAGGCCTACTAGGCCTACATTCCGAAAAATAGGCCTACTAGGCCTACATTCCAAAAAATAGGCCTACTAGGCCTACATTCCAAAAAATAGGCCTACTAGGCCTACATTCCAAAAAATAGGCCTACAATACAAAATAGGCCTATTTTTGGGATGTAGGCCTAGTAGGCCTATTTTTTGGAATGTAGGCCTAGTAGGCCTATTTTTTGGAATGTAGGCCTAGTAGGCCTATTTTTTGGAATGTAGGCCTAGTAGGCCTATTTTTCGGAATGTAGGCCTAGTAGGCCTAGTAGGCCTAGTAGGCCTAGTAGGCCTAGTAGGCTTTTTTTGGAATGTAGGTCTAGTAGGCCTATTTTTTGGAATGTAGGCCTAGTAGGCCTATTATGCCTATATTTTGGAATGTAGGCCTAGTAGGCCTATTTTTCGGAATGTAGGCCTAGTAGGCCTAGTAGGCCTAGTAGGCCTAGTAGGCTTTTTTGAATGTAGGCCTAGTAGGCCTATTTTTTGGAATGTAGGCCTAGTAGGCCTATTAGGCCTATTTTCTGGAATGTAGGCCTAGTAGGCCTATTTTTTGGAATGTAGGCCTAGTAGGCCTAGTAGGCCTACACCCCCAAAAATAGGCCTACATTCCCAAAAATAGACCTACTAGGCCTACTAGGCCTACTAGGCCTACATTCCAAAAAATAGGCCTACTAGGCCTACATTCCAAAAAATACGCTTAATTTGGATTGTAGGCCTATTTTTGGGAATCTAGGCCTAATAGGCCTATTTTGGATTGTCGGCCTATTTGTTGGAATCTAGGCCTGGTAGGTCACCGCAACTTATTGCTTACACCTTCCTTTTTATCCCTCTTACACGGAACACTGAAATTTTAATTATTTTTAATTTTCTATATTTTACTTAAAATCACTCCGTGCCGGGAATCGAACGCACCACCTTCTCCTCCGAAGCAGGTATCTCTAACCGCTTCGGCCATCACAACTTGGTACTAATATTTTCTTTTTTAGCTCTCTTATACGGAATTCTGGGATTTTAATTATTTTTAACTTTTATATTTTACTTAAAATCATTCCGTGCCGGGAATCGAACCCACCACCTTCTGCTCCGAAGCACGTCTCTTTAACCGCTTCGGCCACCACATCTTGTTGCTTGCATCTTCCTTTTTAGCTTTCTTGTAGCGTACTCTGGGATTTTAATTATTTTTAATTTTAATCTTTTTTTACTTAAAATCCTACCGTCCCGGGGATCGATCCAGGGACCTTCTCTTCCGAAGCACGTCTCTTTAACCGCTTCGGCCACCACAACTTGTTGCTTGCACCTTACTTTTTAACATTCTTCTACGGAGCTCTGGGATTTTAATTATTTTTAATTTTAATCTTTTTTACTTAAAATCCTTCAGTCCCGGGGATTGTACCCGGGACTTTCTCTTCCGAAGCACGTCTCTTTAACCGCTTCGGCCACAACAACTTATTGCTTTCACCTTCCATTTTAGCCTTCTAGTAGGAAGATCTGGGATTTTAATTATTTTTAATTTTAATCTTTTTTACTTAAAATCCTTCAGTCCGGGGGATCGAACCCGGGACCTTCTCTTCCGAAGCACGTCTCTTTAACCGCTTCGGCCACAACAACTTGTTGTAAGCACTTTCCTTTTTAACATTCTTGTACAGAGCTCTGGGATTTTAATTATTTTTAATTTTAATCTGTTTTACTTAAAATCCTTCCGTCCCGGGGATTGAACCCAGGACTTTCTCTTTCGAAGCACGTCTCTTTAACCGTTTCGGCCACAAGAACTTGTTGCTTGAACCATCCTTTTTTGCCTTCTTGTATGGAGCTCTGGGATTTTAATTATTTTTAATTTTAATCTTTTTTACTTAAAATCCTTCCGTCCCGGGGATCGAACCCTGTACCTTGTCTTCCGAAGAACGTCTCTTTAACCGCTTCGGCCACCACAACTTGTTGCTTGCACCTTCCTTTTTAGCCATCATGTATGGAGCTCTGGGATTTTAATTATTTCTAATTTTAATCTTTTTTACTTAAAATCCTTCCGTCCCGGGGATCGAACCAGGGACCTTCTATTCCGAAGCACGTCTCTTTAACCGCTTCGGCCACCACAACTTGTTGCTTGCACCTTCCTTTTTAACATTCTTGTACGGAGCTCTGGGATTTTAATTATTTTTAAATTTAATCTTTTTTACTTAAAATCCTTCCGTCCCGGGGAATGAACCCGGGACCTTCTCTTCCGAAGCACGTCTCTTTAACCGCTTCGGCCACAACAACTTATTGCTTTCACCTTCCATTTTAGCCTTCTAGTATGGAGATCTGGGATTTTAATTATTTTTAATTTTAATCTTTTTTACTTAAAATCCTTCAGTCCGGGGGATCGAACCCGGGACCTTCTCTTCCGAAGCACGTCTCTTTAACCGCTTCGGCCACAACAACTTGTTGTAAGCACTTTCCTTTTTAACATTCTTGTACAGAGCTCTGGGATTTTAATTATTTTTAATTTTAATCTGTTTTACTTAAAATCCTTCCGTCCCGGGGATTGAACCCAGGACCTTCTCTTTCGAAGCACGTCTCTTTAACCGTTTCGGCCACAACAACTTGTTGCTTCCACCATCCTTTTTAGCCTTCTTGTATGGAGCTCTGGGATTTTAATTATTTTTAATTTTAATCTTTTTTACTTAAAATCCTTCCGTCCCGGGGATCGAACCCTGGACCTTGTCTTCCGAAGAACGTCTCTTTAACCGCTTCGGCCACCACAACTTGTTGCTTGCACCTTCCTTTTTAGCCATCATGTATGGAGCTCTGGGATTTTAATTATTTCTAATTTTAATCTTTTTTACTTAAAATCCTTCCGTCCCGGGGATCGAACCAGGGACCTTCTATTCCGAAGCACGTCTCTTTAACCGCTTCGGCCACCACAACTTGTTGCTTGCACCTTACTTTTTAACATTCTTCTACGGAGCTCTGGGATTTTAATTATTTTTAATTTTAATCTTTTTTACTTAAAATCCTTCCGTCCCGGGGATTGAACCTGGGACCTTCTCTTCCGAAGCACGTCTCTTTAACGGCTTCGGCCAAAACAACTTATTGCTTTCACCTTCCATTTTAGCCTTCTAGTATGGAGATCTGGGATTTTAATTATTTTTAATTTTAATCTTTTTTACTTAAAATCCTTCAGTCCGGGGGGATCGAACCCGGGACCTTCTCTTCCGAAGCACGTCTCTTTAACCGCTTCGGCCACAACAACTTGTTGTAAGCACTTTCCTTTTTAACATTCTTGTACAGAGCTCTGGGAATTTAATTATTTTTAATTTTAATCTGTTTTACTTAAAATCCTTCCGTCCCGGGGATTGAACCCAGGACCTTCTCTTTCGAAGCACTTCTCTTTAACCGTTTCGGCCACAACAACTTGTTGCTTGCACCATCCTTTTTAGCCTTCTTGTATGGAGCTCTGGGATTTTAATTATTTTTCATTTTAATCTTTTTTACTTAAAATCCTCCCGTCCCAGGGATCGAACCCTGGACCTTGTCTTCCGAAGAACGTCTCTTTAACCGCTACGTCCACCACAACTTGTTGCTTGCATCTTCCTTTTTAGCCATCATGTATGGAGCTCTGGGATTTTAATTATTTCTAATTTTAATCTTTTTTACTTAAATTCCTTCCGTCACTTCAACCACCGGATATTGCTGAAGTTAAATGTTCTTTCAGCTGTCTTATATTCCGCTCTAGTTTTTAAAATATTTTAGAGATTTATTGAAAAACTTTCAAACCCCCCTGGGATCGAACCTGGGACCTTTCGCCCAGAAGCATTCTGTATTAACAACCTCAGCCAGCAATGACTGTTGAAATTATATTTCTTTTTAACTCTTATATCGCGCCCTGCTTTTTCCAGTATAAATAAATAACTTAAAACTTTGCAGAAGGGAGATTTCAACCAGCATCGTACAGAACACTTACCTGTTGTTTTAAATATTTCACCCAACTGGGCAATTTGGCAGACCACTCAGTTTTACAATACTTCTCGGCATTCTGGGCACATTTTTCGAAATTTTCAAACGGGTTAGCCTTCTCGGAATTCTGGGCGCATTTTTCGAAATTTTCAAAGGGGTTAGCCTTCTCGGAATTCTGGGCGCATTATTCGAAATTTTCAAAAGGGTTAGCCTTCTCGGAATTCTGGTTGCATTTTTCGAAATTTTCAAAGGGGTTAGCCTTCTCGGAATTCTGGGCGCATTTTTCGAAATTTTCAAAGGGGTTAGCCTTCTCGGAATTCTGGGCGCATTTTTCGAAATTTTGAAAGGGGTTAGCCTTCTCGGAATTCTGGGCGCATTTTTCGAAATGTTCAAAGGGGTTAGCCTTCTCGGAATTCTGGCCGCATTTTTCGAAATTTTCAAGGGGGTTAGCCTTCTCGGAATTCTGGGAGCATTTTTTGAAATTTTCAAAGGGATTAGCCTTCTCGGAATTCTGGGCGCATTTTTTGAAATTTTCAAAGGGGTTAGCCTTCTCGGAATTCTGGGCGCATTTTTTGAAATTTTCAAAGGGGTCAGCCTTGTCGGAATTCTGGGCGCATTTTTCGAAATTATCAAAAGGGTTAGCCTTCTCGGAATTCTGGGCGCATTTTTCGAAATTTTCAAAAGGGTTAGCCTTCTCGGAATTCTGGGTGCATTTTTCGAAATTTTCAAAGGGGTTAGCCTTCTCGGAATTCTTGGCGCATTTTTCGAAATTTTCAAAGGCTTTACCCTTCTCGGAATTCTGGGCGCATTTTTCGAAATTTTCAAAGGGGTTAGCCTCCTCGGAATTCTGGGCACATTTTTCGAAATTTTCAAAGGGGTTAGCCTTCTCGTAATTTTGGGCGCATTTTTCGAAATTTTCAAATGGGTTAGCCTTCTCGGAATTCTGGGCGTATTTTTCGAAATTTTCAAAGGGGTTAGCCTTCTGGGAATTCTTGGCGCATTTTTCGAAATTTTCAAAGGGTTTAGCCTTCTCGTAATTCTGGGCGCATTTTTCGAAATTTTCAAATGGGTTAGCCTTCTCGGAATTCTGGGCGTATTTTTCGAAATTTTCAAAGGGGTTAGCCTTCTCGGAATTCTGGGCGCATTTTTCAAAATGTTCAAAGGGGTTAGCCTTCTCGGAATTCTGGGCGCATTTTTCGAAATTTTCAAAGGGGTTAGACTTCTCGGCATTCTGGGCGCATTTTTCGAAATTTTCAAAGGGGTTAGACTTCTCGGCATTCTGGGCTCATTTTTCGAAATTTTCAAAGGGGTTAGCCTTCTCGGAATTCTTGGCGCATTTATCGAAATTTTCAAAGGGGTTAGCCTTCCCGGAATTCTGGGCGCATTTTTCGAAATTTTCAAAGGGGTTAGCCTTCTCGGAATTATGGCGCATTTCTCGAAATTTTCAAAGGGGTTAGCCTTCTCGGAATTCTGGGCGCATTTTTCGAAATTTTCAAAAGGGTTAGCCTTCTCGGAATTCTGGTTGCATTTTTCGTAATTTTCAAAGGGGTTAGCCTTCTCGGAATTCTGGGCGCATTTTTCGAAATTTTCAAAGGGGTTAGCCTTCTCGGAATTCTGGGCGCATTTTTCGAAATTTTCAAAGGGGTTAGCCTTCTCGGAATTCTGGGCGCATTTTTCGAAATTTTCAAAGGGGTTAGCCTTCTCGGAATTCTGGGCGCATTTTTCGAAATTTTCAAAGGGGTTAGCTTTCTCGGAATTCTGGGCGCATTTTTCGAGATTTTCAAAGGGGTTAACCTTCTCGGAATTATGGGCGCATTTTTCGAAATTTTCAAATGGGTTAGCCTTCTCGGAATTCTGGGCGCATTTTTTTAAATATTCAAAGCGGTTAGCCTTCTCGGAATTCTGGGCGCAATTTTCGAAATTTTCAAAGGGGTTAGCCTTCTCGGAATTCTGGGCGCATTTTTCGAAATTTTCAAAAGGGTTATCCTTCTCGGAATTCTGGGTGCATTTTTCGAAATTTTCAAAGGGGTTAGCCTTCTCGGAATTCTGGGCGCGTTTTTCAAAATGTTCAAAGGGGTTAGCCTTCTCGGAATTCTGGGCGCATTTTTCGAAATTTTCAAAGGGGTTAGACTTCTCGGCATTCTGGGCGCATTTTTCGAAATTTTCAAAGGGGTTAGACTTCTCGGCATTCTGGGCTCATTTTTCGAAATTTTCAAAGGGGTTAGCCTTCTCGGAATTCTTGGCGCATTTATCGAAATTTTCAAAGGGGTTAGCCTTCCCTGAATTCTGGGCGCATTTTTCGAAATTTTCAAAGGGGTTAGCCTTCTCGGAATTATGGCGCATTTCTCGAAATTTTCAAAGGGGTTAGCCTTCTCGGAATTCTGGGCGCATTTTTCGAAATTTTAAAAAAAGGGTTAGCCTTCTCGGAATTCTGGTTGCATTTTTCGTAATTTTCAAAGGGGTTAGCCTTCTCGGAATTCTGGGCGCATTTTTCGAAATTTTCAAAGGGGTTAGCCTTCTCGGAATTCTGGGCGCATTTTTCGAAATTTTCAAAGGGGTTAGCCTTCTCGGAATTCTGGGCGCATTTTTCGAAATTTTCAAAAGGGTTATCCTTCTCGGAATTCTGGGTGCATTTTTCGAAATTTTCAAAGGGGTTAGCCTTCTCGGAATTCTGGGCGCATTTTTCAAAATGTTCAAAGGGGTTAGCCTTCTCGGAATTCTGGGCGCATTTTTCGAAATTTTCAAAGGGGTTAGACTTCTCGGCATTCTGGGCGCATTTTTCGAAATTTTCAAAGGGGTTAGACTTCTCGGCATTCTGGGCTCATTTTTCGAAATTTTCAAAGGGGTTAGCCTTCTCGGAATTCTTGGCGCATTTATCGAAATTTTCAAAGGGGTTAGCCTTCCCGGAATTCTGGGCGCATTTTTCGATATTTTCAAAGGAGTTAGCCTTGTAGGAATTCTGGGCGCATTTTTCGAAATTTTCTGAAGGGTTAACCTTCTCGGAATTCTGGGCGCATTTTTCGAAATTATCAAAGGGGTTACCCTCTCGGAATTCTGGGCGCATTTTTCGAAATTTTCAAAGGGGTTAGCCTTCTCGGAATTCTGGGCGCATTTTTCGAAATTTTCAAAGGGGTTAGCCTTCTCGGAATTCTGGGCGCATTTTTCGAAATTTCCAAAGGGGTTAGCCTTCTAGGAATTCTGTGCGCATTTTTCGAAATTTTCAAAGGGGTTAGCCTTCTCGGAATTCTGTCCGCATTTTTCGAAATTTTCAAAAGGGTTAGCCTTCTCGGAATTCTGGTTGCATTTTTCGTAATTTTCAAAGGGGTTAGCCTTCTCGGAATTCTGGGCGCATTTTTCGAAATTTTCAAAGGGGTTAGCCTTCTCGGAATTCTGGGCGCATTTTTCGAAATTTTCAAAGGGGTTAGCTTTCTCGGAATTATGGGCGCATTTTTCGAAATTTTCAAATGGGTTAGCCTTCTCGGAATTCTGGGCGCATTTTTTTAAATATTCAAAGCGGTTAGCCTTCTCGGAATTCTGTGCGCATTTTTCGAAATTTTCAAAGGGGTTAGCCTTCTCGGAATTCTGTCCGCATTTTTCGAAATTTTCAAAAGGGTTAGCCTTCTCGGAATTCTGGTTGCATTTTTCGTAATTTTCAAAGGGGTTAGCCTTCTCGGAATTCTGGGCGCATTTTTCGAAATTTTCAAAGGGGTTAGCTTTCTCGGAATTATGGGCGCATTTTTCGAAATTTTCAAATGGGTTAGCCTTCTCGGAATTCTGGGCGCATTTTTTTAAATATTCAAAGCGGTTAGCCTTCTCGGAATTCTGGGCGCAATTTTCGAAATTTTCAAAGGGGTTAGCCTTCTCGGAATTCTGGGCGCATTTTTCGAAATTTTCAAAAGGGTTATCCTTCTCGGAATTCTGGGTGCATTTTTCGAAATTTTCAAAGGGGTTAGCCTTCTCGGAATTCTGGGCGCGTTTTTCAAAATGTTCAAAGGGGTTAGCCTTCTCGGAATTCTGGGCGCATTTTTCGAAATTTTCAAAGGGGTTAGACTTCTCGGCATTCTGGGCGCATTTTTCGAAATTTTCAAAGGGGTTAGACTTCTCGGCATTCTGGGCTCATTTTTCGAAATTTTCAAAGGGGTTAGCCTTCTCGGAATTCTTGGCGCATTTATCGAAATTTTCAAAGGGGTTAGCCTTCCCTGAATTCTGGGCGCATTTTTCGAAATTTTCAAAGGGGTTAGCCTTCTCGGAATTATGGCGCATTTCTCGAAATTTTCAAAGGGGTTAGCCTTCTCGGAATTCTGGGCGCATTTTTCGAAATTTTAAAAAAAGGGTTAGCCTTCTCGGAATTCTGGTTGCATTTTTCGTAATTTTCAAAGGGGTTAGCCTTCTCGGAATTCTGGGCGCATTTTTCGAAATTTTCAAAGGGGTTAGCCTTCTCGGAATTCTGGGCGCATTTTTCGAAATTTTCAAAGGGGTTAGCCTTCTCGGAATTCTGGGCGCATTTTTCGAAATTTTCAAAAGGGTTATCCTTCTCGGAATTCTGGGTGCATTTTTCGAAATTTTCAAAGGGGTTAGCCTTCTCGGAATTCTGGGCGCATTTTTCGAAATTTTCAAAGGGGTTAGCCTTCTCGGAATTCTGGGCGCATTTTTCGAAATTTTCAAAGGGGTTAGCTTTCTCGGAATTCTGGGCGCATTTTTCGAGATTTTCAAAGGGGTTAACCTTCTCGGAATTATGGGCGCATTTTTCGAAATTTTCAAATGGGTTAGCCTTCTCGGAATTCTGGGCGCATTTTTTTAAATATTCAAAGCGGTTAGCCTTCTCGGAATTCTGGGCGCAATTTTCGAAATTTTCAAAGGGGTTAGCCTTCTCGGAATTCTGGGCGCATTTTTCGAAATTTTCAAAAGGGTTATCCTTCTCGGAATTCTGGGTGCATTTTTCGAAATTTTCAAAGGGGTTAGCCTTCTCGGAATTCTGGGCGCGTTTTTCAAAATGTTCAAAGGGGTTAGCCTTCTCGGAATTCTGGGCGCATTTTTCGAAATTTTCAAAGGGGTTAGACTTCTCGGCATTCTGGGCGCATTTTTCGAAATTTTCAAAGGGGTTAGACTTCTCGGCATTCTGGGCTCATTTTTCGAAATTTTCAAAGGGGTTAGCCTTCTCGGAATTCTTGGCGCATTTATCGAAATTTTCAAAGGGGTTAGCCTTCCCTGAATTCTGGGCGCATTTTTCGAAATTTTCAAAGGGGTTAGCCTTCTCGGAATTATGGCGCATTTCTCGAAATTTTCAAAGGGGTTAGCCTTCTCGGAATTCTGGGCGCATTTTTCGAAATTTTAAAAAAAGGGTTAGCCTTCTCGGAATTCTGGTTGCATTTTTCGCAATTTTCAAAGGGGTTAGCCTTCTCGGAATTCTGGGCGCATTTTTCGAAATTTTCAAAGGGGTTAGCCTTCTCGGAATTCTGGGCGCATTTTTCGAAATTTTCAAAGGGGTTAGCCTTCTCGGAATTCTGGGCGCATTTTTCAAAAATTTTCAAAAGGGTTATCCTTCTCGGAATTCTGGGTGCATTTTTCGAAATTTTCAAAGGGGTTAGCCTTCTCGGAATTCTGGGCGCATTTTTCAAAATGTTCAAAGGGGTTAGCCTTCTCGGAATTCTGGGCGCATTTTTCGAAATTTTCAAAGGGGTTAGACTTCTCGGCATTCTGGGCGCATTTTTCGAAATTTTCAAAGGGGTTAGACTTCTCGGCATTCTGGGCTCATTTTTCGAAATTTTCAAAGGGGTTAGCCTTCTCGGAATTCTTGGCGCATTTATCGAAATTTTCAAAGGGGTTAGCCTTCCCGGAATTCTGGGCGCATTTTTCGATATTTTCAAAGGAGTTAGCCTTGTAGGAATTCTGGGCGCATTTTTCGAAATTTTCTGAAGGGTTAACCTTCTCGGAATTCTGGGCGCATTTTTCGATATTTTCAAAGGAGTTAGCCTTGTAGGAATTCTGGGCGCATTTTTCGAAATTTTCTGAAGGGTTAACCTTCTCGGAATTCTGGGCGCATTTTTCGAAATTATCAAAGGGGTTACCCTCTCGGAATTCTGGGCGCATTTTTCGAAATTTTCAAAGGGGTTAGCCTTCTCGGAATTCTGGGCGCATTTTTCGAAATTTTCAAAGGGGTTAGCCTTCTCGGAATTCTGGGCGCATTTTTCGAAATTTCCAAAGGGGTTAGCCTTCTAGGAATTCTGTGCGCATTTTTCGAAATTTTCAAAGGGGTTAGCCTTCTCGGAATTCTGTCCGCATTTTTCGAAATTTTCAAAAGGGTTAGCCTTCTCGGAATTCTGGTTGCATTTTTCGTAATTTTCAAAGGGGTTAGCCTTCTCGGAATTCTGGGCGCATTTTTCGAAATTTTCAAAGGGGTTAGCCTTCTCGGAATTCTGGGCGCATTTTTCGAAATTTTCAAAGGGGTTAGCCTTCTCGGAATTCTGGGCGCATTTTTCGAAATTTTCAAAGGGGTTAGCCTTCTCGGAATTCTGGGCGCATTTTTCGAAATTTTCAAAGGGGTTAGCTTTCTCGGAATTCTGGGCGCATTTTTCGAGATTTTCAAAGGGGTTAACCTTCTCGGAATTATGGGCGCATTTTTCGAAATTTTCAAATGGGTTAGCCTTCTCGGAATTCTGGGCGCATTTTTTTAAATATTCAAAGCGGTTAGCCTTCTCGGAATTCTGGGCGCAATTTTCGAAATTTTCAAAGGGGTTAGCCTTCTCGGAATTCTGGGCGCATTTTTCGAAATTTTCAAAAGGGTTATCCTTCTCGGAATTCTGGGTGCATTTTTCGAAATTTTCAAAGGGGTTAGCCTTCTCGGAATTCTGGGCGCGTTTTTCAAAATGTTCAAAGGGGTTAGCCTTCTCGGAATTCTGGGCGCATTTTTCGAAATTTTCAAAGGGGTTAGACTTCTCGGCATTCTGGGCGCATTTTTCGAAATTTTCAAAGGGGTTAGACTTCTCGGCATTCTGGGCTCATTTTTCGAAATTTTCAAAGGGGTTAGCCTTCTCGGAATTCTTGGCGCATTTATCGAAATTTTCAAAGGGGTTAGCCTTCCCTGAATTCTGGGCGCATTTTTCGAAATTTTCGAAGGGGTTAGCCTTCTCGGAATTATGGCGCATTTCTCGAAATTTTCAAAGGGGTTAGCCTTCTCGGAATTCTGGGCGCATTTTTCGAAATTTTAAAAAAAGGGTTAGCCTTCTCGGAATTCTGGTTGCATTTTTCGTAATTTTCAAAGGGGTTAGCCTTCTCGGAATTCTGGGCGCATTTTTCGAAATTTTCAAAGGGGTTAGCCTTCTCGGAATTCTGGGCGCATTTTTCGAAATTTCCAAAGGGGTTAGCCTTCTAGGAATTCTGTGCGCATTTTTCGAAATTTTCAAAGGGGTTAGCCTTCTCGGAATTCTGTCCGCATTTTTCGAAATTTTCAAAGGGGTTAGCCTTCTCGGAATTATGGGCGCATTTTTCGAAATTTTCAAATGGGTTAGTCTTCTCGGAATTCTGGGCGCATTTTTCGAAATTTTAAAGGGGTTAGCCTTCTCGGAATTCTGGGCGCATTTTTTGAAATTTTCAAAGGGGTTAGCCTTCTCGGAATTCTGGGCGCATTTTTTGAAATTTTCAAAGGGGTTAGCCTTCTCGGAATTCTGGGCCCGCATTTTTCGATATTTTCAAAGGGGTTAGCCTTCTCGTAATTCTGGGCGCATTTTTCGAAATTTTAAAAGGGGTTAGCCTTCTCGTAATTCTGGGCGCATTTTTCGAAATTTTCAAAGGGGTTAGCCTTCTCGGAATTCTGGGAGCATTTTTCGAAATTTTCAAAGGGGTTAGCCTTCTCGGAATTCTGGGCGCATTTTTCGAAATTTTCAAAGGGGTTAGCCTTCTCGGAATTCTGGGCGCATTTTTCGAAATTTTTTAAGGGGTTAGCCTTCTCGGAATTCTGGGCGCATTTTTCGAAATTTTCAAAGGGGTTAGCCTTCTCGGAATTCTGGGCGCATTTTTCGAAATTTTCAAAGGGGTTAGCCTTCTCGGAATTCTGGGCGCATTTTTCGGAATTTTCAAAGGGGCTAGCCTTCTTGGAATTCTGGGCGCATTATTCGAAATTTTCAAAGAGAATAGCCTTTTCGGAATTCTGGGCGCATTTTTCGATATTTTCAAAGGGGTTAGTCTTCTCGGAATTCTGGGCGCATTTTTCGAAATTTTCAAAGGGGTTAGCCTTCTCGGAATTCTGGGCGCATTTTTTGAAATTATCAAAGGGGTTAGCCTTCTCGGAATTCTGGGCGCATTTTTCGATATTTTCAAAGCGGTTAGCCTTCTCGTAATTCTGGGCGCATTTTTCGAAATTTTAAAAGGGGTTAGCCTTCTCGGAATTCTGGGCGCATTTTTCGAAATTTTCAAAGGGGTTAGCCTTCTCGGAATTCTGGGCGCATTTTTCGAAATTTTCAAAGGGGTTAGCTTTCTCGGAATTCTGGGCGCATTTTTCGAGATTTTCAAAGGGGTTAACCTTCTCGGAATTATGGGCGCATTTTTCGAAATTTTCAAATGGGTTAGCCTTCTCGGAATTCTGGGCGCATTTTTTTAAATATTCAAAGCGGTTAGCCTTCTCGGAATTCTGGGCGCATTTTTCGAAATTTTCAAAGGGGTTAGCCTTCTCGGAATTCTGGGCGCATTTTTCGAAATTTTCAAAAGGGTTATCCTTCTCGGAATTCTGGGTGCATTTTTCGAAATTTTCAAAGGGGTTAGCCTTCTCGGAATTCTGGGCGCATTATTCGAAATTTTCGAAGGGGTTAGCCTTCTCGGAATTCTGGGCGCATTTCTCGAAATTTTCAAAGGGGTTAGCCTTCTCGGAATTCTGGGCGCATTTTTCGAAATTTTAAAAAAAGGGTTAGCCTTCTCGGAATTCTGGTTGCATTTTTCGTAATTTTCAAAGGGGTTAGCCTTCTCGGAATTCTGGGCGCATTTTTCGAAATTTTCAAAGGGGTTAGCCTTCTCGGAATTCTGGGCGCATTTTTCGAAATTTTCAAAGGGGTTAGCCTTCTCGGAATTCTGGGCGCATTTTTCGAAATTTTCAAAAGGGTTATCCTTCTCGGAATTCTGGGTGCATTTTTCGAAATTTTCAAAGGGGTTAGCCTTCTCGGAATTCTGGGCGCATTTTTCAAAATGTTCAAAGGGGTTAGCCTTCTCGGAATTCTGGGCGCATTTTTCGAAATTTTCAAAGGGGTTAGACTTCTCGGCATTCTGGGCGCATTTTTCGAAATTTTCAAAGGGGTTAGACTTCTCGGCATTCTGGGCTCATTTTTCGAAATTTTCAAAGGGGTTAGCCTTCTCGGAATTCTTGGCGCATTTATCGAAATTTTCAAAGGGGTTAGCCTTCCCGGAATTCTGGGCGCATTTTTCGATATTTTCAAAGGAGTTAGCCTTGTAGGAATTCTGGGCGCATTTTTCGAAATTTTCTGAAGGGTTAACCTTCTCGGAATTCTGGGCGCATTTTTCGAAATTATCAAAGGGGTTACCCTCTCGGAATTCTGGGCGCATTTTTCGAAATTTTCAAAGGGGTTAGCCTTCTCGGAATTCTGGGCGCATTTTTCGAAATTTTCAAAGGGGTTAGCCTTCTCGGAATTCTGGGCGCATTTTTCGAAATTTCCAAAGGGGTTAGCCTTCTAGGAATTCTGTGCGCATTTTTCGAAATTTTCAAAGGGGTTAGCCTTCTCGGAATTCTGTCCGCATTTTTCGAAATTTTCAAAAGGGTTAGCCTTCTCGGAATTCTGGTTGCATTTTTCGTAATTTTCAAAGGGGTTAGCCTTCTCGGAATTCTGGGCGCATTTTTCGAAATTTTCAAAGGGGTTAGCCTTCTCGGAATTCTGGGCGCATTTTTCGAAATTTTCAAAGGGGTTAGCCTTCTCGGAATTCTGGGCGCATTTTTCGAAATTTTCAAAGGGGTTAGCCTTCTCGGAATTCTGGGCGCATTTTTCGAAATTTTCAAAGGGGTTAGCTTTCTCGGAATTATGGGCGCATTTTTCGAAATTTTCAAATGGGTTAGCCTTCTCGGAATTCTGGGCGCATTTTTTTAAATATTCAAAGCGGTTAGCCTTCTCGGAATTCTGGGCGCAATTTTCGAAATTTTCAAAGGGGTTAGCCTTCTCGGAATTCTGGGCGCATTTTTCGAAATTTTCAAAAGGGTTATCCTTCTCGGAATTCTGGGTGCATTTTTCGAAATTTTCAAAGGGGTTAGCCTTCTCGGAATTCTGGGCGCGTTTTTCAAAATGTTCAAAGGGGTTAGCCTTCTCGGAATTCTGGGCGCATTTTTCGAAATTTTCAAAGGGGTTAGACTTCTCGGCATTCTGGGCGCATTTTTCGAAATTTTCAAAGGGGTTAGACTTCTCGGCATTCTGGGCTCATTTTTCGAAATTTTCAAAGGGGTTAGCCTTCTCGGAATTCTTGGCGCATTTATCGAAATTTTCAAAGGGGTTAGCCTTCCCTGAATTCTGGGCGCATTTTTCGAAATTTTCAAAGGGGTTAGCCTTCTCGGAATTATGGCGCATTTCTCGAAATTTTCAAAGGGGTTAGCCTTCTCGGAATTCTGGGCGCATTTTTCGAAATTTTAAAAAAAGGGTTAGCCTTCTCGGAATTCTGGTTGCATTTTTCGTAATTTTCAAAGGGGTTAGCCTTCTCGGAATTCTGGGCGCATTTTTCGAAATTTTCAAAGGGGTTAGCCTTCTCGGAATTCTGGGCGCATTTTTCGAAATTTTCAAAGGGGTTAGCCTTCTCGGAATTCTGGGCGCATTTTTCGAAATTTTCAAAAGGGTTATCCTTCTCGGAATTCTGGGTGCATTTTTCGAAATTTTCAAAGGGGTTAGCCTTCTCGGAATTCTGGGCGCATTTTTCGAAATTTTCAAAGGGGTTAGCCTTCTCGGAATTCTGGGCGCATTTTTCGAAATTTTCAAAGGGGTTAGCTTTCTCGGAATTCTGGGCGCATTTTTCGAGATTTTCAAAGGGGTTAACCTTCTCGGAATTATGGGCGCATTTTTCGAAATTTTCAAAGGGGTTAGCCTTCTCGGAATTCTTGGCGCATTTATCGAAATTTTCAAAGGGGTTAGCCTTCCCTGAATTCTGGGCGCATTTTTCGAAATTTTCAAAGGGGTTAGCCTTCTCGGAATTATGGCGCATTTCTCGAAATTTTCAAAGGGGTTAGCCTTCTCGGAATTCTGGGCGCATTTTTCGAAATTTTAAAAAAAGGGTTAGCCTTCTCGGAATTCTGGTTGCATTTTTCGCAATTTTCAAAGGGGTTAGCCTTCTCGGAATTCTGGGCGCATTTTTCGAAATTTTCAAAGGGGTTAGCCTTCTCGGAATTCTGGGCGCATTTTTCGAAATTTTCAAAGGGGTTAGCCTTCTCGGAATTCTGGGCGCATTTTTCAAAAATTTTCAAAAGGGTTATCCTTCTCGGAATTCTGGGTGCATTTTTCGAAATTTTCAAAGGGGTTAGCCTTCTCGGAATTCTGGGCGCATTTTTCAAAATGTTCAAAGGGGTTAGCCTTCTCGGAATTCTGGGCGCATTTTTCGAAATTTTCAAAGGGGTTAGATTTCTCGGCATTCTGGGCGCATTTTTCGAAATTTTCAAAGGGGTTAGACTTCTCGGCATTCTGGGCTCATTTTTCGAAATTTTCAAAGGGGTTAGCCTTCTCGGAATTCTTGGCGCATTTATCGAAATTTTCAAAGGGGTTAGCCTTCCCGGAATTCTGGGCGCATTTTTCGATATTTTCAAAGGAGTTAGCCTTGTAGGAATTCTGGGCGCATTTTTCGAAATTTTCTGAAGGGTTAACCTTCTCGGAATTCTGGGCGCATTTTTCGAAATTATCAAAGGGGTTACCCTCTCGGAATTCTGGGCGCATTTTTCGAAATTTTCAAAGGGGTTAGCCTTCTCGGAATTCTGGGCGCATTTTTCGAAATTTTCAAAGGGGTTAGCCTTCTCGGAATTCTGGGCGCATTTTTCGAAATTTCCAAAGGGGTTAGCCTTCTAGGAATTCTGTGCGCATTTTTCGAAATTTTCAAAGGGGTTAGCCTTCTCGGAATTCTGTCCGCATTTTTCGAAATTTTCAAAAGGGTTAGCCTTCTCGGAATTCTGGTTGCATTTTTCGTAATTTTCAAAGGGGTTAGCCTTCTCGGAATTCTGGGCGCATTTTTCGAAATTTTCAAAGGGGTTAGCCTTCTCGGAATTCTGGGCGCATTTTTCGAAATTTTCAAAGGGGTTAGCCTTCTCGGAATTCTGGGCGCATTTTTCGAAATTTTCAAAGGGGTTAGCCTTCTCGGAATTCTGGGCGCATTTTTCGAAATTTTCAAAGGGGTTAGCTTTCTCGGAATTCTGGGCGCATTTTTCGAGATTTTCAAAGGGGTTAACCTTCTCGGAATTATGGGCGCATTTTTCGAAATTTTCAAATGGGTTAGCCTTCTCGGAATTCTGGGCGCATTTTTTTAAATATTCAAAGCGGTTAGCCTTCTCGGAATTCTGGGCGCAATTTTCGAAATTTTCAAAGGGGTTAGCCTTCTCGGAATTCTGGGCGCATTTTTCGAAATTTTCAAAAGGGTTATCCTTCTCGGAATTCTGGGTGCATTTTTCGAAATTTTCAAAGGGGTTAGCCTTCTCGGAATTCTGGGCGCGTTTTTCAAAATGTTCAAAGGGGTTAGCCTTCTCGGAATTCTGGGCGCATTTTTCGAAATTTTCAAAGGGGTTAGACTTCTCGGCATTCTGGGCGCATTTTTCGAAATTTTCAAAGGGGTTAGACTTCTCGGCATTCTGGGCTCATTTTTCGAAATTTTCAAAGGGGTTAGCCTTCTCGGAATTCTTGGCGCATTTATCGAAATTTTAAAAGGGGTTAGCCTTCCCTGAATTCTGGGCGCATTTTTCGAAATTTTCGAAGGGGTTAGCCTTCTCGGAATTATGGCGCATTTCTCGAAATTTTCAAAGGGGTTAGCCTTCTCGGAATTCTGGGCGCATTTTTCGAAATTTTAAAAAAAGGGTTAGCCTTCTCGGAATTCTGGTTGCATTTTTCGTAATTTTCAAAGGGGTTAGCCTTCTCGGAATTCTGGGCGCATTTTTCGAAATTTTCAAAGGGGTTAGCCTTCTCGGAATTCTGGGCGCATTTTTCGAAATTTCCAAAGGGGTTAGCCTTCTAGGAATTCTGTGCGCATTTTTCGAAATTTTCAAAGGGGTTAGCCTTCTCGGAATTCTGTCCGCATTTTTCGAAATTTTCAAAGGGGTTAGCCTTCTCGGAATTATGGGCGCATTTTTCGAAATTTTCAAATGGGTTAGTCTTCTCGGAATTCTCGGCGCATTTTTCGAAATTTTAAAGGGGTTAGCCTTCTCGGAATTCTGGGCGCATTTTTTGAAATTTTCAAAGGGGTTAGCCTTCTCGGAATTCTGGGCGCATTTTTTGAAATTTTCAAAGGGGTTAGCCTTCTCGGAATTCTGGGCCCGCATTTTTCGATATTTTCAAAGGGGTTAGCCTTCTCGTAATTCTGGGCGCATTTTTCGAAATTTTAAAAGGGGTTAGCCTTCTCGTAATTCTGGGCGCATTTTTCGAAATTTTCAAAGGGGTTAGCCTTCTCGGAATTCTGGGAGCATTTTTCGAAATTTTCAAAGGGGTTAGCCTTCTCGGAATTCTGGGCGCATTTTTCGAAATTTTCAAAGGGGTTAGCCTTCTCGGAATTCTGGGCGCATTTTTCGAAATTTTTTAAGGGGTTAGCCTTCTCGGAATTCTGGGCGCATTTTTCGAAATTTTCAAAGGGGTTAGCCTTCTCGGAATTCTGGGCGCATTTTTCGAAATTTTCAAAGGGGTTAGCCTTCTCGGAATTCTGGGCGCATTTTTCGGAATTTTCAAAGGGGCTAGCCTTCTTGGAATTCTGGGCGCATTATTCGAAATTTTCAAAGAGAATAGCCTTTTCGGAATTCTGGGCGCATTTTTCGATATTTTCAAAGGGGTTAGTCTTCTCGGAATTCTGGGCGCATTTTTCGAAATTTTCAAAGGGGTTAGCCTTCTCGGAATTCTGGGCGCATTTTTTGAAATTATCAAAGGGGTTAGCCTTCTCGGAATTCTGGGCGCATTTTTCGATATTTTCAAAGCGGTTAGCCTTCTCGTAATTCTGGGCGCATTTTTCGAAATTTTAAAAGGGGTTAGCCTTCTCGGAATTCTGGGCGCATTTTTCGAAATTTTCAAAGGGGTTAGCCTTCTCGGAATTCTGGGCGCATTTTTCGAAATTTTCAAAGGGGTTAGCTTTCTCGGAATTCTGGGCGCATTTTTCGAGATTTTCAAAGGGGTTAACCTTCTCGGAATTATGGGCGCATTTTTCGAAATTTTCAAATGGGTTAGCCTTCTCGGAATTCTGGGCGCATTTTTTTAAATATTCAAAGCGGTTAGCCTTCTCGGAATTCTGGGCGCATTTTTCGAAATTTTCAAAGGGGTTAGCCTTCTCGGAATTCTGGGCGCATTTTTCGAAATTTTCAAAAGGGTTATCCTTCTCGGAATTCTGGGTGCATTTTTCGAAATTTTCAAAGGGGTTAGCCTTCTCGGAATTCTGGGCGCATTATTCGAAATTTTCGAAGGGGTTAGCCTTCTCGGAATTCTGGGCGCATTTTTCGAAATTTTCAAAGGGGTTAGCCTTCTCGGAATTCTGGGCGCATTTTTCGAAATTTTCAAAGGGGTTAGCCTTCTCGGAATTCTGGGCGCATTATTCGAAATTTTCGAAGGGGTTAGCCTTCTCGGAATTCTGGGCGCATTTTTCGAAATTTTCAAAGGGGTTAGCCTTCTCGGAATTCTGGGCGCATTTTTCGAAATTTTCAAAGGGGTTAGCCTTCTCCGAATTATGGGCGCATTTTTCGATATTTCCAAATGGGTTAGCCTTCTCGGAATTCTGGGCGCATTTTTCGAAATTTTCAAAGGGGTTAGCCTTCTCGTAATTCTGGGCGCATTTTTCGAAATTTTCAAATGGGTTAGCCTTCTCGGAATTCTGGGCGTATTTTTCGAAATTTTCAAAGGGGTTAGCCTTCTCGGAATTCTGGGCGCATTTTTCAAAATGTTCAAAGGGGTTAGCCTTCTCGGAATTCTGGGCGCATTTTTCGAAATTTTCAAAGGGGTTAGACTTCTCGGCATTCTAGGCGCATTTTTCGAAATTTTCAAAGGGGTTAGACTTCTCGGCATTCTGGGCTCATTTTTCGAAATTTTCAAAGGGGTTAGCCTTCTCGGAATTCTTGGCGCATTTATCGAAATTTTCAAAGGGGTTAGCCTTCCCGGAATTCTGGGCGCATTTTTCGAAATTTTCAAAGGGGTTAGCCTTCTCGGAATTATGGGCGCATTTTTCGAAATTTTCAAAGGGGTTAGCCTTCTCGGAATTCTGGGCCCATTTTTTGAAATTTTCAAAGGGATTAGCCTTCTCGGAATTCTGGGCGCATTTTTTGAAATTTTCAAAGGGGTTAGCCTTCTCGGAATTCTGGGCGCATTTTTTCAAATTTTCAAAGGGGTCAGCCTTGTCGGAATTCTGGGCGCATTTTTCGAAATTTTCAAAAGGGTTAGCCTTCTCGGAATTCTGGGCGCATTTTTCGAAATTTTGAAAAGGGTTAGCCTTCTCGGAATTCTGGGCGCATTTTTCGAAATTTTCTGAAGGGTCAACCTTCTCGGAATTCTGGGCGCATTTTTCGAAATTATCAAAGGGGTTACCCTCTCGGAATTCTGGGCGCATTTTTCGAAATTTTCAAATGGGTTAGCCTTCTAGGAATTCTGTGCGCATTTTTCGAAATTTTCAAAGGGGTTAGCCTTCTCGGAATTCTGTCCGCATTTTTCGAAATTTTCAAAGGGGTTAGCCTTCTCGGAATTATGGGCGCATTTTTCGAAATTTTCAAATGGGTTAGTCTTCTCGGAATTCTGGGCGCATTTTTCGAAATTTTAAAGGGGTTAGCCTTCTCGGAATTCTGGGCGCATTTTTTGAAATTTTCAAAGGGGTTAGCCTTCTCGGAATTCTGTGCGCATTTTTTGAAATTTTCAAAGGGGTTAGCCTTCTCGGAATTCTGGGCGCATTTTTCGATATTTTCAAAGGGGTTAGCCTTCTCGTAATTCTGGGCGCATTTTTCGAAATTTTAAAAGGGGTTAGCCTTCTCGTAATTCTGGGCGCATTTTTCGAAATTTTCAAAGGGGTTAGCCTTCTCGGAATTCTGGGAGCATTTTTCGAAATTTTCAAAGGGGTTAGCCTTCTCGGAATTCTGGGCGCATTTTTCGAAATTTTCAAAGGGGTTAGCCTTCTCGGAATTCTGGGCGCATTTTTCGAAATTTTCAAAGGGGTTAGCCTTCTCGGAATTCTGGGCGCATTTTTCGAAATTTTCAAAGGGGTTAGCCTTCTCGGAATTCTGGGCGCATTTTTCGAAATTTTCAAAGGGGTTAGCCTTCTCGGAATTCTGGGCGCATTTTTCTGAATTTTCAAAGGGGCTAGCCTTCTTGGAATTCTGGGCGCATTATTCGAAATTTTCAAAGAGAATAGCCTTTTCGGAATTCTGGGCGCATTTTTCGATATTTTCAAAGGGGTTAGTCTTCTCGGAATTCTGGGCGCATTTTTCGAAATTTTCAAAGGGGTTAGCCTTCTCGGAATTCTGGGCGCATTTTTTGAAATTTTCAAAGGGGTTAGCCTTCTCGGAATTCTGGGCGCATTTTTCGATATTTTCAAAGGGGTTAGCCTTCTCGTAATTCTGGGCGCATTTTTCGAAATTTTAAAAGGGGTTAGCCTTCTCGGAATTCTGGGCGCATTTTTCGAAATTTTCAAAGGGGTTAGCCTTCTCGGAATTCTTGGCGCATTTTTCGAAATTTTCAAAGGGGTTAGCTTTCTCGGAATTCTGGGCGCATTTTTCGAGATTTTCAAAGGGGTTAACCTTCTCGGAATTATGGGCGCATTTTTCGAAATTTTCAAATGGGTTAGCCTTCTCGGAATTCTGGGCGCATTTTTTTAAATATTCAAAGCGGTTAGCCTTCTCGGAATTCTGGGCGCATTTTTCGAAATTTTCAAAGGGGTTAGCCTTCTCGGAATTCTGGGCGCATTTTTCGAAATTTTCAAAAGGGTTATCCTTCTCGGAATTCTGGGTGCATTTTTCGAAATTTTCAAAGGGGTTAGCCTTCTCGGAATTCTGGGCGCATTATTCGAAATTTTCAAAGGGGTTAGCCTTCTCGGAATTCTGGGCGCATTTTTCGAAATTTTCAAAGGGGTTAGCCTTCTCGGAATTCTGGGCGCATTTTTCGAAATTTTCAAAGGGGTTAGCCTTCTCGGAATTCTGGGCGCATTATTCGAAATTTTCGAAGGGGTTAGCCTTCTCGGAATTCTGGGCGCATTTTTCGAAATTTTCAAAGGGGTTAGCCTTCTCGGAATTCTGGGCGCATTTTTCGAAATTTTCAAAGGGGTTAGCCTTCTCCGAATTAAGGGCGCATTTTTCGATATTTCCAAATGGGTTAGCCTTCTCGCAATTCTGGGCGCATTTTCCGGAATTTTAAAGGGGTTAGCCTTCTCGGAATTCTGGGCGCATTTTTTGAAATTTTCAAAGGGGTTAGCCTTCTCGGAATTCTGGGCGCATTTTTCGAAATTTTCATGGGGTTAGCCTTCTCGTAATTCTGGGCGCATTTTTCGAAATTTTCAAATGGGTTAGCCTTCTCGGAATTCTGGGCGTATTTTTCGAAATTTTCAAAGGGGTTAGCCTTCTCGGAATTCTGGGCGCATTTTTCAAAATGTTCAAAGGGGTTAGCCTTCTCGGAATTCTGGGCGCATTTTTCGAAATTTTCAAAGGGGTTAGACTTCTCGGCATTCTAGGCGCATTTTTCGAAATTTTCAAAGGGGTTAGACTTCTCGGCATTCTGGGCTCATTTTTCGAAATTTTCAAAGGGGTTAGCCTTCTCGGAATTCTTGGCGCATTTATCGAAATTTTCAAAGGGGTTAGCCTTCCCGGAATTCTGGGCGTATTTTTCGAAATTTTCAAAGGGGTTAGCCTTCTCGGAATTATGGGCGCATTTTTCGAATTTTCAAAGGGGTTAGCCTTCTCGGAATTCTGGGCCCATTTTTTGAAATTTTCAAAGGGATTAGCCTTCTCGGAATTCTGGGCGCATTTTTTGAAATTTTCAAAGGGGTTAGCCTTCTCGGAATTCTGGGCGCATTTTTTCAAATTTTCAAAGGGGTCAGCCTTGTCGGAATTCTGGGCGCATTTTTCGAAATTTTCAAAAGGGTTAGCCTTCTCGGAATTCTGGGCGCATTTTTCGAAATTTTGAAAAGGGTTAGCCTTCTCGGAATTCTGGGCGCATTTTACGAAATTTTCAAAGGGGTTATCCTTCTTGGAATTCTGGGCGCATTTTTCGAAATTTTAAAAGGGGTTAGCCTTCTCGTAATTCTGGGCGCATTTTTCGAAATTTTAAAAGGGGTTAGCCTTCTCGGAATTCTGGGAGCATTTTTCGAAATTTTCAAAGGGGTTAGCCTTCTCGGAATTCTGGGCGCATTTTTCGAAATTTTCAAAGGGGTTAGCCTTCTCGGAATTCTGGGCACATTTTTCGAAATTTTCAAAGGGGTTAGCCTTCTCGGAATTCTGGGCGCATTTTTCGAAATTTTCAAAGGGGTTAGCCTTCTCGGAATTCTGGGCGCATTTTTCGAAATTTTCAAAGGGGTTAGCCTTCTCGGAATTCTGGGCGCATTTTTCGGAATTTTCAAAGGGGCTAGCCTTCTTGGAATTCTGGGCGCATTATTCGAAATTTTCAAAGAGAATAGCCTTTTCGGAATTCTGGGCGCATTTTTCGATATTTTCAAAGGGGTTAGTCTTCTCGGAATTCTGGGCGCATTTTTCGAAATTTTCAAAGGGGTTAGCCTTCTCGGAATTCTGGGCGCATTTTTCGAAATTTTCAAAGGGGTTAGCCTTCTCGTAATTCTGGGCGCATTTTTCGAAATTTTAAAAGGGGTTAGCCTTCTCGGAATTCTGGGCGCATTTTTCGAAATTTTCAAAGGGGTTAGCCTTCTCGGAATTCTGGGCGCATTTTTCGAAATTTTCAAAGGGGTTAGCTTTCTCGGAATTCTGGGCGCATTTTTCGAAATTTTCAAAGGGGTTAACCTTCTCGGAATTATGGGCGCATTTTTCGAAATTTTCAAATGGGTTAGCCTTCTCGGAATTCTGGGCGCATTTTTTTAAATATTCAAAGGGGTTAGCCTTCTCGGAATTCTGGGCGCATTTTTTGAAATTTTCAAAGCGGTTAGCCTTCTCGGAATTCTGGGCGCATTTTTCGAAATTTTCAAAGGGGTTAGCCTTCTCGGAATTCTGGGCGCATTTTTCGAAATTTTCAAAAGGGTTATCCTTCTAGGAATTCTGGGTGCATTTTTCGAAATTTTCAAAGGGGTTAGCCTTCTCGGAATTCTGGGCGCATTTTTCGATATTTTCAAAGGGGTTAGCCTTCTCGTAATTCTGGGCGCATTTTTCGAAATTTTAAAAGGGGTTAGCCTTCTCGTAATTCTGGGCGCATTTTTCGAAATTTTCAAAGGGGTTAGCCTTCTCGGAATTCTGGGCGCATTTTTCGAAATTTTCAAAGGGGTTAGCCTTCTCGGAATTCTGGGCGCATTTTTCGAAATTTTCAAAGGGGTTAGCCTTCTCGGAATTCTGGGCGCATTTTTCGAAATTTTCAAAGGGGTTATCCTTCTTGGAATTCTGGGCGCATTTTTCGAAATTTTAAAAGGGGTTAGCCTTCTCGTAATTCTGGGCGCATTTTTCGAAATTTTAAAAGGGGTTAGCCTTCTCGGAATTCTGGGAGCATTTTTCGAAATTTTCAAAGGGGTTAGCCTTCTCGGAATTCTGGGCGCATTTTTCGAAATTTTCAAAGGGGTTAGCCTTCTCGGAATTCTGGGCACATTTTTCGAAATTTTCAAAGGGGTTAGCCTTCTCGGAATTCTGGGCGCATTTTTCGAAATTTTCAAAGGGGTTAGGCTTCTCGGAATTCTGGGCGCATTTTTCGAAATTTTCAAAGGGGTTAGCCTTCTCGGAATTCTGGGCGCATTTTTCGGAATTTTCAAAGGGGCTAGCCTTCTTGGAATTCTGGGCGCATTATTCGAAATTTTCAAAGAGAATAGCCTTTTCGGAATTCTGGGCGCATTTTTCGATATTTTCAAAGGGGTTAGTCTTCTCGGAATTCTGGGCGCATTTTTCGAAATTTTCAAAGGGGTTAGCCTTCTCGGAATTCTGGGCGCATTTTTCGAAATTTTCAAAGGGGTTAGCCTTCTCGTAATTCTGGGCGCATTTTTCGAAATTTTAAAAGGGGTTAGCCTTCTCGGAATTCTGGGCGCATTTTTCGAAATTTTCAAAGGGGTTAGCCTTCTCGGAATTCTGGGCGCATTTTTCGAAATTTTCAAAGGGGTTAGCTTTCTCGGAATTCTGGGCGCATTTTTCGAAATTTTCAAAGGGGTTAACCTTCTCGGAATTATGGGCGCATTTTTCGAAATTTTCAAATGGGTTAGCCTTCTCGGAATTCTGGGCGCATTTTTTTAAATATTCAAAGGGGTTAGCCTTCTCGGAATTCTGGGCGCATTTTTTGAAATTTTCAAAGCGGTTAGCCTTCTCGGAATTCTGGGCGCATTTTTCGAAATTTTCAAAGGGGTTAGCCTTCTCGGAATTCTGGGCGCATTTTTCGAAATTTTCAAAAGGGTTATCCTTCTAGGAATTCTGGGTGCATTTTTCGAAATTTTCAAAGGGGTTAGCCTTCTCGGAATTCTGGGCGCATTTTTCGATATTTTCAAAGGGGTTAGCCTTCTCGTAATTCTGGGCGCATTTTTCGAAATTTTAAAAGGGGTTAGCCTTCTCGTAATTCTGGGCGCATTTTTCGAAATTTTCAAAGGGGTTAGCCTTCTCGGAATTCTGGGCGCATTTTTCGAAATTTTCAAAGGGGTTAGCCTTCTCGGAATTCTGGGCGCATTTTTCGAAATTTTCAAAGGGGTTAGCTTTCTCGGAATTCTGGGCGCATTTTTCGAGATTTTCAAAGGGGTTAACCTTCTCGGAATTATGGGCGCATTTTTCGAAATTTTTAAATGGGTTAGCCTTCTCGGAATTCTGGGCGCATTTTTTTAAATATTCAAAGCGGTTAGCCTTCTCGGAATTCTGGGCGCATTTTTCGAAATTTTCAAAGGGGTTAGCCTTCTCGGAATTCTGGGCGCATTTTTCGAAATTTTCAAAAGGGTTATCCTTCTCGGAATTCTGGGTGCATTTTTCGAAATTTTCAAAGGGGTTAGCCTTCTCGGAATTCTGGGCGCATTATTCGAAATTTTCAAAGGGGTTAGCCTTCTCGGAATTCTGGGCGCATTTTTCGAAATTTTCAAAGGGGTTAGCCTTCTCGGAATTCTGGGCGCATTTTTCGAAATTTTCAAAGGGGTTAGCCTTCTCGGAATTCTGGGCGCATTATTCGAAATTTTCGAAGGGGTTAGCCTTCTCGGAATTCTGGGCGCATTTTTCGAAATTTTCAAAGGGGTTAGCCTTCTCGGAATTCTGGGCGCATTTTTCGAAATTTTCAAAGGGGTTAGCCTTCTCCGAATTAAGGGCGCATTTTTCGATATTTCCAAATGGGTTAGCCTTCTCGCAATTCTGGGCGCATTTTCCGGAATTTTAAAGGGGTTAGCCTTCTCGGAATTCTGGGCGCATTTTTTGAAATTTTCAAAGGGGTTAGCCTTCTCGGAATTCTGGGCGCATTTTTCGAAATTTTCAAAGGGGTTAGCCTTCTCGTAATTCTGGGCGCATTTTTCGAAATTTTCAAATGGGTTAGCCTTCTCGGAATTCTGGGCGTATTTTTCGAAATTTTCAAAGGGGTTAGCCTTCTCGGAATTCTGGGCGCATTTTTCAAAATGTTCAAAGGGGTTAGCCTTCTCGGAATTCTGGGCGCATTTTTCGAAATTTTCAAAGGGGTTAGACTTCTCGGCATTCTAGGCGCATTTTTCGAAATTTTCAAAGGGGTTAGACTTCTCGGCATTCTGGGCTCATTTTTCGAAATTTTCAAAGGGGTTAGCCTTCTCGGAATTCTTGGCGCATTTATCGAAATTTTCAAAGGGGTTAGCCTTCCCGGAATTCTGGGCGTATTTTTCGAAATTTTCAAAGGGGTTAGCCTTCTCGGAATTATGGGCGCATTTTTCGAATTTTCAAAGGGGTTAGCCTTCTCGGAATTCTGGGCCCATTTTTTGAAATTTTCAAAGGGATTAGCCTTCTCGGAATTCTGGGCGCATTTTTCGATATTTTCAAAGCGGTTAGCCTTCTCGTAATTCTGGGCGCATTTTTCGAAATTTTAAAAGGGGTTAGCCTTCTCGGAATTCTGGGCGCATTTTTCGAAATTTTCAAAGGGGTTAGCCTTCTCGGAATTCTGGGCGCATTTTTCGAAATTTTCAAAGGGGTTAGCTTTCTCGGAATTCTGGGCGCATTTTTCGAGATTTTCAAAGGGGTTAACCTTCTCGGAATTATGGGCGCATTTTTCGAAATTTTCAAATGGGTTAGCCTTCTCGGAATTCTGGGCGCATTTTTTTAAATATTCAAAGCGGTTAGCCTTCTCGGAATTCTGGGCGCATTTTTCGAAATTTTCAAAGGGGTTAGCCTTCTCGGAATTCTGGGCGCATTTTTCGAAATTTTCAAAAGGGTTATCCTTCTCGGAATTCTGGGTGCATTTTTCGAAATTTTCAAAGGGGTTAGCCTTCTCGGAATTCTGGGCGCATTATTCGAAATTTTCGAAGGGGTTAGCCTTCTCGGAATTCTGGGCGCATTTTTCGAAATTTTCAAAGGGGTTAGCCTTCTCGGAATTCTGGGCGCATTTTTCGAAATTTTCAAAGGGGTTAGCCTTCTCGGAATTCTGGGCGCATTATTCGAAATTTTCGAAGGGGTTAGCCTTCTCGGAATTCTGGGCGCATTTTTCGAAATTTTCAAAGGGGTTAGCCTTCTCGGAATTCTGGGCGCATTTTTCGAAATTTTCAAAGGGGTTAGCCTTCTCCGAATTATGGGCGCATTTTTCGATATTTCCAAATGGGTTAGCCTTCTCGGAATTCTGGGCGCATTTTTCGAAATTTTCAAAGGGGTTAGCCTTCTCGTAATTCTGGGCGCATTTTTCGAAATTTTCAAATGGGTTAGCCTTCTCGGAATTCTGGGCGTATTTTTCGAAATTTTCAAAGGGGTTAGCCTTCTCGGAATTCTGGGCGCATTTTTCAAAATGTTCAAAGGGGTTAGCCTTCTCGGAATTCTGGGCGCATTTTTCGAAATTTTCAAAGGGGTTAGACTTCTCGGCATTCTAGGCGCATTTTTCGAAATTTTCAAAGGGGTTAGACTTCTCGGCATTCTGGGCTCATTTTTCGAAATTTTCAAAGGGGTTAGCCTTCTCGGAATTCTTGGCGCATTTATCGAAATTTTCAAAGGGGTTAGCCTTCCCGGAATTCTGGGCGCATTTTTCGAAATTTTCAAAGGGGTTAGCCTTCTCGGAATTATGGGCGCATTTTTCGAAATTTTCAAAGGGGTTAGCCTTCTCGGAATTCTGGGCCCATTTTTTGAAATTTTCAAAGGGATTAGCCTTCTCGGAATTCTGGGCGCATTTTTTGAAATTTTCAAAGGGGTTAGCCTTCTCGGAATTCTGGGCGCATTTTTTCAAATTTTCAAAGGGGTCAGCCTTGTCGGAATTCTGGGCGCATTTTTCGAAATTTTCAAAAGGGTTAGCCTTCTCGGAATTCTGGGCGCATTTTTCGAAATTTTGAAAAGGGTTAGCCTTCTCGGAATTCTGGGCGCATTTTTCGAAATTTTCTGAAGGGTCAACCTTCTCGGAATTCTGGGCGCATTTTTCGAAATTATCAAAGGGGTTACCCTCTCGGAATTCTGGGCGCATTTTTCGAAATTTTCAAATGGGTTAGCCTTCTAGGAATTCTGTGCGCATTTTTCGAAATTTTCAAAGGGGTTAGCCTTCTCGGAATTCTGTCCGCATTTTTCGAAATTTTCAAAGGGGTTAGCCTTCTCGGAATTATGGGCGCATTTTTCGAAATTTTCAAATGGGTTAGTCTTCTCGGAATTCTGGGCGCATTTTTCGAAATTTTAAAGGGGTTAGCCTTCTCGGAATTCTGGGCGCATTTTTTGAAATTTTCAAAGGGGTTAGCCTTCTCGGAATTCTGTGCGCATTTTTTGAAATTTTCAAAGGGGTTAGCCTTCTCGGAATTCTGGGCGCATTTTTCGATATTTTCAAAGGGGTTAGCCTTCTCGTAATTCTGGGCGCATTTTTCGAAATTTTAAAAGGGGTTAGCCTTCTCGTAATTCTGGGCGCATTTTTCGAAATTTTCAAAGGGGTTAGCCTTCTCGGAATTCTGGGAGCATTTTTCGAAATTTTCAAAGGGGTTAGCCTTCTCGGAATTCTGGGCGCATTTTTCGAAATTTTCAAAGGGGTTAGCCTTCTCGGAATTCTGGGCGCATTTTTCGAAATTTTCAAAGGGGTTAGCCTTCTCGGAATTCTGGGCGCATTTTTCGAAATTTTCAAAGGGGTTAGCCTTCTCGGAATTCTGGGCGCATTTTTCGAAATTTTCAAAGGGGTTAGCCTTCTCGGAATTCTGGGCGCATTTTTCTGAATTTTCAAAGGGGCTAGCCTTCTTGGAATTCTGGGCGCATTATTCGAAATTTTCAAAGAGAATAGCCTTTTCGGAATTCTGGGCGCATTTTTCGATATTTTCAAAGGGGTTAGTCTTCTCGGAATTCTGGGCGCATTTTTCGAAATTTTCAAAGGGGTTAGCCTTCTCGGAATTCTGGGCGCATTTTTTGAAATTTTCAAAGGGGTTAGCCTTCTCGGAATTCTGGGCGCATTTTTCGATATTTTCAAAGGGGTTAGCCTTCTCGTAATTCTGGGCGCATTTTTCGAAATTTTAAAAGGGGTTAGCCTTCTCGGAATTCTGGGCGCATTTTTCGAAATTTTCAAAGGGGTTAGCCTTCTCGGAATTCTTGGCGCATTTTTCGAAATTTTCAAAGGGGTTAGCTTTCTCGGAATTCTGGGCGCATTTTTCGAGATTTTCAAAGGGGTTAACCTTCTCGGAATTATGGGCGCATTTTTCGAAATTTTCAAATGGGTTAGCCTTCTCGGAATTCTGGGCGCATTTTTTTAAATATTCAAAGCGGTTAGCCTTCTCGGAATTCTGGGCGCATTTTTCGAAATTTTCAAAGGGGTTAGCCTTCTCGGAATTCTGGGCGCATTTTTCGAAATTTTCAAAAGGGTTATCCTTCTCGGAATTCTGGGTGCATTTTTCGAAATTTTCAAAGGGGTTAGCCTTCTCGGAATTCTGGGCGCATTATTCGAAATTTTCAAAGGGGTTAGCCTTCTCGGAATTCTGGGCGCATTTTTCGAAATTTTCAAAGGGGTTAGCCTTCTCGGAATTCTGGGCGCATTTTTCGAAATTTTCAAAGGGGTTAGCCTTCTCGGAATTCTGGGCGCATTATTCGAAATTTTCGAAGGGGTTAGCCTTCTCGGAATTCTGGGCGCATTTTTCGAAATTTTCAAAGGGGTTAGCCTTCTCGGAATTCTGGGCGCATTTTTCGAAATTTTCAAAGGGGTTAGCCTTCTCCGAATTAAGGGCGCATTTTTCGATATTTCCAAATGGGTTAGCCTTCTCGCAATTCTGGGCGCATTTTCCGGAATTTTAAAGGGGTTAGCCTTCTCGGAATTCTGGGCGCATTTTTTGAAATTTTCAAAGGGGTTAGCCTTCTCGGAATTCTGGGCGCATTTTTCGAAATTTTCATGGGGTTAGCCTTCTCGTAATTCTGGGCGCATTTTTCGAAATTTTCAAATGGGTTAGCCTTCTCGGAATTCTGGGCGTATTTTTCGAAATTTTCAAAGGGGTTAGCCTTCTCGGAATTCTGGGCGCATTTTTCAAAATGTTCAAAGGGGTTAGCCTTCTCGGAATTCTGGGCGCATTTTTCGAAATTTTCAAAGGGGTTAGACTTCTCGGCATTCTAGGCGCATTTTTCGAAATTTTCAAAGGGGTTAGACTTCTCGGCATTCTGGGCTCATTTTTCGAAATTTTCAAAGGGGTTAGCCTTCTCGGAATTCTTGGCGCATTTATCGAAATTTTCAAAGGGGTTAGCCTTCCCGGAATTCTGGGCGTATTTTTCGAAATTTTCAAAGGGGTTAGCCTTCTCGGAATTATGGGCGCATTTTTCGAATTTTCAAAGGGGTTAGCCTTCTCGGAATTCTGGGCCCATTTTTTGAAATTTTCAAAGGGATTAGCCTTCTCGGAATTCTGGGCGCATTTTTTGAAATTTTCAAAGGGGTTAGCCTTCTCGGAATTCTGGGCGCATTTTTTCAAATTTTCAAAGGGGTCAGCCTTGTCGGAATTCTGGGCGCATTTTTCGAAATTTTCAAAAGGGTTAGCCTTCTCGGAATTCTGGGCGCATTTTTCGAAATTTTGAAAAGGGTTAGCCTTCTCGGAATTCTGGGCGCATTTTACGAAATTTTCAAAGGGGTTATCCTTCTTGGAATTCTGGGCGCATTTTTCGAAATTTTAAAAGGGGTTAGCCTTCTCGTAATTCTGGGCGCATTTTTCGAAATTTTAAAAGGGGTTAGCCTTCTCGGAATTCTGGGAGCATTTTTCGAAATTTTCAAAGGGGTTAGCCTTCTCGGAATTCTGGGCGCATTTTTCGAAATTTTCAAAGGGGTTAGCCTTCTCGGAATTCTGGGCACATTTTTCGAAATTTTCAAAGGGGTTAGCCTTCTCGGAATTCTGGGCGCATTTTTCGAAATTTTCAAAGGGGTTAGCCTTCTCGGAATTCTGGGCGCATTTTTCGAAATTTTCAAAGGGGTTAGCCTTCTCGGAATTCTGGGCGCATTTTTCGGAATTTTCAAAGGGGCTAGCCTTCTTGGAATTCTGGGCGCATTATTCGAAATTTTCAAAGAGAATAGCCTTTTCGGAATTCTGGGCGCATTTTTCGATATTTTCAAAGGGGTTAGTCTTCTCGGAATTCTGGGCGCATTTTTCGAAATTTTCAAAGGGGTTAGCCTTCTCGGAATTCTGGGCGCATTTTTCGAAATTTTCAAAGGGGTTAGCCTTCTCGTAATTCTGGGCGCATTTTTCGAAATTTTAAAAGGGGTTAGCCTTCTCGGAATTCTGGGCGCATTTTTCGAAATTTTCAAAGGGGTTAGCCTTCTCGGAATTCTGGGCGCATTTTTCGAAATTTTCAAAGGGGTTAGCTTTCTCGGAATTCTGGGCGCATTTTTCGAAATTTTCAAAGGGGTTAACCTTCTCGGAATTATGGGCGCATTTTTCGAAATTTTCAAATGGGTTAGCCTTCTCGGAATTCTGGGCGCATTTTTTTAAATATTCAAAGGGGTTAGCCTTCTCGGAATTCTGGGCGCATTTTTTGAAATTTTCAAAGCGGTTAGCCTTCTCGGAATTCTGGGCGCATTTTTCGAAATTTTCAAAGGGGTTAGCCTTCTCGGAATTCTGGGCGCATTTTTCGAAATTTTCAAAAGGGTTATCCTTCTAGGAATTCTGGGTGCATTTTTCGAAATTTTCAAAGGGGTTAGCCTTCTCGGAATTCTGGGCGCATTTTTCGATATTTTCAAAGGGGTTAGCCTTCTCGTAATTCTGGGCGCATTTTTCGAAATTTTAAAAGGGGTTAGCCTTCTCGTAATTCTGGGCGCATTTTTCGAAATTTTCAAAGGGGTTAGCCTTCTCGGAATTCTGGGCGCATTTTTCGAAATTTTCAAAGGGGTTAGCCTTCTCGGAATTCTGGGCGCATTTTTCGAAATTTTCAAAGGGGTTAGCCTTCTCGGAATTCTGGGCGCATTTTTCGAAATTTTCAAAGGGGTTATCCTTCTTGGAATTCTGGGCGCATTTTTCGAAATTTTAAAAGGGGTTAGCCTTCTCGTAATTCTGGGCGCATTTTTCGAAATTTTAAAAGGGGTTAGCCTTCTCGGAATTCTGGGAGCATTTTTCGAAATTTTCAAAGGGGTTAGCCTTCTCGGAATTCTGGGCGCATTTTTCGAAATTTTCAAAGGGGTTAGCCTTCTCGGAATTCTGGGCACATTTTTCGAAATTTTCAAAGGGGTTAGCCTTCTCGGAATTCTGGGCGCATTTTTCGAAATTTTCAAAGGGGTTAGGCTTCTCGGAATTCTGGGCGCATTTTTCGAAATTTTCAAAGGGGTTAGCCTTCTCGGAATTCTGGGCGCATTTTTCGGAATTTTCAAAGGGGCTAGCCTTCTTGGAATTCTGGGCGCATTATTCGAAATTTTCAAAGAGAATAGCCTTTTCGGAATTCTGGGCGCATTTTTCGATATTTTCAAAGGGGTTAGTCTTCTCGGAATTCTGGGCGCATTTTTCGAAATTTTCAAAGGGGTTAGCCTTCTCGGAATTCTGGGCGCATTTTTCGAAATTTTCAAAGGGGTTAGCCTTCTCGTAATTCTGGGCGCATTTTTCGAAATTTTAAAAGGGGTTAGCCTTCTCGGAATTCTGGGCGCATTTTTCGAAATTTTCAAAGGGGTTAGCCTTCTCGGAATTCTGGGCGCATTTTTCGAAATTTTCAAAGGGGTTAGCTTTCTCGGAATTCTGGGCGCATTTTTCGAAATTTTCAAAGGGGTTAACCTTCTCGGAATTATGGGCGCATTTTTCGAAATTTTCAAATGGGTTAGCCTTCTCGGAATTCTGGGCGCATTTTTTTAAATATTCAAAGGGGTTAGCCTTCTCGGAATTCTGGGCGCATTTTTTGAAATTTTCAAAGCGGTTAGCCTTCTCGGAATTCTGGGCGCATTTTTCGAAATTTTCAAAGGGGTTAGCCTTCTCGGAATTCTGGGCGCATTTTTCGAAATTTTCAAAAGGGTTATCCTTCTAGGAATTCTGGGTGCATTTTTCGAAATTTTCAAAGGGGTTAGCCTTCTCGGAATTCTGGGCGCATTTTTCGATATTTTCAAAGGGGTTAGCCTTCTCGTAATTCTGGGCGCATTTTTCGAAATTTTAAAAGGGGTTAGCCTTCTCGTAATTCTGGGCGCATTTTTCGAAATTTTCAAAGGGGTTAGCCTTCTCGGAATTCTGGGCGCATTTTTCGAAATTTTCAAAGGGGTTAGCCTTCTCGGAATTCTGGGCGCATTTTTCGAAATTTTCAAAGGGGTTAGCTTTCTCGGAATTCTGGGCGCATTTTTCGAGATTTTCAAAGGGGTTAACCTTCTCGGAATTATGGGCGCATTTTTCGAAATTTTTAAATGGGTTAGCCTTCTCGGAATTCTGGGCGCATTTTTTTAAATATTCAAAGCGGTTAGCCTTCTCGGAATTCTGGGCGCATTTTTCGAAATTTTCAAAGGGGTTAGCCTTCTCGGAATTCTGGGCGCATTTTTCGAAATTTTCAAAAGGGTTATCCTTCTCGGAATTCTGGGTGCATTTTTCGAAATTTTCAAAGGGGTTAGCCTTCTCGGAATTCTGGGCGCATTATTCGAAATTTTCAAAGGGGTTAGCCTTCTCGGAATTCTGGGCGCATTTTTCGAAATTTTCAAAGGGGTTAGCCTTCTCGGAATTCTGGGCGCATTTTTCGAAATTTTCAAAGGGGTTAGCCTTCTCGGAATTCTGGGCGCATTATTCGAAATTTTCGAAGGGGTTAGCCTTCTCGGAATTCTGGGCGCATTTTTCGAAATTTTCAAAGGGGTTAGCCTTCTCGGAATTCTGGGCGCATTTTTCGAAATTTTCAAAGGGGTTAGCCTTCTCCGAATTAAGGGCGCATTTTTCGATATTTCCAAATGGGTTAGCCTTCTCGCAATTCTGGGCGCATTTTCCGGAATTTTAAAGGGGTTAGCCTTCTCGGAATTCTGGGCGCATTTTTTGAAATTTTCAAAGGGGTTAGCCTTCTCGGAATTCTGGGCGCATTTTTCGAAATTTTCAAAGGGGTTAGCCTTCTCGTAATTCTGGGCGCATTTTTCGAAATTTTCAAATGGGTTAGCCTTCTCGGAATTCTGGGCGTATTTTTCGAAATTTTCAAAGGGGTTAGCCTTCTCGGAATTCTGGGCGCATTTTTCAAAATGTTCAAAGGGGTTAGCCTTCTCGGAATTCTGGGCGCATTTTTCGAAATTTTCAAAGGGGTTAGACTTCTCGGCATTCTAGGCGCATTTTTCGAAATTTTCAAAGGGGTTAGACTTCTCGGCATTCTGGGCTCATTTTTCGAAATTTTCAAAGGGGTTAGCCTTCTCGGAATTCTTGGCGCATTTATCGAAATTTTCAAAGGGGTTAGCCTTCCCGGAATTCTGGGCGTATTTTTCGAAATTTTCAAAGGGGTTAGCCTTCTCGGAATTATGGGCGCATTTTTCGAATTTTCAAAGGGGTTAGCCTTCTCGGAATTCTGGGCCCATTTTTTGAAATTTTCAAAGGGATTAGCCTTCTCGGAATTCTGGGCGCATTTTTTGAAATTTTCAAAGGGGTTAGCCTTCTCGGAATTCTGGGCGCATTTTTTCAAATTTTCAAAGGGGTCAGCCTTGTCGGAATTCTGGGCGCATTTTTCGAAATTTTCAAAAGGGTTAGCCTTCTCGGAATTCTGGGCGCATTTTTCGAAATTTTGAAAAGGGTTAGCCTTCTCGGAATTCTGGGCGCATTTTACGAAATTTTCAAAGGGGTTATCCTTCTTGGAATTCTGGGCGCATTTTTCGAAATTTTAAAAGGGGTTAGCCTTCTCGTAATTCTGGGCGCATTTTTCGAAATTTTAAAAGGGGTTAGCCTTCTCGGAATTCTGGGAGCATTTTTCGAAATTTTCAAAGGGGTTAGCCTTCTCGGAATTCTGGGCGCATTTTTCGAAATTTTCAAAGGGGTTAGCCTTCTCGGAATTCTGGGCGCATTTTTCGAAATTTTCAAAGGGGTTAGCCTTCTCGGAATTCTGGGCGCATTTTTCGAAATTTTCAAAGGGGTTAGCCTTCTCGGAATTCTGGGCGCATTTTTCGAAATTTTCAAAGGGGTTAGCCTTCTCGGAATTCTGGGCGCATTTTTCGGAATTTTCAAAGGGGCTAGCCTTCTTGGAATTCTGGGCGCATTATTCGAAATTTTCAAAGAGAATAGCCTTTTCGGAATTCTGGGCGCATTTTTCGATATTTTCAAAGGGGTTAGTCTTCTCGGAATTCTGGGCGCATTTTTCGAAATTTTCAAAGGGGTTAGCCTTCTCGGAATTCTGGGCGCATTTTTCGAAATTTTCAAAGGGGTTAGCCTTCTCGTAATTCTGGGCGCATTTTTCGAAATTTTAAAAGGGGTTAGCCTTCTCGGAATTCTGGGCGCATTTTTCGAAATTTTCAAAGGGGTTAGCCTTCTCGGAATTCTGGGCGCATTTTTCGAAATTTTCAAAGGGGTTAGCTTTCTCGGAATTCTGGGCGCATTTTTCGAAATTTTCAAAGGGGTTAACCTTCTCGGAATTATGGGCGCATTTTTCGAAATTTTCAAATGGGTTAGCCTTCTCGGAATTCTGGGCGCATTTTTTTAAATATTCAAAGGGGTTAGCCTTCTCGGAATTCTGGGCGCATTTTTTGAAATTTTCAAAGCGGTTAGCCTTCTCGGAATTCTGGGCGCATTTTTCGAAATTTTCAAAGGGGTTAGCCTTCTCGGAATTCTGGGCGCATTTTTCGAAATTTTCAAAAGGGTTATCCTTCTAGGAATTCTGGGTGCATTTTTCGAAATTTTCAAAGGGGTTAGCCTTCTCGGAATTCTGGGCGCATTGTTCGAAATTTTCGAAGGGGTTAGCCTTCTCGGAATTCTGGGCGCATTTTTCGAAATTTTCAAAGGGGTTAGCCTTCTCGGAATTCTGGGCGCATTTTTCGAAATTTTCAAAGGGGTTAGCCTTCTCGGAATTCTGGGCGCATTTTTCGAAATTTTCAAAGGGGTCAGCCTTCTCCGAATTATGGGCGCATTTTTCGATATTTCCAAATGGGTTAGCCTTCTCGCAATTCTGGGCGCATTTTTCGGAATTTTAAAGGGGTTAGCCTTCTCGGAATTCTGGGCGCATTTTTTGAAATTTTCAAAGGGGTTAGCCTTCTCGGAATTCTGGGCGCATTTTTCGAAATTTTCAAAAGGGTTATCCTTCTCGGAATTCTGGGTGCATTTTTCGAAATTTTCAAATGGGTTAGTCTTCTCGGAATTCTGGGCGCATTTTTTTAAATATTCAAAGGGGTTAGCCTTCTCGGAATTCTGGGCGAATTTTTTGAAATTTTCAAAGCGGTTAGCCTTCTCGGAATTCTGGGCGCATTTTTCGAAATTTTCAAAGGGGTTAGCCTTCTCGGAATTCTGGGCGCATTTTTCGAAATTTTCAAAAGGGTTATCCTTCTCGGAATTCTGGGTGCATTTTTCGAAATTTTCAAAGGGGTTAGCCTTCTCGGAATTCTGGGCGCATTGTTCGAAATTTTCGAAGGGGTTAGCCTTCTCGGAATTCTGGGCGCATTTTTCAAAATTTTCAAAGGGGTTAGCCTTCTCGGAATTCTGGGCGCATTTTTCGAAATTTTCAAAGGGGTTAGCCTTCTCGGAATTCTGGGCGCATTTTTCGAAATTTTCAAAGGGGTCAGCCTTCTCCGAATTATGGGCGCATTTTTCGATATTTCCAAATGGGTTAGCCTTCTCGCAATTCTGGGCGCATTTTTCGGAATTTTAAAGGGGTATGCCTTCTCGGAATTCTGGGCGCATTTTTTGAAATTTTCAAAGGGGTTAGCCTTCTCGGAATTCTGGGCGCATTTTTCGAAATTTTCAAAAGGGTTATCCTTCTCGGAATTCTGGGTGCATTTTTCGAAATTTTCAAAGGGGTTAGCCTTCTCGTAATTCTGGGCGCATTTTTCGAAATTTTCAAATGGGTTAGCCTTCTCGGAATTCTGGGCGTATTTTTCGATATTTTCAAAGGGGTTAGCCTTCTCGGAATTCTGGGCGCATTTTTCAAATGTTCAAAGGGGTAAGCCTTCTCGGAATTCTGGGCGCATTTTTCGAAATTTTCAAAGGGGTTAGACTTCTCGGCATTCTAGGCGAATTTTTCGAAATTTTCAAAGGGGTTAGACTTCTCGGCATTCTGGGCTAATTTTTCGAAATTTTCAAAGGGGTTAGCCTTCTCGGAATTCTTGGCGCATTTATCGAAATTTTCAAAGGGGTTAGCCTTCCCGGAATTCTGGGCGCATTTTTCGAAATTTTCAAAGGGGTTAGCCTTCTCGGAATTATGGGCGCATTTTTCCAAATTTTCAAAGGGGTTAGCCTTCTCGGAATTCTGGGCGCATTTTTCGAAATTTTCAAGCGGGTTAGCCTTCTCGGAATTCTGGGCTAATTTTTCGAAATTTTCAAAGGGATTAGCCTTCTCGGAATTCTGGGCGCATTTTTTGAAATTTTCAAAGGGGTTAGCCTTCTCGGAATTCTGGGCGCATTTTTTGAAATTTTCAAAGGGGTTAGCCTTCTCGGAATTCTGGGCGCATTTTTTCAAATTTTCAAAGGGGTCAGCCTTGAAGGAATTCTGGGCGCATTTTTCGAAATTTTCAAAAGGGTTAGCCTTCTCGGAATTCTGGGCGCATTTTTCGAAATTTTGAAAAGGGTTAGCCTTCTCGGAATTCTGGGTGCATTTTTCGAAATTTGCAAAGGGGTTAGCCTTCTCGGAATTCTTGGCGCATTTATGGAAATTTTCAAAGGGGTTAGCCTTCTCGGAATTCTGGGCGCATTTTTCGAAATTTTCAAAGGGGTTAGCCTTCTCGGAATTCTGGGCGCATTTTTCGAAATTTTCAAAGGGGTTATCCTTCTTGGAATTCTGGGCGCATTTTTTCGAAATTTTCAAAGGGGTTAGCCTTCTCGGAATTCTGGGCGCATTTTTCGAAATTTTCAAAGGGGTTAGACTTCCGGCATTCTAGGCGCATTTTTCGAAATTTTCAAAGGGGTTAGACTTCTCGGCATTCTGGGCTCATTTTTCGAAATTTTCAAAGGGGTTAGCCTTCTCGGAATTCTTGGCGCATTTATCGAAATTTTCAAAGGCGTTAGCCTTCTCGGAATTCTGGGTGCATTTTTCGAAATTTTCAAAGGGGTTAGCCTTCTCGGAATTCTGGGTGCATTTTTTTAAATTTTCAAAGGGGTTAGCCTTCTCGGAATTCTGGGCGCATTATCCGAAATTTTCAAAGGGGTTAGCCTTCTCGGAATTATGGGCGCATTTTCCGAAATTTTCAAAGGGGTTAGCCTTCTCGGAAATCTGGGCGCATTTTTCGAAATTTTCAAAGGGGTTAGCCTTCTCGGAATTCTGGGCGCATTTTTGAAATTTTCAAAGGAGTTAGCCTTCTCGTAATTCTGGGCGCTTTTTTCGAAATTTTCAAAGGGCTTAGCCTTTTCGGAATTCTGGGCGCATTTTTAGAAATTCTCAAAGGGGTTAGCCTTCTCGGAATTCTGGGCGCATTTTTCGAAATTTTCAAAGGGGTTAGCCTTATCCGAATTATGGGCGCACTTTTCGAAATTTTCAAAGGGGTTAGTCTTCTTGGAATTCTGGGCGCATTTTTCGAAATTTTCAAAGGGTTTAGCCTTCTCGGAATTATGGCCGCAATTTTCGAAATTTTCAAAGGTGTTAGCCTTCTCGGAATTCTGGGCGCATTTTTCGAAATTTTCAAAGGGGTTAGCCGTTTTGGAATTCTGGGCGCATTTTTCGAAATTTTCAAAGGGGTTAGCCTTCTCGGAATTATGGGCGCATTTTTCGAAATTCTCAAAGGGGTTAGCCTTCACGGAATTCTGGGCGCATTTTTCGAAATTTTCAAAGGGGTTAGCCTTATCCGAATTATGGGCGCACTTTTCGAAATTTTCAAAGGGGTTAGTCTTCTTGGAATTCTGGGAGCTTTTTTCGAAATTTTCAAAGGGTTTAGCCTTCTCGGAATTATGGCCGCAATTTTCGAAATTTTCAAAGGTGTTAGCCTTCTCGGAATTCTGGGCGCATTTTTCAAAATTTTCAAAGGGGTTAGCCTTCTCGGAATTCTGGGCGCATTATCCGAAATTTTCAAAGGGGTTAGCCTTCTCGGAATTATGGGCGCATTTTTCGAAATTTTCAAATGGGTTAGCCTTATCGGAATTCTGGGCGCATTTTTCGAAATTTTAAAGGGGTTAGCCTTCTCGGAATTCTGGGCGCATTTTTTGAAATTTTCAAAGGGGTTAGTTAGCCTTCTCCGAATTCTGGGCGCATTTTTTGAAATTTTCAAAGGGGTTACCCTTCTCGGAATTCTGGTCGCATTTTTCGAAATTTTCCAAGGGGTTAGCCTTCTCGTAATTCTGGGCGCATTTTTCGAAATTTTAAAGGGGTTAGCCTTCTCGGAATTCTGGGCGCATTTTTTGAAATTTTCAAAGGGGTTAGCCTTCTCGGAATTCTGGGCGCATTTTTCGAAATTTTCAAAAGGGTTATCCTTCTCGGAATTCTGGGTGCATTTTTCGAAATTTTCAAATGGGTTAGCCTTCTCGGAATTCTGGGCGCATTTTTTTAAATATTCAAAGGGGTTAGCCTTCTCGGAATTCTGGGCGAATTTTTTGAAATTTTCAAAGCGGTTAGCCTTCTCGGAATTCTGGGCGCATTTTTCGAAATTTTCAAAGGGGTTAGCCTTCTCGGAATTCTGGGCGCATTTTTCGAAATTTTCAAAAGGGTTATCCTTCTCGGAATTCTGGGTGCATTTTTCGAAATTTTCAAAGGGGTTAGCCTTCTCGGAATTCTGGGCGCATTGTTCGAAATTTTCGAAGGGGTTAGCCTTCTCGGAATTCTGGGCGCATTTTTCAAAATTTTCAAAGGGGTTAGCCTTCTCGGAATTCTGGGCGCATTTTTCGAAATTTTCAAAGGGGTTAGCCTTCTCGGAATTCTGGGCGCATTTTTCGAAATTTTCAAAGGGGTCAGCCTTCTCCGAATTATGGGCGCATTTTTCGATATTTCCAAATGGGTTAGCCTTCTCGCAATTCTGGGCGCATTTTTCGGAATTTTAAAGGGGTATGCCTTCTCGGAATTCTGGGCGCATTTTTTGAAATTTTCAAAGGGGTTAGCCTTCTCGGAATTCTGGGCGCATTTTTCGAAATTTTCAAAAGGGTTATCCTTCTCGGAATTCTGGGTGCATTTTTCGAAATTTTCAAAGGGGTTAGCCTTCTCGTAATTCTGGGCGCATTTTTCGAAATTTTCAAATGGGTTAGCCTTCTCGGAATTCTGGGCGTATTTTTCGATATTTTCAAAGGGGTTAGCCTTCTCGGAATTCTGGGCGCATTTTTCAAATGTTCAAAGGGGTTAGCCTTCTCGGAATTCTGGGCGCATTTTTCGAAATTTTCAAAGGGGTTAGACTTCTCGGCATTCTAGGCGAATTTTTCGAAATTTTCAAAGGGGTTAGACTTCTCGGCATTCTGGGCTAATTTTTCGAAATTTTCAAAGGGGTTAGCCTTCTCGGAATTCTTGGCGCATTTATCGAAATTTTCAAAGGGGTTAGCCTTCCCGGAATTCTGGGCGCATTTTTCGAAATTTTCAAAGGGGTTAGCCTTCTCGGAATTATGGGCGCATTTTTCCAAATTTTCAAAGGGGTTAGCCTTCTCGGAATTCTGGGCGCATTTTTCGAAATTTTCAAGCGGGTTAGCCTTCTCGGAATTCTGGGCGCATTTTTTGAAATTTTCAAAGGGATTAGCCTTCTCGGAATTCTGGGCGCATTTTTTGAAATTTTCAAAGGGGTTAGCCTTCTCGGAATTCTGGGCGCATTTTTTCAAATTTTCAAAGGGGTCAGCCTTGAAGGAATTCTGGGCGCATTTTTCGAAATTTTCAAAAGGGTTAGCCTTCTCGGAATTCTGGGCGCATTTTTCGAAATTTTGAAAAGGGTTAGCCTTCTCGGAATTCTGGGTGCATTTTTCGAAATTTGCAAAGGGGTTAGCCTTCTCGGAATTCTTGGCGCATTTATCGAAATTTTCAAAGGGGTTAGCCTTCTCGGAATTCTGGGCGCATTTTTCGAAATTTTCAAAGGGGTTAGCCTTCTCGGAATTCTGGGCGCATTTTTCGAAATTTTCAAAGGGGTTATCCTTCTTGGAATTCTGGGCGCATTTTTCGAAATTTTCAAAGGGGTTAGCCTTCTCGGAATTCTGGGCGCATTTTTCGAAATTTTCAAAGGGGTTAGACTTCCGGCATTCTATTCGCATTTTTCGAAATTTTCAAAGGGGTTAGACTTCTCGGCATTCTGGGCTCATTTTTCGAAATTTTCAAAGGGGTTAGCCTTCTCGGAATTCTTGGCGCATTTATCGAAATTTTCAAAGGCGTTAGCCTTCTCGGAATTCTGGGTGCATTTTTCGAAATTTTCAAAGGGGTTAGCCTTCTCGGAATTCTGGGTGCATTTTTTGAAATTTTCAAAGGGGTTAGCCTTCTCGGAATTCTGGGCGCATTATCCGAAATTTTCAAAGGGGTTAGCCTTCTCGGAATTATGGGCGCATTTTCCGAAATTTTCAAAGGGGTTAGCCTTCTCGGAAATCTGGGCGCATTTTTCGAAATTTTCAAAGGGGTTAGCCTTCTCGGAATTCTGGGCGCATTTTTGAAATTTTCAAAGGAGTTAGCCTTCTCGTAATTCTGGGCGCTTTTTTCGAAATTTTCAAAGGGCTTAGCCTTTTCGGAATTCTGGGCGCATTTTTAGAAATTCTCAAAGGGGTTAGCCTTCTCGGAATTCTGGGCGCATTTTTCGAAATTTTCAAAGGGGTTAGCCTTATCCGAATTATGGGCGCACTTTTCGAAATTTTCAAAGGGGTTAGTCTTCTTGGAATTCTGGGCGCATTTTTCGAAATTTTCAAAGGGTTTAGCCTTCTCGGAATTATGGCCGCAATTTTCGAAATTTTCAAAGGTGTTAGCCTTCTCGGAATTCTGGGCGCATTTTTCGAAATTTTCAAAGGGGTTAGCCGTTTTGGAATTCTGGGCGCATTTTTCGAAATTTTCAAAGGGGTTAGCCTTCTCGGAATTATGGGCGCATTTTTCGAAATTCTCAAAGGGGTTAGCCTTCACGGAATTCTGGGCGCATTTTTCGAAATGTTCAAAGGGGTTAGCCTTATCCGAATTATGGGCGCACTTTTCGAAATTTTCAAAGGGGTTAGTCTTCTTGGAATTCTGGGAGCTTTTTTCGAAATTTTCAAAGGGTTTAGCCTTCTCGGAATTATGGCCGCAATTTTCGAAATTTTCAAAGGTGTTAGCCTTCTCGGAATTCTGGGCGCATTTTTCGAAATTTTCAAAGGGGTTAGCCTTATCCGAATTATGGGCGCACTTTTCGAAATTTTCAAAGGGGTTAGCCTTCTCGGAATTCTGGGCGCATTATCCGAAATTTTCAAAGGGGTTAGCCTTCTCGGAATTATGGGCGCATTTTTCGAAATTTTCAAATGGGTTAGCCTTATCGGAATTCTGGGCGCATTTTTCGAAATTTTAAAGGGGTTAGCCTTCTCGGAATTCTGGGCGCATTTTTTGAAATTTTCAAAGGGGTTAGTTAGCCTTCTCCGAATTCTGGGCGCATTTTTTGAAATTTTCAAAGGGGTTACCCTTCTCGGAATTCTGGTCGCATTTTTCGAAATTTTCCAAGGGGTTAGCCTTCTCGTAATTCTGGGCGCATTTTTCGAAATTTTAAAAGGGGTTAGCCTTCTTGGAATTCTGGGCGCATTTTTTGAAATTTTCAAAGGGGTTAACCTTCTCGGAATTCTGGGCGCATTTTTCGAAATTTTCAAAGGGGTTAGCCTTCTCGGAATTCTGGGCGCATTTTTCGAAATTTTCAAAGGGGTTAGCCTACTCGGAATTCTGGGTGCATTTTTCGAAATTTTCAAAGGGGTTAGCCTTCTCGGAATTCCTATCGCATTTTTCGAAATTTTCAAAGGGGTTAGCCTTCTCGGAATTCTGGGCGCATTTTTCGAAATTTTCAAAGGGGTTAGCCTTCTCGGAATTCTGGGTGCATTTTTCGAAATTTTCAGAGGGGTGAAGCCTTCTCGGAATTCTGGGCGCATTTTTCGAAATTTTCAAAGGGGTTAACCTTCTCGAAATTCTGGGCGCATTTTTCGAAATTTTCAAAGGGGTTAGCCTTCTCGGAATTCTGGGCGCATTTTTGGAAGTTTAGAAGGGGTTAGCCTCCTCGGAATTCTGGGCGCATTTTTCTAAATTTTCAAAGGGGTTAGCCTTCTCTGAATTCTGGGCGCATTTTTCGGAAATTTCAAAGGGGTTAGCCTTCTCGGAATTCTGGGCGCATTTTTCGACATTTTCAAAAGGGTTAGCTTTCTCGGAATTCTGGGCGCATTTTTCGAAATTTTCAAAGGGGTTAGCCTTCTCGGAATTCTGGGCGCATTTTTGGAAGTTTAGAAGGGGTTAGCCTCCTCGGAATTCTGGGCGCATTTTTCTAAATTTTCAAAGGGGTTAGCCTTCTCTGAATTCTGGGCGCATTTTTCGGAAATTTCAAAGGGGTTAGCCTTCTCGGAATTCTGGGCGCATTTTTCGACATTTTCAAAAGGGTTAGCTTTCTCGGAATTCTGGGCGCATTTTTCGAAATTTTCAAAGGGGTTAGCCTTCTCGGAATTCTGGGCGCATTTTTCGAAATTTTCAAATGGGTTAGCCTTCTCGGAATTCTGGGCGCATTTTTCGTAATTTTCAAAAGGGTTAGCATCTCGGAATTCTGGGCGCATTTTTCGAAATTTTCAAAGGGGTTAGCCTTCTCGGAATTCTGGGCGCATTTTTCGAAATTTTCAAAGGGGTTAGCCTTATCCGAATTATGGGCGCACTTTTCGAAATTTTCAAAGGGGTTAGCCTTCTCGGAATTCTGGGCGCATTATCCGAAATTTTCAAAGGGGTTAGCCTTCTCGGAATTATGGGCGCATTTTTCGAAATTTTCAAATGGGTTAGCCTTATCGGAATTCTGGGCGCATTTTTCGAAATTTTAAAGGGGTTAGCCTTCTCGGAATTCTGGGCGCATTTTTCGAAATTTTCAAAGGGGTTAGCCTTCTCGGAATTCTGGGCAAATTTTTGAAAATTTTCAAAGTGGTTAGCCTTCTCGGAATTATGGGCGCATTTTTCGAAATTTTCAAAGGGGTTAGCCTTCTCGGAAATCTGGGCGCATTTTTCGAAATTTTCAAAGGGGTTAGCCTTCTCGGAATTCTGGGCGCATTTTTCGAAATTTTCAAAGGAGTTAGCCTTCTCGTAATTCTGGTCGCTTTCTTCGAAATTTTCAAAGGGGTTTGCCTTTTCGGAATTCTGGGCGCATTTTTAGAAATTTTTAAAGGGGTTAGCCTTCTCGGAATTCTGGGCGCATTTTTTGAAATTTTCAAAGGGGTTAGCCTTCTCGGAATTCTGGGCGCATTTTTTGAAATTTTCAAAGGGGTTAGCCTTCTCGGAATTCTGGGCGCATTTTTCGAAATTTTCAAAGGGGTTAGCCTTCTCGTAATTCTGGGCGCATTTTTCGAAATTCTAAAAGGGGTTAGCCTTCTCGGAATTCTGGGCGCATTTTTCGAAATTTTCAATAGGTTAGCCTTCTCGGAATTCTGGGCGCATTTTTCGAAATTTTCAAAGGGGTTAGCCTTCTCGGAAATCTGGGCGCATTTTTCAAAATTTTCAAAGGGGTTAGCCTTCTCGGAATTCTGGGCGCATTTTTCGAAATTTTCAAAGGAGTTAGCCTTCTCGTAATTCTGGTCGCTTTTTTCGAAATTTTCAAAGGGGTTAGCCTTTTCGGAATTCTGGGCGCATTTTTAGAAATTTTCAAAGGGGTTAGCCTTCTCGGAATTCTGGGCGCATTTTTCGAAATTTTCAAAGGGGTTAGCCTTATCGGAATTATGGGCACATTTTTCGAAATTTTCAAAGGGGTTAGTCTTCTTGGAATTCTGGGCCCATTTTTTCGAAATTTTCAAATGGGTTAGCCTTCTCGCAATTCTGGGCGCATTTTTCGGAATTTTATAGGGGTTAGCCTTCTCGGAATTCTTGGCGCATTTTTTGAAATTTTCAAAGGGGTTAGCCTTCTCGGAATTCTGGGCGCATTTTTTGAAATTTTCAAAGGGGTTAGCCATCTCGGAATTCTGGGCGCATTTTTCGAAATTTTCAAAGGGGTTAGCCTTCTCGTAATTCTGGGCGCATTTTTCGAAATTCTAAAAGGGGTTAGACTTCTCGGAATTCTGGGCGCATTTTTCGAAATTTTCAATAGGTTAGCCTTCTCGGAATTCTGGGCGCATTTTTCGAAATTTTCAAAGGGGTTAGCCTTCTCGGAATTCTGGGCGCGTTTTCGAAATTTTCAAAGGGGTTAGCTTTCTCGGAATTCTGGGCGCATTTTTCGAAATTTTCAAAGGGGTTAGCCTTCTCGGAATTATGGGCGCATTTTTCGAAATTTTCAAATGGGTTAGCCTTCTCGGAATTCTGGGCGCATTTTTTTAAATATTCAAAGGGGTTAGCCTTCTCGGAATTCTCGGCGCATTTTTTGAAATTTTCAAAGGGGTTAGCCTTCTCGGAATTCTGGGCGCATTTTTCGAAATTTTCAAATGGGTTAGCCTTCTCGGAATTTTGGGCGCATTTTTCGAAATTTTCAAAGGGGTTAGCCTTCTCGGAATTCTGGGCGCATTTTTCGAAATTTTCAAAAGGGTTATCCTTCTCGGAATTCTGGGTGCATTTTTCGAAATTTTCAAAGGGGTTAGCTTTCTCGGAATTCTGGGTGCATTTTTCGAAATTTTCAAAGGCGTTAGCCTTCTCGGAATTCTGGGTGCATTTTTCGAAATTTTCAAAGGGGTTAGCCTTCTCGGAATTCTGGGTGCATTTTTTGAAATTTTCAAAGGGGTTAGCCTTCTCGGAATTCTGGGCGCATTATCCGAAATTTTCAAAGGGGTTAGCCTTCTCGGAATTATGGGCGCATTTTTCGAAATTTTCAAATGGGTTAGCCTTATCGGAATTCTGGGCGCATTTGTCGAAATTTTAAAGGGGTTAGCCTTCTCGGATTTCTGGGCGCATTTTTTGAAATTTTCAAAGGGGTTAGTTACCCTTCTCGGAATTCTGGGCGCATTTTTCGAAATTTTCAAATGGGTTAGCCTTCTCGGAATTTTGGGCGTATTTTTCGAAATTTTCAAAGGGGTTAGCCTTCTCGGAATTATGGGCGCATTTTTCGAAATTTTCAAAGGGGTTAGCCTTCTCGGAATTATGGGCGCATTTTTCGAAATTTTCAAAGGAGTTAGCCTTCTCGTAATTCTGGGCGCTTTTTTCGAAATTTTCAAAGGGCTTAGCCTTTTCGGAATTCTGGGCGCATTTTTAGAAATTCTCAAAGGGGTTAGCCTTCTCGGAATTCTGGGCGCATTTTTCGAAATTTTCAAAGGGGTTAGCCTTGTCCGAATTATGGGCGCACTTTTCGAAATTTTCAAAGGGGTTAGTCTTCTTGGAATTCTGGGCGCATTTTTCGAAATTTTCAAAGGGTTTAGCCTTCTCGGAATTATGGCCGCAATTTTCGAAATTTTCAAAGGTGTTAGCCTTCTCGGAATTCTGGGCGCATTTTTCGAAATTTTCAAAGGGGTTAGCCGTTTTGGAATTCTGGGCGCATTTTTCGAAATTTTCAAAGGGGTTAGCCTTCTCGGAATTATGGGCGCATTTTTCGAAATTCTCAAAGGGGTTAGCCTTCACGGAATTCTGGGCGCATTTTTCGAAATTTTCAAAGGGGTTAGCCTTATCCGAATTATGGGCGCACTTTTCGAAATTTTCAAAGGGGTTAGTCTTCTTGGAATTCTGGGAGCTTTTTTCGAAATTTTCAAAGGGTTTAGCCTTCTCGGAATTATGGCCGCAATTTTCGAAATTTTCAAAGGTGTTAGCCTTCTCGGAATTCTGGGCGCATTTTTCGAAATTTTCAAAGGGGTTAGCCTTATCCGAATTATGGGCGCACTTTTCGAAATTTTCAAAGGGGTTAGCCTTCTCGGAATTCTGGGCGCATTATCCGAAATTTTCAAAGGGGTTAGCCTTCTCGGAATTATGGGCGCATTTTTCGAAATTTTCAAATGGGTTAGCCTTATCGGAATTCTGGGCGCATTTTTCGAAATTTTAAAGGGGTTAGCCTTCTCGGAATTCTGGGCGCATTTTTTGAAATTTTCAAAGGGGTTAGTTAGCCTTCTCCGAATTCTGGGCGCATTTTTTGAAATTTTCAAAGGAGTTACCCTTCTCGGAATTCTGGTCGCATTTTTCGAAATTTTCCAAGGGGTTAGCCTTCTCGTAATTCTGGGCGCATTTTTCGAAATTTTAAAAGGGGTTAGCCTTCTTGGAATTCTGGGCGCATTTTTTGAAATTTTCAAAGGGGTTAACCTTCTCGGAATTCTGGGCGCATTTTTCGAAATTTTCAAAGGGGTTAGCCTTCTCGGAATTCTGGGCGCATTTTTCGAAATTTTCAAAGGGGTTAGCCTACTCGGAATTCTGGGTGCATTTTTCGAAATTTTCAAAGGGGTTAGCCTTCTCGGAATTCCTATCGCATTTTTCGAAATTTTCAAAGGGGTTAGCCTTCTCGGAATTCTGGGCGCATTTTTCGAAATTTTCAAAGGGGTTAGCCTTCTCGGAATTCTGGGTGCATTTTTCGAAATTTTCAGAGGGGTGAAGCCTTCTCGGAATTCTGGGCGCATTTTTCGAAATTTTCAAAGGGGTTAACCTTCTCGAAATTCTGGGCGCATTTTTCGAAATTTTCAAAGGGGTTAGCCTTCTCGGAATTCTGGGCGCATTTTTGGAAGTTTAGAAGGGGTTAGCCTCCTCGGAATTCTGGGCGCATTTTTCTAAATTTTCAAAGGGGTTAGCCTTCTCTGAATTCTGGGCGCATTTTTCGGAAATTTCAAAGGGGTTAGCCTTCTCGGAATTCTGGGCGCATTTTTCGACATTTTCAAAAGGGTTAGCTTTCTCGGAATTCTGGGCGCATTTTTCGAAATTTTCAAAGGGGTTAGCCTTCTCGGAATTCTGGGCGCATTTTTGGAAGTTTAGAAGGGGTTAGCCTCCTCGGAATTCTGGGCGCATTTTTCTAAATTTTCAAAGGGGTTAGCCTTCTCGGAATTCTGGGCGCATTTTTCGGAAATTTCAAAGGGGTTAGCCTTCTCGGAATTCTGGGCGCATTTTTCGAAATTTTCAAAGGAGTTAGCCTTCTCGTAATTCTGGTCGCTTTCTTCGAAATTTTCAAAGGGGTTTGCCTTTTCGGAATTCTGGGCGCATTTTTAGAAATTTTTAAAGGGGTTAGCCTTCTCGGAATTCTGGGCGCATTTTTTGAAATTTTCAAAGGGGTTAGCCTTCTCGGAATTCTGGGCGCATTTTTTGAAATTTTCAAAGGGGTTAGCCTTCTCGGAATTCTGGGCGCATTTTTCGAAATTTTCAAAGGGGTTAGCCTTATCCGAATTATGGGCGCACTTTTCGAAATTTTCAAAGGGGTTAGTCTTCTTGGAATTCTGGGAGCTTTTTTCGAAATTTTCAAAGGGTTTAGCCTTCTCGGAATTATGGCCGCAATTTTCGAAATTTTCAAAGGTGTTAGCCTTCTCGGAATTCTGGGCGCATTTTTCGAAATTTTCAAAGGGGTTAGCCTTATCCGAATTATGGGCGCACTTTTCGAAATTTTCAAAGGGGTTAGCCTTCTCGGAATTCTGGGCGCATTATCCGAAATTTTCAAAGGGGTTAGCCTTCTCGGAATTATGGGCGCATTTTTCGAAATTTTCAAATGGGTTAGCCTTATCGGAATTCTGGGCGCATTTTTCGAAATTTTAAAGGGGTTAGCCTTCTCGGAATTCTGGGCGCATTTTTTGAAATTTTCAAAGGGGTTAGTTAGCCTTCTCCGAATTCTGGGCGCATTTTTTGAAATTTTCAAAGGAGTTACCCTTCTCGGAATTCTGGTCGCATTTTTCGAAATTTTCCAAGGGGTTAGCCTTCTCGTAATTCTGGGCGCATTTTTCGAAATTTTAAAAGGGGTTAGCCTTCTTGGAATTCTGGGCGCATTTTTTGAAATTTTCAAAGGGGTTAACCTTCTCGGAATTCTGGGCGCATTTTTCGAAATTTTCAAAGGGGTTAGCCTTCTCGGAATTCTGGGCGCATTTTTCGAAATTTTCAAAGGGGTTAGCCTACTCGGAATTCTGGGTGCATTTTTCGAAATTTTCAAAGGGGTTAGCCTTCTCGGAATTCCTATCGCATTTTTCGAAATTTTCAAAGGGGTTAGCCTTCTCGGAATTCTGGGCGCATTTTTCGAAATTTTCAAAGGGGTTAGCCTTCTCGGAATTCTGGGTGCATTTTTCGAAATTTTCAGAGGGGTGAAGCCTTCTCGGAATTCTGGGCGCATTTTTCGAAATTTTCAAAGGGGTTAACCTTCTCGAAATTCTGGGCGCATTTTTCGAAATTTTCAAAGGGGTTAGCCTTCTCGGAATTCTGGGCGCATTTTTGGAAGTTTAGAAGGGGTTAGCCTCCTCGGAATTCTGGGCGCATTTTTCTAAATTTTCAAAGGGGTTAGCCTTCTCTGAATTCTGGGCGCATTTTTCGGAAATTTCAAAGGGGTTAGCCTTCTCGGAATTCTGGGCGCATTTTTCGACATTTTCAAAAGGGTTAGCTTTCTCGGAATTCTGGGCGCATTTTTCGAAATTTTCAAAGGGGTTAGCCTTCTCGGAATTCTGGGCGCATTTTTGGAAGTTTAGAAGGGGTTAGCCTCCTCGGAATTCTGGGCGCATTTTTCTAAATTTTCAAAGGGGTTAGCCTTCTCGGAATTCTGGGCGCATTTTTCGGAAATTTCAAAGGGGTTAGCCTTCTCGGAATTCTGGGCGCATTTTTCGAAATTTTCAAAGGAGTTAGCCTTCTCGTAATTCTGGTCGCTTTCTTCGAAATTTTCAAAGGGGTTTGCCTTTTCGGAATTCTGGGCGCATTTTTAGAAATTTTTAAAGGGGTTAGCCTTCTCGGAATTCTGGGCGCATTTTTTGAAATTTTCAAAGGGGTTAGCCTTCTCGGAATTCTGGGCGCATTTTTTGAAATTTTCAAAGGGGTTAGCCTTCTCGGAATTCTGGGCGCATTTTTCGAAATTTTCAAAGGGGTTAGCCTTCTCGTAATTCTGGGCGCATTTTTCGAAATTCTAAAAGGGGTTAGCCTTCTCGGAATTCTGGGCGCATTTTTCGAAATTTTCAATAGGTTAGCCTTCTCCGAATTCTGGGCGCATTTTTCGAAATTTTCAAAGGGGTTAGCCTTCTCGGAAATCTGGGCGCATTTTTCAAAATTTTCAAAGGGGTTAGCCTTCTCGGAATTCTGGGCGCATTTTTCGAAATTTTCAAAGGAGTTAGCCTTCTCGTAATTCTGGTCGCTTTTTTCGAAATTTTCAAAGGGGTTAGCCTTTTCGGAATTCTGGGCGCATTTTTAGAAATTTTCAAAGGGGTTAGCCTTCTCGGAATTCTGGGCGCATTTTTCGAAATTTTCAAAGGGGTTAGCCTTATCGGAATTATGGGCACATTTTTCGAAATTTTCAAAGGGGTTAGTCTTCTTGGAATTCTGGGCCCATTTTTTCGAAATTTTCAAATGGGTTAGCCTTCTCGCAATTCTGGGCGCATTTTTCGGAATTTTATAGGGGTTAGCCTTCTCGGAATTCTTGGCGCATTTTTTGAAATTTTCAAAGGGGTTAGCCTTCTCGGAATTCTGGGCGCATTTTTTGAAATTTTCAAAGGGGTTAGCCATCTCGGAATTCTGGGCGCATTTTTCGAAATTTTCAAAGGGGTTAGCCTTCTCGTAATTCTGGGCGCATTTTTCGAAATTCTAAAAGGGGTTAGACTTCTCGGAATTCTGGGCGCATTTTTCGAAATTTTCAATAGGTTAGCCTTCTCGGAATTCTGGGCGCATTTTTCGAAATTTTCAAAGGGGTTAGCCTTCTCGGAATTCTGGGCGCGTTTTCGAAATTTTCAAAGGGGTTAGCTTTCTCGGAATTCTGGGCGCATTTTTCGAAATTTTCAAAGGGGTTAGCCTTCTCGGAATTATGGGCGCATTTTTCGAAATTTTCAAATGGGTTAGCCTTCTCGGAATTCTGGGCGCATTTTTTTAAATATTCAAAGGGGTTAGCCTTCTCGGAATTCTCGGCGCATTTTTTGAAATTTTCAAAGGGGTTAGCCTTCTCGGAATTCTGGGCGCATTTTTCGAAATTTTCAAATGGGTTAGCCTTCTCGGAATTTTGGGCGCATTTTTCGAAATTTTCAAAGGGGTTAGCCTTCTCGGAATTCTGGGCGCATTTTTCGAAATTTTCAAAAGGGTTATCCTTCTCGGAATTCTGGGTGCATTTTTCGAAATTTTCAAAGGGGTTAGCTTTCTCGGAATTCTGGGTGCATTTTTCGAAATTTTCAAAGGCGTTAGCCTTCTCGGAATTCTGGGTGCATTTTTCGAAATTTTCAAAGGGGTTAGCCTTCTCGGAATTCTGGGTGCATTTTTCGAAATTTTCAAAGGGGTTAGCCTTCTCGGAATTCTGGGCGCATTATCCGAAATTTTCAAAGGGGTTAGCCTTCTCGGAATTATGGGCGCATTTTTCGAAATTTTCAAATGGGTTAGCCTTATCGGAATTCTGGGCGCATTTGTCGAAATTTTAAAGGGGTTAGCCTTCTCGGATTTCTGGGCGCATTTTTTGAAATTTTCAAAGGGGTTAGTTAGCCTTCTCGGAATTCTGGGCGCATTTTTCGAAATTTTCAAATGGGTTAGCCTTCTCGGAATTTTGGGCGTATTTTTCGAAATTTTCAAAGGGGTTAGCCTTCTCGGAATTATGGGCGCATTTTTCGAAATTTTCAAAGGGGTTAGCCTTCTCGGAATTATGGGCGCATTTTTCGAAATTTTCAAAGGAGTTAGCCTTCTCGTAATTCTGGGCGCTTTTTTCGAAATTTTCAAAGGGCTTAGCCTTTTCGGAATTCTGGGCGCATTTTTAGAAATTCTCAAAGGGGTTAGCCTTCTCGGAATTCTGGGCGCATTTTTCGAAATTTTCAAAGGGGTTAGCCTTGTCCGAATTATGGGCGCACTTTTCGAAATTTTCAAAGGGGTTAGTCTTCTTGGAATTCTGGGCGCATTTTTCGAAATTTTCAAAGGGTTTAGCCTTCTCGGAATTATGGCCGCAATTTTCGAAATTTTCAAAGGTGTTAGCCTTCTCGGAATTCTGGGCGCATTTTTCGAAATTTTCAAAGGGGTTAGCCGTTTTGGAATTCTGGGCGCATTTTTCGAAATTTTCAAAGGGGTTAGCCTTCTCGGAATTATGGGCGCATTTTTCGAAATTCTCAAAGGGGTTAGCCTTCACGGAATTCTGGGCGCATTTTTCAAAATTTTCAAAGGGGTTAGCCTTATCCGAATTATGGGCGCACTTTTCGAAATTTTCAAAGGGGTTAGTCTTCTTGGAATTCTGGGAGCTTTTTTCGAAATTTTCAAAGGGTTTAGCCTTCTCGGAATTATGGCCGCAATTTTCGAAATTTTCAAAGGTGTTAGCCTTCTCGGAATTCTGGGCGCATTTTTCGAAATTTTCAAAGGGGTTAGCCTTATCCGAATTATGGGCGCACTTTTCGAAATTTTCAAAGGGGTTAGCCTTCTCGGAATTCTGGGCGCATTATCCGAAATTTTCAAAGGGGTTAGCCCTCTCGGAATTATGGGCGCATTTTTCGAAATTTTCAAATGGGTTAGCCTTATCGGAATTCTGGGCGCATTTTTCGAAATTTTAAAGGGGTTAGCCTTCTCGGAATTCTGGGCGCATTTTTTGAAATTTTCAAAGGGGTTAGTTAGCCTTCTCCGAATTCTGGGCGCATTTTTTGAAATTTTCAAAGGGGTTAGCCTTCTCGGAATTCTGGTCGCATTTTTCGAAATTTTCCAAGGGGTTAGCCTTCTCGTAATTCTGGGCGCATTTTTCGAAATTTTAAAAGGGGTTAGCCTTCTTGGAATTCTGGGCGCATTTTTTGAAATTTTCAAAGGGGTTAACCTTCTCGGAATTCTGGGCGCATTTTTCGAAATTTTCAAAGGGGTTAGCCTTCTCGGAATTCTGGGCGCATTTTTCGAAATTTTCAAAGGGGTTAGCCTACTCGGAATTCTGGGTGCATTTTTCGAAATTTTCAAAGGGGTTAGCCTTCTCGGAATTCCTATCGCATTTTTCGAAATTTTCAAAGGGGTTAGCCTTCTCGGAATTCTGGGCGCATTTTTCGAAATTTTCAAAGGGGTTAGCCTTCTCGGAATTCTGGGTGCATTTTTCGAAATTTTCAGAGGGGTGAAGCCTTCTCGGAATTCTGGGCGCATTTTTCGAAATTTTCAAAGGGGTTAACCTTCTCGAAATTCTGGGCGCATTTTTCGAAATTTTCAAAGGGGTTAGCCTTCTCGGAATTCTGGGCGCATTTTTGGAAGTTTAGAAGGGGTTAGCCTCCTCGGAATTCTGGGCGCATTTTTCTAAATTTTCAAAGGGGTTAGCCTTCTCTGAATTCTGGGCGCATTTTTCGGAAATTTCAAAGGGGTTAGCCTTCTCGGAATTCTGGGCGCATTTTTCGACATTTTCAAAAGGGTTAGCTTTCTCGGAATTCTGGGCGCATTTTTCGAAATTTTCAAAGGGGTTAGCCTTCTCGGAATTCTGGGCGCATTTTTCGAAATTTTCAAATGGGTTAGCCTTCTCGGAATTCTGGGCGCATTTTTCGAAATTTTCAAAAGGGTTAGCATCTCGGAATTCTGGGCGCATTTTTCGAAATTTTCAAAGGGGTTAGCCTTCTCGGAATTCTGGGCGCATTTTTCGAAATTTTCAAAGGGGTTAGCCTTATCCGAATTATGGGCGCACTTTTCGAAATTTTCAAAGGGGTTAGCCTTCTCGGAATTCTGGGCGCATTATCCGAAATTTTCAAAGGGGTTAGCCTTCTCGGAATTATGGGCGCATTTTTCGAAATTTTCAAATGGGTTAGCCTTATCGGAATTCTGGGCGCATTTTTCGAAATTTTAAAGGGGTTAGCCTTCTCGGAATTCTGGGCGCATTTTTTGAAATTTTCATAGGGGTTAGTTAGCCTTCTCCGAATTCTGGGCGCATTTTTTGAAATTTTCAAAGGGGTTAGCCTTCTCGGAATTCTGGTCGCATTTTTCGAAATTTTCCAAGGGGTTAGCCTTCTCGTAATTCTGGGCGCATTTTTCGAAATTTTAAAAGGGGTTAGCCTTCTCGGAATTCTGGGTGCATTTTTTGAAATTTTCAAAGGGGTTAAGCCTTCTCGGAATTCTGGGTGCATTTTTTTAAATTTTCAAAGGGGTTAAGCCTTCTCGGAAATTCTGGGCGCATTTTTCGAAATTTTCAAAGGGATTAGCCTTCTCGGAATTCTGTGCGCATTTTTCGAAATTTTCAAAGGGGTTAGCCTTCTCGGAATTCTGGGTGCATTTTTCGAAATTTTCAAAGGGGTTAAGCCTTCTCGGAATTCTGGGCGCATTTTTCGAAATTTTCAAAGGGTTTAACCTTTTCGGAATTCTGGGCGCATTTTTCGAAATTTTCAAAGGGGTTAGCCTTCTCGGAATTCTGGGCGCATTTTTCGAAGGGGTTAGCCTTCTCGGAATTCTGGGCGCATTTTTCGAAATTTTCAAAGGGGTTAGCCTTCTCGGAATTCTGGGCGCATTTTTGGAAGTTTAGAAGGGGTTGGCCTCCTCGGAATTCTGGGCGCATTTTCTAAATTTTCAAAGGGGTTAGCCTTCTCTGAATTCTGGGCGCATTTTTCGGAAATTTCAAAGGGGTTAGCCTTCTCGGAATTCTGGGCGCATTTTTCGACATTTTCAAAAGCGTTAGCTTTCTCGGAATTCTGGGCGCATTTTTCGAAATTTTCAAAGGGGTTAGCCTTCTCGGAATTCTGGGCGCATTTTTCGAAATTTTCAAATGGGTTAGCCTTCTCGGAATTCTGGGCGCATTTTTCGAAATTTTCAAAAGGGTTAGCCTTCTCGGAATTCTGGGCGCATTTTTCGAAATTTTCAAAGGGGTTAGCCTTCTCGGAATTCTGGGCGTATTTTTCGAAATTTTCAAAGGGGTTAGCCTTCTCGGAATTATGGGCGCATTTTTCGAAATTTCCAAAGGGGTTAGCCTTCTCAGAATTATGGGCGCATTTTTCGAAATTTTAAAAGGGGTTAGCCTTCTTGGAATTCTGGGCGCATTTTTTGAAATTTTCAAAAGGGTTAGCCTTCTCGGAATTCAGGGTGCATTTTTTGAAATTTTCAAAGGGGTTAAGCCTTCTCGGAAATTCTGGGCGCATTTTTCGAAATTTACAAAGGGATTAGCCTTCTCGGAATTCTGTGCGCATTTTTCGAAATTTTCAAAGGGGTTAGCCTTCTCGTAATTCTGGGTGCATTTTTCGAAATTTTCAAAGGGGTTAAGCCTTCTCGGAATTCTGGGCGCATTTTTCGAAATTTTCAAAGGGGTTAACCTTCTCGGAATTCTGGGCGCATTTTTCGAAATTTTCAAAGGGGTTAGCCTTCTCGGAATTCTGGGCGCATTTTTCGAAATTTTCAAAGGGGTTAGCCTACTCGGAATTCTGGGTGCATTTTTCGAAATTTTCAAAGGGGTTAGCCTTCTCGGAATTCCTATCGCATTTTTCGAAATTTTCAAAGGGGTTAGCCTTCTCGGAATTCTGGGCGCATTTTTCGAAATTTTCAAAGGGGTTAGCCTTCTCGGAATTCTGGGTGCATTTTTCGAAATTTTCAGAGGGGTGAAGCCTTCTCGGAATTCTGGGCGCATTTTTCGAAATTTTCAAAGGGGTTAACCTTCTCGAAATTCTGGGCGCATTTTTCGAAATTTTCAAAGGGGTTAGCCTTCTCGGAATTCTGGGCGCATTTTTGGAAGTTTAGAAGGGGTTAGCCTCCTCGGAATTCTGGGCGCATTTTTCTAAATTTTCAAAGGGGTTAGCCTTCTCTGAATTCTGGGCGCATTTTTCGGAAATTTCAAAGGGGTTAGCCTTCTCGGAATTCTGGGCGCATTTTTCGACATTTTCAAAAGGGTTAGCTTTCTCGGAATTCTGGGCGCATTTTTCGAAATTTTCAAAGGGGTTAGCCTTCTCGGAATTCTGGGCGCATTTTTCGAAATTTTCAAATGGGTTAGCCTTCTCGGAATTCTGGGCGCATTTTTCGAAATTTTCAAAAGGGTTAGCATCTCGGAATTCTGGGCGCATTTTTCGAAATTTTCAAAGGGGTTAGCCTTCTCGGAATTCTGGGCGCATTTTTCGAAATTTTCAAATGGGTTAGCCTTATCGGAATTCTGGGCGCATTTTTCGAAATTTTAAAGGGGTTAGCCTTCTCGGAATTCTGGGCGCATTTTTTGAAATTTTCATAGGGGTTAGTTAGCCTTCTCCGAATTCTGGGCGCATTTTTTTAAATTTTCAAAGGGGTTAGCCTTCTCGGAATTCTGGTCGCATTTTTCGAAATTTTCCAAGGGGTTAGCCTTCTCGTAATTCTGGGCGCATTTTTCGAAATTTTAAAAGGGGTTAGCCTTCTCGGAATTCTGGGTGCATTTTTTGAAATTTTCAAAGGGGTTAAGCCTTCTCGGAAATTCTGGGCGCATTTTTCGAAATTTTCAAAGGGATTAGCCTTCTCGGAATTCTGTGCGCATTTTTCGAAATTTTCAAAGGGGTTAGCCTTCTCGGAATTCTGGGTGCATTTTTCGAAATTTTCAAAGGTGTTAAGCCTTCTCGGAATTCTGGGCGCATTTTTCGAAATTTTCAAAGGGGTTAACCTTTTCGGAATTCTGGGCGCATTTTTCGAAATTTTCAAAGGGGTTAGCCTTCTCGGAATTCTGGGCGCATTTTTCGAAATTTTCAAAGGGGTTAGCCTTCTCGGAATTCTGGGCGCATTTTTCGAAATTTTCAAAGGGGTTAGCCTTCTCGGAATTCTGGGCGCATTTTTGGAAGTTTAGAAGGGGTTGGCCTCCTCGGAATTCTGGGCGCATTTTCTAAATTTTCAAAGGGGTTAGCCTTCTCTGAATTCTGGGCGCATTTTTCGGAAATTTCAAAGGGGTTAGCCTTCTCGGAATTCTGGGCGCATTTTTCGACATTTTCAAAAGCGTTAGCTTTCTCGGAATTCTGGGCGCATTTTTCGAAATTTTCAAAGGGGTTAGCCTTCTCGGAATTCTGGGCGCATTTTTCGAAATTTTCAAATTTGTTAGCCTTCTCGGAATTCTGGGCGCATTTTTCGAAATTTTCAAAGGAGTTAGCCTTCTCGGAATTCTGGGCGTATTTTTCGAAATTTTCAAAGGGGTTAGCCTTCTCGGAATTATGGGCGCATTTTTCGAAATTTCCAAAGGGGTTAGCCTTCTCAGAATTATGGGCGCATTTTTCGAAATTTTAAAAGGGGTTAGCCTTCTTGGAATTCTGGGCGCATTTTTTGAAATTTTCAAAAGGGTTAGCCTTCTCGGAATTCAGGGTGCATTTTTTGAAATTTTCAAAGGGGTTAAGCCTTCTCGGAAATTCTGGGCGCATTTTTCGAAATTTACAAAGGGATTAGCCTTCTCGGAATTCTGTGCGCATTTTTCGAAATTTTCAAAGGGGTTAGCCTTCTCGTAATTCTGGGTGCATTTTTCGAAATTTTCAAAGGGGTTAAGCCTTCTCGGAATTCTGGGCGCATTTTTCGAAATTTTCAAAGGGGTTAACCTTCTCGGAATTCTGGGCGCATTTTTCGAAATTTTCAAAGGGGTTAGCCTTCTCGGAATTCTGGGCGCATTTTTCGAAATTTTCAAAGGGGTTAGCCTACTCGGAATTCTGGGTGCATTTTTCGAAATTTTCAAAGGGGTTAGCCTTCTCGGAATTCCTATCGCATTTTTCGAAATTTTCAAAGGGGTTAGCCTTCTCGGAATTCTGGGCGCATTTTTCGAAATTTTCAAAGGGGTTAGCCTTCTCGGAATTCTGGGTGCATTTTTCGAAATTTTCAGAGGGGTGAAGCCTTCTCGGAATTCTGGGCGCATTTTTCGAAATTTTCAAAGGGGTTAACCTTCTCGAAATTCTGGGCGCATTTTTCGAAATTTTCAAAGGGGTTAGCCTTCTCGGAATTCTGGGCGCATTTTTGGAAGTTTAGAAGGGGTTAGCCTCCTCGGAATTCTGGGCGCATTTTTCTAAATTTTCAAAGGGGTTAGCCTTCTCTGAATTCTGGGCGCATTTTTCGGAAATTTCAAAGGGGTTAGCCTTCTCGGAATTCTGGGCGCATTTTTCGACATTTTCAAAAGGGTTAGCTTTCTCGGAATTCTGGGCGCATTTTTCGAAATTTTCAAAGGGGTTAGCCTTCTCGGAATTCTGGGCGCATTTTTCGAAATTTTCAAATGGGTTAGCCTTCTCGGAATTCTGGGCGCATTTTTCGAAATTTTCAAAAGGGTTAGCATCTCGGAATTCTGGGCGCATTTTTTTAAATTTTCAAAGGGGTTAGCCTTCTCGGAATTCTGGTCGCATTTTTCGAAATTTTCCAAGGGGTTAGCCTTCTCGTAATTCTGGGCGCATTTTTCGAAATTTTAAAAGGGGTTAGCCTTCTCGGAATTCTGGGTGCATTTTTTGAAATTTTCAAAGGGGTTAAGCCTTCTCGGAAATTCTGGGCGCATTTTTCGAAATTTTCAAAGGGATTAGCCTTCTCGGAATTCTGTGCGCATTTTTCGAAATTTTCAAAGGGGTTAGCCTTCTCGGAATTCTGGGTGCATTTTTCGAAATTTTCAAAGGTGTTAAGCCTTCTCGGAATTCTGGGCGCATTTTTCGAAATTTTCAAAGGGGTTAACCTTTTCGGAATTCTGGGCGCATTTTTCGAAATTTTCAAAGGGGTTAGCCTTCTCGGAATTCTGGGCGCATTTTTCGAAATTTTCAAAGGGGTTAGCCTTCTCGGAATTCTGGGCGCATTTTTCGAAATTTTCAAAGGGGTTAGCCTTCTCGGAATTCTGGGCGCATTTTTGGAAGTTTAGAAGGGGTTGGCCTCCTCGGAATTCTGGGCGCATTTTTCTAAATTTTCAAAGGGGTTAGCCTTCTCTGAATTCTGGGCGCATTTTTCGGAAATTTCAAAGGGGTTAGCCTTCTCGGAATTCTGGGCGCATTTTTCGACATTTTCAAAAGGGTTAGCTTTCTCGGAATTCTGGGCGCATTTTTCGAAATTTTCAAAGGGGTTAGCCTTCTCGGAATTCTGGGCGCATTTTTCGAAATTTTCAAATGGGTTAGCCTTCTCGGAATTCTGGGCGCATTTTTCGAAATTTTCAAAAGGGTTAGCCTTCTCGGAATTCTGGGCGCATTTTTCGAAATTTTCAAAGGGGTTAGCCTTCTCGGAATTCTGGGCGTATTTTTCGAAATTTTCAAAGGGGTTAGCCTTCTCGGAATTATGGGCGCATTTTTCGAAATTTCCAAAGGGGTTAGCCTTCTCGGAATTCTGGGCAAATTTTTGAAAATTTTCAAAGTGGTTAGCCTTCTCGGAATTATGGGCGCATTTTTCGAAATTTTTAAAGGGGTTAGCCTTCTCGGACATCTGGGCGCATTTTTCGAAATTTTCAAAGGGGTTAGCCTTCTCGGAATTCTGGGCGCATTTTTCGAAATTTTCAAAGGGGTTAGCCTTTTCGGAATTCTGGGCGCATTTTTAGAAATTTTCAAAGGGGTTAGCCTTCTCGGAATTCTGGGCGCATTTTTCGAAATTTTCAAAGGGGTTAGCCTTATCGGAATTATGGGCACATTTTTCGAAATTTTCAAAGGGGTTAGTCTTCTTGGAATTCTGGGCACATTTTTCGAAATTTTCAAAGGGGTTAGTCTTCTTGGAATTCTGGGCGCATTTTTCGAAATTTTCAAATGGGTTAGCCTTCTCGCAATTCTGGGCGCATTTTTCGGAATTTTAAAGGGGTTAGCCTTCTCGGAATTCTGTGCGCATTTTTCGAAATTTTCAAAGGGGTTAGCTTTCTCGGAATTCTGGGCGCATTTTTCGAAATTTTCAAAGGGGGTTAGCCTTCTCGGAATTATGGGCGCATTTTTCGAAATTTTCAAATGGGTTAGCCTTCTCGGAATTCTGGGCGCATTTTTTTAAATATTCAAAGGGGTTAGCCTTCTCGGAATTCTCGGCGCATTTTTTGAAATTTTCAAAGGGGTTAGCCTTCTCGGAATTCTGGGCCCATTTTTCGAAATTTTCAAAGGGGTTAGCCTTCTCGGAATTCTGGGCGCATTTTTCGAAATTTTCAAAGGGGTTAGCCTTCTCGGAATTATGGGCGCATTTTTCGAAATTTTCAAAGGGGTTAGCCTTCTCGGAAATCTGGGCGCATTTTTCGAAATTTTCAAAGGGGTTAGCCTTCTCGGAATTCTGGGCGCATTTTTGAAATTTTCAAAGGAGTTAGCCTTCTCGTAATTCTGGGCGCTTTTTTCGAAATTTTCAAAGGGGTTAGCCTTATCCGAATTATGGGCGCACTTTTCGAAATTTTCAAAGGGGTTAGTCTTCTTGGAATTCTGGGCGCATTTTTCGAAATTTTCAAAGGGTTTAGCCTTCTCGGAATTATGGCCGCAATTTTCGAAATTTTCAAAGGTGTTAGCCTTCTCGGAATTCTGGGCGCATTTTTCGAAATTTTCAAAGGGGTTAGCCTTCTCGGAATTATGGGCGCATTTTTCGAAATTTTCAAAGGGGTTAGCCTTCCGAGAAGAATTCCAGAATTCCGAGAAGGCTAACCCCTTTGAAAATTTCGAAAAATGCGGCCATAATTCCGAGAAGGCTAACCCCTTTGAAAATTTTGAGAATTTCGAAAAATGCGCCCAGAATTCCAAGAAGGCTAACCCCTTTGAAAATTTCGAAAAATGCGCCTATAATTCCGATAAGGCTAACCCTTTTGAAAATTTCGAAAAATGCGCCCAGAATTCCGAGAAGGCTAACCCCTTTGAAAATTTCTAAAAATGCGCCCAGAATTCCGAAAAGGCTAACCCCTTTGAAAATTTCGAAAAAAGCACCCAGAATTACGAGAAGGCTAACTCCTTTGAAAATTTCGAAAAACGCGCCCAGAATTCCGAGAAGGCTAACCCCTTTGAAAATTTCGAAAAATGCGCCCAGAATTCCGAGAAGGCTAACCCCTTTAAAAATTTCGAAAAATGCCCCAGAATTCCGAGAAGGCTAACCCCTTTGGAAATTTCGAAAAATGCGCCCATAATTCCGAGAAGGCTAACCCCTTTGAAAATTTCGAAAAATGCGCCCAGAATTCCGAGATGGCTAACCCCTTTGAAAATTTCGAAAAATGCGCCCAGAATTCCGAGAAGGTTAACCTCTTTGAAAATTTCGAAAAATGCGCCCAGAATTCCGAGAAGGCTAACCCATTTGAAAATTTCGAAAAATGCACCCATAATTCCGAGAAGGCTAACCGCTTTGAAAATTTCTGAAAATGCGCCCAGAATTCCGAGAAGGCTAACCCTTTTGAAAATTTTGAAAAATGCGCCCAGAATTCCGAGAAGGCTAACCCCTTTGAAATTTCCGAAAAATGCGCCCAGAATTCCGAGAAGGCTAACCCCTTTGAAAATTTCGAAAAATGCGCCCAGAATTCCGAGAAGGCTAACCCCTTTGAAAATTTCGAAAAATGCGCCCAGAATTCCGAGAAGGCTAACCCCTTTGAAAATTTCGAAAAATGCGCCCAGAATTCCGAGAAGGCTAACCCCTTTGAAAATTTAGAAAAATGCGCCCAGAATTACGAGAAGGCTAACCCCTTTGAAGATTTCGAAAAATGCGCCCAGAATTCCGAGAAGGCCAACCCCTTTGAAAATTACGAAAAATGCGCCCAGAATTCCGAGAAGGCAAACTCCTTTGCAAATTTCGAAAAATGCGCCCAGAATTCCGAGAAGGCTAACCCCTTTGAAAATTTCGAAAAATGCGCCCAGAGTTCCGAGAAGGCTAACCCCTTTGAAAATTTCGAAAAATGCGCCCAGAATTCCGAGAAGGCTAACCCCTTTGAAAATTTCGAAAAATGCGCCCAGAATTCCGAGAAGGCTAACCCCTTTGAAAATTTCGAAAAATGCGCCCAGAATTCCGAGAAGGCTAACCCCTTTGAAAATTTCGAAAAATGCGCCCATAGTTCCGAGAAGGCTAACCCCTTTGAAAATTTCGAAAAAAGTGCCCAGAATTCCGAGAAGGCTATCCCCTTTGAAAATTTCGAAAAATGCACCCAGTATTCGATGAAGGCAAACCCCTTAGAAAATTTCGAAAAATGCGCCCAGAATTCGAAAAAGGCTAACCCCTTTGAAAATTTCGAAAAATGCGCTCGAAATTCGAAGAAGGCTAACCCCTTTGAAAATTTCGAAAAATGCAGCCAGAATTCGATGAAGGCTAACCCCTTTGAAAATTCCGAAAAATGCGCCCAGAATTCGAAGAAGGCTAACCCGTTTGAAAAAATGTAAAATGCACCCAGAATTCGAAAAAAAAAGTAACTTGAAAGTAACTTCAAAAGAACTTGAAAGGAACTTCAAAGTAGCATCAAAGTAACACCAAAGTGACACATAAGTAACTTCAAAGTAACTTCAAAGTCACTTCAAAGTCACTTCAAAGTCTCATCAAGGTAACATCAAGGTAACTTCTAGGAAGCATCAAGATAGCATCAAGGTAGCATCAAAGAAACATCAAAGTAACGTGAAAGTGACATATAAGTAACTTCAAAGTAACTTCAAAGAAACATCATAGTAACATCAAGGTAACATCAAAGTGACACATAAGTAACTTCAAAGTATCTTGAAAGTAACTTCTAAGTAAAAGTTGAAAGTAACTATAAGTAACCTGAAAGTAGCTATAAGTAACTTGAAAGTAACTTTAAGTTACTTCAAAGTAATTTCATAATAACTTGAAGGTAACTAACTTTAAAATTACTTCGAAGCATCTTCAAAATTATTTCAAAGTAACTTCAAAGTAACATCAAAGTAACATCAAGTACACAATGGAACTAACTGTAATTTGTAGCACTTTCAACTCTCGCTAACAAACTAAAGATTTTATATTGATTCAGATATTATAGTAGAATATATCGCTGGAGAAAAGAATAAAGTAATGTATTTAGGCCTATTTAGACAATTTCTCTCCCGGTCTTCAGAATATAGAAAATCGTTAAAAAGACGTACCATTATACATGTAGGCCTACTTGAATACGCACTTTCAGATGCCTGAATTGATGTAGCCTAATTTAAAAAAACACCTTTCGCGAAAGTTTGTAGGTAATTAATACAACACAATTAAAACAAGAAATAATAAAACTTGACTTGTTCTTTTCTCCAACGATAGATTCAGCTTAAAACACATTAAATTGCTTTTCATTCCATTTCATTTATTTGGTTTATTATTTCGCTGATTTCCGATACTTCTTGGTAGATTCTTTATTTTTAACTTCGTTGTCACTTATATCGACCATTTCCACAACTGTTCTTCTAATATCACTGGATTTATTCTGTCATTTTCAGAATAATATGATGTAAAGAAATAAAAAAAATTGACTGTAGCGCAAGAATGCTTCAATGGGAAGTTTTTGGGTATGGCAATACTGGGGACGGGTCGCGATCTTCATTTTTTCGAGCGAGGCCTTCTTTATATGGACGGTTTTCAGCATTATGGAGTGCAGAGCTCAAGATAAAGTGTGCGAATTATACAAAGGCCAAAGAACATAAAACTCATTATCAAGGCTGTGGAGAAAGACAAAATTAAAATGATCATTTGAATCCTCTAGATTCAAAAACCCCTATATCCACTTCCACAAATTTTTGGCAAACGTATATTAATTCATACAATAATGAACTTTGTTCTATTTCCATTTCCATTGATAGCAGTTGGTGCTTTTTAGTTTAAAAAACAAGAAAATGTATATACATATGCATAACAATACTGTAAGACAACTAAAATAATAATTAAATATCCACATGGAGGGTTTTGAACCCAAATGTTTGACATAGGGGATTTTGAACCTCACTTTCTGTAGAAGTGATGGATACAGAGGATTTTGGAACTAATTCAATGAACTTTGAAAATATTGTGAAAGAAACACTGCCGAACTTAATATGGTTGTAATTATTTATTTGTATCAATCTGCATAACTTATATGGCAAAGTCGCAATGTAGGGGGGCCCCATATCGCGATGTTCGCAGGTTTCCACGGACGGGTGATGTGTTTTGTTTCTCAGCGAGGCAAGTTGACCAACATGACGCTTCTTGTACATTGCTTATCCGATATCATTAGTGACAGGTTCTGTTAGGTTATTAATTTAGTAGGGCATTCTGAATTCTCCAGAAATTCTACAGTGAGTCCCACGCATGAGTTGGCCAATGTCGCGGGTTTCTGCGTCGCGGCGGGCACACCTCCAACCCCCGAGCGATCGGGTGAAATATCTACTCTCTTGTGATAGGCCTATGTGATATTGTATTTAAGTTCTTCTAACAGTATGTGAATATTATTTATGGGGAAACTTGAAAAATAAAGTGTATAGGTCAATTTCCCATACATTAGAAGAACATAAAGACAATATCACAAGAGAAATTAACTCTATCTCGGAAGCTGAACTTATGCGCATGAAAGAAAATTTCCTGAAAAGGTGCCAGTATTGTGTGGATGCAAGAGGAAAACATTTAGAACACCTCCTGTGATGAGGTACGTGGTTATCTTCATTGTAATGTTAACTGTAAATATGAGAACCTGAATCATTACACCGATCACGGCTTTATTTGAGTAGATATTTCACCCGATCTCTCGGGGGGGGGGGTTGGAGGTGTGCCCGCCGCAACGCAGAAACCCACGTCATTGGCCAACTCTTGCGTGGGACTCACTGTACTTTAGTGGCAGTTAGGTTAGGAACGATGATATTAGTATACCTTTTCCGCTTCTCTACAGCTCTCTTCCACGTATCTGGTTGCCTTAACTCATTCCTTCCTATCCCAGGATTAGCTTGAGCAACGTCATAGGTTTGGTCACTCATATTTATTTCAATATTTCCAATTAAAATACTACTATGAAAACTTATTTCATCTCACAAGAAGATAGAAGCAACCATTACAATAAACAACACTACCAACTGCTAAGTTTGAAGCCCGTCCGGATAAAAATGCAAACAACCGCTCATTTGGTTAGATTTAGGTAAAGAATTTCTGACTTGCAAATAAAATTAAATAAAATAAATTAATTAAACAGTCTCCAGTTATTATGTACGAGTATTATGTGGCGAAAAGGCTACTATGAATACATAAATGTTGGCGACTCTGCTAGCAGAAGAGAACATCATAATACGTTGGCAATTCTCATTGGTTCATACACATAGGGGATATTGAAGTTAGCCGCAGTGGGATAGAGGGGTTTTTGAATTTAACTCTGATTTTCAACACGGCATTGAACAGTAATTTAAGGGGATTTTGAAAGTCACACACATATAAACTAATAGAGGTAATCCTTACGAATCTGGTGGTGTGCGTAAGTAAAAAAAATATAAATTTGGCGTTTAGGGGGTTTTGAATCTAGAGGATTCATTTATATCTAAAGCCGTAGCTTCCTTATGATTCGCAGTGGCATCACCAACAACGACATGACTAATGGTAGTTCATAACAGCATTCTTCTAACTATCGAACAGTACCACAAACATCTCTAAGAACCTAACTACAAGATGATAAAGACAAAACGATCTAGTCCGAAGGACATAAGAAACAGTAGGAAAGTATTCCACTCGGTTCTGGGTAATACAAAATCCTACAGTACGGTAGCATTTACGCTTAAAGCAGCAACAATATCTCAAGACAGCCTAAGAGGGAGTGTCCCTACAAAAGGCCTAATTGGAGAAAACTCAGATAGCCCCCCATAAAGCTACTGAGCCAAGGTCTCCCCTTAAGAATTGTTTATAAGGCTGCGTTCTAAGAAAACTCATTCCGAGTATCTTAGAACAGAAACAGTAGAAAAGAGTGCTCCGAAAGTCACTGGCGGCCGACCATGACCCGACTGGAATCCTGCATCAGTCTAAGCCACTCAAGTCTACAGTATAGAAATTCAACTGCAACACATGCAGTTCTGCCACACCCTCCAGGTGCAGGAAAACAAAACTCTTACATAACCTAACTTCTGACTCCTACTTTGTATTTACAAGTTTATTCAAACAGAAACCAGCTGATCCGTGTGTGTGCTCCACTTTGGAAACCGCAATATAAGTCACTGTCAGTCCTAAGTCAAAGGTCAGTCAAAAGTCTTTTCCCCCGCTTCACACCACACAAAACAGAAGCAACATGCTTAAACAAACTTCAATAATGTACAATTCCTTAATTATTTAGTAAAAACCGGTATTTAAATATTACTTTAAAACTCCCCTGGCAGAAAGATCTGGCCAGAAACAGCAAGCCTTATGCTTAGCTGCCTTAGAGCCAAGCCTATCATGAGAACTCAAGAAAAAAGCACCATATAGAGAAAATTTACCAAACACAAACAGGCAAAACCACACAGGGTTCCTGTGGAACTTTCACAGCAACCGAAGCGGCCATAGAACACACAGTTCTACACTGTACATCATTTCCACAGGCAATCCCTCCTACAAGGAACTACCTGATGCTCTACTCTAACCTCAAATTTGCCATTTAAGGCTACCTAGAGTAAAATATTAGAAAAACATGTTCACTGGCACCTTGAGTAACCTTAGGCCTATTTTTAAGAAAAGATTTTCCTCAATTAACTTGTGAAATCACTGAAATATCAACAGAATGACCATCAATGGGAATGGCACAATACAAAACTCTGGCACGACACACCAGACTAACATTTAACACAGGGAAAGCTAGCTTAATGACAGGTCTATCCTACACAGAATTAATTAAAAAGGAAATGAACTCACCAGATAAGCTATTACAGCAGACTGACTTGACCAGCTACTTCCTACAGAGAGCCACATTACTTTCTGAAACTTCATTTTCCAGGACTTGACTTCACAAGCTGCTGAAAGCTTCATCCCTGATCAGCTGTAGGCTACTGTCTACTGGTGCCTACTGACAGCTTACAAGAATAGCTCAGGAAAGCCTCACACCATGGGCAAGGAGTGACATGAAAAATAATATATACAATATTAGGTCTGGTACATGGAAACAAACCCCAACACAATATAATAATACCATAATTAAATAAAACCCTACACAAAATAAAATTTCAAATTTAGCACAATTTTTACACAAAACGAAGCACACAAAATGTCCACTGTCATGACTACTGTTAAACAAAAGGGCACAAGAAAGCAGTAAACATGGAGAATCGAACAACCACGCTACTTACGCTGCTTACCAGTTGTAACCCCCCTACAGGTTAGGGAAGAAACAAAAGGAAAAAAGAGCTTGGAAGACTTTTCCAGCCTCTTCGCCAAACAAGAAGTAGACCTTTACTTCATATGGAAGCTAAATAAATATATATATTGAAAATAAAATAGAATTACATAAAAAAACTGAACATGACTTAGACAGTGGAGAAAATGTGTGAGAAAATGAAACAGATTAGGGTGAAGCCCAGTTTCAATTTAGAAAGATAAATCATGTAAGAGAAGCAAGTGATTTTACATACAACATATTCCTTTAATATAAAACATGGTTCGGTGTGAAGCACCTCTTATTAAATATAAATTAATTTCATTCTTCCAATAGCATAAATTTCATACGGCCAGATATTCATAAAAAGCACTTAAATTTCAATCGCTAACATACCTTAATCATTCCATGCATACCACATTATCTGCGCAGACATAGTACACCCATCTGGCCTATGCTATGCATTTACTCGGCCAGGCTCATTTGCTACATGGTATCAATACGGAGAACAAAGCACATAAAAAAATAAGACAAATAATTTTGGAAAAGAATACATGTTCAGGAACGTGGAAGGAAAGTGGACACTGCATGAAAGAAAATACAATAAAACCCTACCTCTACAACTAATATCCCAGCATGCAATAGAATGAACCGAGTCTAGGCTATTTACTTTAAAATAAAAGGTGAGCGAGCAATAATCTACATTTATCTGATTAATCCTGCATTTCATTGACTTAAAGAAGATTCTACACAAACAAACATGCCCACCATCACATGACACCAGCCTAAGACTCACAAACGCATGCTAGGGAAAAACATTACAATGATCAAAATAAATATTTACACAAACATGCAGTCCCACACATATATACTAACATATTTCATTCTATACAACTTCCACGTACCTGAAACATGATCCAAGAGAAGAAACGAAGCCTAAATGCCGCCTACATATTGGCGGTAAAAAATACACAACAGAACTACATCTTGCTCTCCGGACCACGTATATGCTAACCCCTATGAAAATTTCGAAAAATGCACCCAGAATTCGAAAAGGCTAAACCCTTTGAAAAAAATTAAAAATGCACCCAGAATTCGAAGAAGGCTAACCCCTTAGAAAAAATGAAAAATGCACCAAGAATTCGAAGAAGGCTAACCCCTTTGAAAAAAATGCACCCAAAATTCGATGAAGGCTAACCCCTTTAAAAAAAATGAAAAATGCACCCAGACTTCGAAGAAGGCTAACCCCTTTGAAAAAATGAAAAATCACGCAGAATTCGAAGGAGGTTAACCCCTTTGAAAAAAATTAAAAATGCACCCAGAATTCGATGAAGGCTAACCCCTTTGAAAAATTGAAAAATGCACCCAGAATTTGAAAAAAAAAGTAACTTGAAAGTAACTTCAAAGGAACTTGAAAGGAACTTCCAAGTAGCATCAAAGTAACATCAAAGTGACACATAAGTAATATCAAAGTGACACAAGTAACTTCAAAGAACTTTAAAGTATCTTGAAAGTAACTTCTAAGTAAAAGTTGAAGGTAACTTAAAAGTAACTATAAGTAACTTTAAAGTAACTATAAGTAACTTGAAAGTAATTTTAGAGTCAGTTCGAAGTAATTTCATAATAACTTGAAGGTAACTAACTTTAAAATTACTTCGAAGTACCCTCAAAATTACTTCAAAGTAACTTAAAAGTAACTTCAAAGTCACTTCAAAGTAACTTCAAAGTAACATCAAGGTAACATCAAGGTAACATCAAAGTGACACATATGTAACTTCAAAGTAACTTCAAAGTATCTTGAAAGTAACTTCTAAGTAAAAGTTGAAAGTAACTTGAAAGTAACTATAAGTAACTTGAAAGTAAGTTTAGAGTTACTTCAAAGTAATTTCATAATAACTTGAAGGTAACTAACTTTAAAATTACTTCGAAGTATCTTCAAAAATAACTTCAAAGTAACTTCACAGTAACATCAAAGTAACATCAAGGTAACAGCAAGGTAACTTCAAGTTAGCATCTAAGTAACATCAAAGTAACATGAAAGTTACATCAAAGTGACACATAAGTAACTTCAAAGTAACTTCAAAGTCACTTCAAAGTCTCAACAAGGTAACATCAAGGTAACTTCTAGGAAGCATCAAGATAGCATCAAGGTGGCATCAAAGAAACATCAAAGTAACATGAAAGTGACATATAAGTAACTTCAAAGTAACTTCAAAGAAACATCAAAGTAACATCAAGGTAACATCAAAGTGACACATAAGTAACTTCAAAGTATCTTGAAAGTAACTTCTAAGTAAAAGTTGAAGTAACTTGAAAGTAACTATAAGTAACTTGAAAGTAGCTATAAGTAACTTGAAAGTAACTTTAGAGTTACTTCAAAGTAATTTCATAATAACTTGAAGGTAACTAACTTTAAAATTACTTCGAAGTATCTTCAAAATTATTTCAAAGTAACTTAAAAGTAACTTCAAAGTAACATCAAAGTAACATCAAAGTAACATCAAAGTAACATCAAAGTAACATCAAAGTAACATCAAGGTAACTTCAAGGTAGCATCAAAGTAACATAAAAGTAACATGAAAGAATCATCAAAGTGACACATAAGTAACTTCAAAGTATCTTGAAAGTAACTTCTAAGTAAAAGTTGAAAGTAACTTGAAAGTAACTATAAGTAACTTGAAAGTAACTTTAGAGTTACTTTAAAGTAACTTCATAATAACTGGAAAGTAACTAATTCTAAAATTACGTCGAAGTATCTTCATAAATAACTTCAAAGTAACTTCAAAGTAATATCAAGGTAACATCAAAGTAACTTCAAAGTATCTTGAAAGTAACTTCTAAGTAAAAGTTGAAAGTAACTTCAAAGTAACTATAAGTAACTTGAAAGGAACTATAAGTAACTTGAAAGTAACTAAGAGTTACTTCAAAGTAACTTCATAATAACTTGAAAGTAACTAACTTTAAAATTACTTCGAAGTATGTTCAATATAAATTCAAAGTAACTTCAAAGTAACACAAAGTAATACAAAGTAACTTCAAGGTAACTTCTAGGTAACTTTAAAGTATCTTCAAAGTAAGTTCAAAGTAATTTCAAAGTCACTTCAAAGTAACTTCAAAGTAACATCAAGGTAACATCAAGGTAACATCAAAGTGACACATATGTAACTTCAAAGTAACATCAAAGTATCTTGAAAGTATCTTGAAAGTAACTTCTAAGTAAAAGTTGAAAGTAACTTGAAAGTATCTATAAGTAACTTGAAAGTAACTAAAGAGTTACTTTAAAGTAACTTCATAATAACGGGAAAGTAACTAATTCTAAAATTACGTCGAAGTATCTTCATAAATAACTTCAAAGTAACTTCAAAGTAATATCAAGGTAACATCAAAGTAACTTCAAAGTATCTTGAAAGTATCTTGAATGTAACTTTTAAGTAAAAGTTGAAAGTAACTTCAAAGTAACTATAAGTAACTTGAAAGGAACTATAAGTAACTTGAAAGTAACTTTAGAGTTACTTCAAAGTAACTTCATAATAACTTGAAAGTAACTAACTTTAAAATTACTTCGAAGTATCTTCAATATAAATTCAAAGTAACTTCAAAGTAACACAAAGTAATACAAAGTAACTTCAAGGTAACTTCTAGGTAACTTTAAAGTATCTTCAAAGTAAGTTCAAAGTAATTTCATAGTAACTTCAAAGTAACTTGAAAAAAAGAACTTGAAAATTACTTCAAAGTAACTTCAAAGTAATTTGAATGTACAGTAACCTGAATGTAACATCAAAGTAACATTGAAGTAACTTGAAATAACATCAAATTAGGATCAAAGTAACTTCAAAGTAACTTCATTTTAAAGAATTTCATTTTTAAAATTAAAGTTTTGAAATAGTTAATAATTAAAAACGTTTTTTTAGGTTGATTTTTATTGCAGTTTATACTTTGTTTTTTTTTTAGTTCAGATTTTTTGGAGTTTGGATAATGGATTTTTTTGGAGTTTGGGATATTTTCGAGCTTCGGATTTCTTTGGATTCGTTTAGGTTCGAAAGTTGTGGGAGTGTGGAATATTTTTGGTCTTTCGAGTTTGGATTTTGAAATTTATTTTTAGTGTGGAGTTTTTTTTTTAAATTTCGAGTTTGGATTGTTTTGGAATTTTCATTTTAAAGTTCGAAGTTTTATTTTTTTTTTTTTTTTTTTTTTTTTGAGGTTGGAATTTTTTGGTTTGGATTTTTTTTTGAGGTTGGACTTAATGATGCAAATTTGGGAATTGGGCTTGGGCATTTTGCACAACTTATTCCACAACTTTTTTCTTTATTTCTATGCTAAGCAATAGAACATTGTGCTACTACCAACATAACATTAAATAATCAACTTTGTTTGATTGCAAGGAATTTACAATTGTTACTAGGTTTGTTCGCAAAGCAGTCAGAAACCAGGAACAAATCGTTCGGGCATGCGCTCTTTCTCCACACGCGTTCGCAAAGCGAGAATCCGTGATTCTGATTTCAATCTTCTGTTCGCAAAGCTCTCATGGACAGTTTCTGTACTATAAGAAAAATTTGCAGGCTCTACCATGAATTGTTATCAGAGACATGCGCAGTAACCTATTTTCATGCTCCTGACTCCTCCTTCCAAACCCTTGCTCCAGATTTATAAGCATAGGCTACTTATATGTATGAATAATGGAAGATAATTAAAAGTTTCCCAAAATATAGTTTATATTGCCGATGTATATTGCATGTATAACATGTTAAAGGGAAATATATATTTTATTTGCATATCATATCGATTAAACGCAGAAACTATCGATTTCAAATTCTTGTAACCCTTCTTGCAAAGTGCAAATCACGGGTAAGTTAAAGACTGGACATGCGCAGTACAACAAATTCTCAAGCAGTCACGGATTTGCTTTGCGAACAAACCTACTGTCAGGAAACACATTTTACTTTTCTTTTATTAGCATGCAGAAAAAAACAAACCTCTATTTTCAATATTACATCCCCATTGTCAGGTATTATGAAGTTATTTTTTGTTCTGTAAATTATTAGACTGTTATCCAAACAAGTGAGCCAGTGCATATTGAATGTTTCAGAACTTCAGTTTTGGAATTGTCTGATCTAACTAAAGCTCTGTAAATATATAGTTTTTAATCAAACAAGTTTATAGCCAGGGCCCGGATTCTAATGACATGCCATATATTTATTGATGCTGCATAGACATTGCCAACTTGTAGATACTCGTAAATCCTAAATGTGGCCTCTAGATTATAGAAATGCATTTTTATTAGGTCATTTTTTGTCATTTTATGCAATTTTATATTTTTAGGGAATTTATTTCAATTTTTTGTCGTTTTCATGTCATTTGATTCCTTATTTACCATTTCCATGCATTGGTGTATTAACTTTTTTCGTCGCTAGCGGTGCTGTCTTTGAAGTGTTGTTTGTTTAATGGAAGGACACATTATGAGATGAAGTGTTGTTTGTTTAACGCAAGGACACATTCTGTGATGAAGTGTTGTCATGTCTCAGCCGGAAATGAGAATCCAAGAGACGCCAAAATGTTTTATTATATTACTGTTGTTATTAGATTGACTTGGCGACAGTCTACTGTTTACCCTCAATAAACAATAATATAATCCGGAAGACAGCAAAAGGAAATGTCGAAGTTTGACTCGCCACTCGCCAGGGCCTCATTTCCATGAGAAAATAACATTCACAACATTAAAATTATTTACAGTTTTTACAATTATGTACACATTAGTCTATAACCTTATGTGCACAATAATAAATTTTATAAATAAAATATCAGTTTTTAGGTCATTTTTTATAATTATTAAGTCACTTTCTTTCAATTTAGGGTCATTTTATGTCATTTTTCAAACAATATTTGGTCATCAGAATCCGGGCCTTGTTTATAGCACATTTAAATCATACAAATTCAATGAAATTGCAACTTTCTCAATTTAGGAATGTCCTGTGAAATGCAATTCACTTAGATAATGCAGAACAAATCTCAAGAATTTATGTAACACTAACCTACATCATCACTTGGTTCTACTTATAAGTTAAGAATAAGAAAACCTTTGCGGAAAAGAACATAGGTATTGAATGATTCTTGTAATAATCAAGGAGAAATAACATCCATGGATATGCATGTTTAATTCAGTGTTCAGCATAACCATGAATTGTGATAGTTCCTATGCAGTTTTCCAGAAAAGGTTTAGTTTACCAAACATGAAAAACATGTTAACTGTCTGATAAGAACAGGAAGAAAGCTAGTTCATTGGGTTCTGAATTTCAATTATCCATATGAAATTATTTTCAAATTTAGAATGTTCTTGGTTATTAATAGGGGCGGATTTCTATACATATCATATTTTTCCCCTTTGTATTATTTCAGGTTTCCGACTAATTTAAACCCGATTCTAAGCATCCTGGTGTAAATGGAACGACTTTTATTGTGCATATTTAGGAAAGTTTAAACTATTGTAGCATATTTAATATGAATATGCATATTTAGGTAATATATTTGGCATATTTGTGTGCATATTAAAGAAATGTTGAAGTTTCATATCATATTTTGTAAATTTTGCATTATAATGATACTTTTTGAGAATTTACTGATATTTAAATAATTAACAATATATCTTAATATGTTTTGTAATGAAACTTAAAAAAAATATACACAATGTGTAAGTTGTAAAGTCATATTTTAAATTTTATTGGTAATTTTTAATGTTTTTAGGTCATAAATGCATGCATATATCCTATTCTTTAGGTCATAGAAATCCGCCCCCTAGTTATTAAATAGTGATTATAAAAACCTACTGCCTGATATAGCTTAAATGCATATTGGCAAACAATTAGTTGTCATAAAGACAGGTAACTGTGCTGAAATGGCTTCTAAAAAAACCTGTTTCACAAATACAGGTAACTTACTGCAAAATACTTCTTCCTCTTATTCCTAGGGATCAGTGGCGTAGCATGAGGGTAGACTTTGAGACTGAGTCTACCTAAATAAATTGCTCAGAAAAGTGGAATCATAAAGAAATAAATAAAAGCATCGTCAACCAAGTTATTTATCATAGGTAATCCCACGAGAGGTTACGAGTTTATCGATAGATTCGCGACTGCGCAGCAGGAGCGAATTTATCTTATGAAACTCGTAACCTCGAGTTGGATTTATTAAGACTATTTCACAAATAAAATGTAATAGATTACATGAATAATAATTACTTTCTTCTTGTTAGTTTAAAATGAAATCATTAATACTGTCAGTTGTCAGATCACGGCATACTAAATAAATGAACAGTCTCCATAATGGAATACTAATCAATGATACCAACGTATATTGACAAAATACCGTTGTGAACCACTACCAACGTATATTGATAAAATGCCGTAGTTAACCTAAAAATCAAGATACGAAATAAAGACACATTTTAATTCAAGAACGTAATTTTAATATATGAGCAATCTGTTGCATTTCGGTTTCTTTAGTCAATTCGTACTTACATTCCTCACAAAACTTTTGGAACAGAATCCATTTGCATTTTCTATTTCTTTCGGTATTTTGTGGCCTAGCTTCCTTTATAATAATATCAATTTCGTCAACAGATGCATTACCAAACTTGAGGCTGCCATTTCTGTTTTCAATTTAGCGCCGACAATGGATGACGTAATCTAGTATCACTGCATACCGATACTGTTACAGTTCAGTAACGAACAGCGTGTTTTACCCGATAAAATGCTATCCTCGCGATTCCTACAAGAATATTGTAAGATAAACGGCCGTGATTGGTCTATATCCGAGGATTTGCTAAATGTTATTGGTCAATATCAAACACGCGGCATATGAGTGGAATAGTCATTATAAACCCATGAGTAGCCTACTATCATTAAAATATTTTTCGCCGCCTCATACCCCACTTCCTACTGTTATTATGCATCAACTTGCGTTGCCATGTGCTTAGGCAGGCTCGAAATCTTGTGATGCGGCAGCGGAGGCGAGCTGAGACTGGATAGTGGTCAGCCAAGTTACAGTCTCATTCAAGTGCGAGTTATATGGCTTTTCCCACTAAATGTTAACCTGCTCGTTGAGAGAAGACAGGCGAATTCCTTGCGCAAGAGCGACATAAGGCACCGCCGCAGAGACTAGAAAGATTTTTCGGTGTCTAGTCTCATCCCTCAGATACATGCTCGCTTGAAACCAGGGTAACATAAACATTACCATCTCATTGCTGACCTAAACTAAGTGTTTGATTATTTTTAAGTGTTGCGAGGAAAATTCCACCGATCACTTATTAAAAACGTCGTTTTCGGTTCTGTCTTGTGAAAAAACGTGTGAAATTAAGGTAAATTACCAACTCCTGAGCTTGACATTTTCTTACATGAAGATAACCTAACATTTAAAACATCTTGGTACAGTAAATTTAATTGTTTAACTTGTAGGTACAACCATAAATATTGCATTTGCTATTTGGCGGGGAAAAGGATGGAGTGTTGAAGGAATATAAAATCTAAATAATGATAATAGTGGTAGTAGGCCTAATGCTTTATATAGTTATAGGAATATATGAAATTGAATAGATGCACAAACATTCCCGTTGTTTCGTTATTTAAACCGCTATTAATACTTGAGAATTCGTGTGTCATTTAAACAATCGTTATAAATTTAATTTTTAATACACAGTTTACCCATAACACAATGTCAAGCTACGCCACTGCTAGGGATATTGTTCTGTTTTTCTTTTTCTCAATGTTGCTAGAAAAATTAATTGTCCTCACATATGGCAATAAATGAAATCTTTCTCAATTCCAAATAGCTTAGCTGATGTTCTGCTGAAGACTTTCTCTTGACTGTCAAGATAAATAATAATTTCTAGGGAACTATGGCACTGTGCCCATTGCAAATTTGAGACAAAAACGCCAATGTGAAGAAGGCTGTTTTAGTAGATTGAAGCATATCTATAAACAATATAGAAAGTTACTATCATGAGTTAATATGTTTTATTCAAAACAGTGACTATTTTTTATCGAGTGTTAGTTTAATAGATTAAAACAGTAAAATATCAAAACTTGGTATGACACGTGTATGCACATGTACACAAAATATTTAGAAATAAATTTTGATAGAACAGAATACGTAACATCGAATTTGGAGGAACAACTGCTGATAAGAGATTGATGAAATTAGCAAGTCAACATTTTTTTAAACTCTTGGTTTGATTTTATAAAGTCATTGAAAAAATAACAGAAAAAGGAAAACAAATCAAGCAATGGAAGAGGATTTATTTTAATTGATCATATCCATCCTATCATATGGATATGATCATATTCCATTATTTTATCAGCCATTTGTGCAAACAGTCCTACAAACAGGAATATCAACAAATTTTTGTCAACAGAAATTGACTTCTGAATATAATCCGCAAGAACATTCAGAACAGATAAAGTAGGATGTGAAGAAACAAAGTTCTAGAGGTAATAGAAAAACAAAGATTTTGATGGTATTGACATGTTACAAGGATACAAGAAGATTATTAGGTAACTGGAAAACAAAGGAGAAAAGAAGAAAAGGGAGACACAAAGAATGCTGAATGGATGGTGGGGTTTGCATGAGTAAGATACAGGAGACAGATGTGATTTGAGCTGTGGTTAAGCCGTGGCATACAAAATAATAAGCACTAACCAACTGTACCTAGTACATTATGATATGAACAAGCTTTCTTTCAGTCCTACAGTTCATATTATTCTAATTGGATCATATCTGAACTTAACTATAAGGGGACACTATACTAAAAAAAAGCTGAAGTCCACATTTATAAAGACAGAATCTTCACATTTTGGTGCCATATTTTCTTTCATAACTGTTCTAGATATATAACATTTTAAATTCATGTTAGGTACAGCTTCAGTTTTAATAGTAGTATAATTAAGTTACAGCAATTTTATTATTCTCTTACTCATAAAATGATCCTTTCATGCCATTTTCATTTCTGAAGATCAATACTTGGTAATGAGGTACTTTAAAGATATAATTATGAGTAAATTTCACTCTCAGTTTTATTCTCTGATGAAGGGAATACATTTAAATGGTGACTTCAGAATTTAAATACATTTAAATAAATTCATTATTTAACGAAGCATAAATATTATGAAACACACTACAATAAAATCTAAAAAATTACATTTGGTAATTTATTTTATATGAAAAAAAAAAAACACTTTATGTGAGAAAATGTAAAAGAAGGTATGTGGACCACATATTTTCAGCAAATTTAAATTCGTGCATGTTCAATGATTGAATGGCTGATTGACATACTTACAAGTAAAATCTGTCCATTTTTAATAGAGAAAGAAATTTACTTTTTAGTGACAAAAGTGAAAATTTCACTTGTAAAACAAAGAAAAGGGACATGTGCCACTCATCATGAAATGATTAAACTCCTGCACATTTATTTTTAAAAGACTGAGACATTTAAAAATGGTTTACAGTAAAAGTTGGACCATTTTTAGTATAAAAAGAAATACTATCTTAAAGTATCAAAATTGGAAATTTAATTTCCTGGTAAAAAAATCAGTTAAATTTAGTATTGTGTCCCCTTAATTGAAGTGGTAGCATTTTTGCCCTCCAGCATTTACGGAAAAGCTCGTCACTTTTCAACTATTAACATAATTATAATAGTCTGGTAAAACTACTAACAAATGAAATTAAGGAACCATAGCTTACACTCAACCTTTCAAACTTCTCGTATGATCACACCTTGATACCAAGTCTTCATTTTCACATTTCTCAGTTTCAGATCTAAAAGCAGTTCCGTTATCACAAGTAAACCTGAAGTCCAGTACTTGACGGCTGTGGAAACCAGGAGAACAATAATGGAACATTCGACAGTCATGAGGATCTGGATGATAACGATGTAGCTCTTTCCCCGAGCATACAAACCCGCTATCATTTCCAACATGATCGTCAAGAGATACAGAAGGCTGGGAATTAACTGATGATAAAGTATAATCTACATGTGATGGAGGGGATGTATTCTCTCCATGGTTATAGATACTAGGATTTGTAGTTGGGATTAAAGAAACTAAGTCTTTTGTTGAAAATATTTGGGATGTAGTGAATTTTTGTTCATCTATGGTATTCTCTTTACCTGTTGGAAACTCAATTGGAGGACTGCCTACACTTGATTTATTTAATAAGCCGCCATTTTCTGTAGTTGAAGGATTAGTAGTAATATCATCTGGTTTGGAAGCATCATTTGTTAAAATTGGAGTTGATGTTTGTAATGCTAAGGATGTAGGCAATTCGGTAACTTCTGGTAATTCTGTAGACAGGTGAGAGGTATCTACAGTATTGGCACTAAAGTTCGGGCTAAGAGAAGAAAGATCACCTGTCTTCTGTTCATGTTCTGCATTGTAACTACTTATTTGTAAGTTAGGAAGTGTTGAAGACTCACCAGGTATATTATTTCCAGATAACTTAACACTTGGGACTGTGTTCTGAGAACTAACTTCTTGATCAGTGATAGTTGGCTCTTCGGCAACAAGCAAAGGTGCAATTGTTGTTGTTCTCCTACCACTAATTCTGCGACGGGAACTTTCTGTACGTGGATTGTTTCTGGATCCAACAGTAAACCTATGAGACTTACTATTATCTGTTTCGTCACTCCTTACATTATTTGCTACATACTCGGAAGCTCCTCTATCATGGTTTCTTTTGTTTGAAGCTTTGCGAGATGCAAGCCTTTCCCGAGGATGAATCACAACTGGAGGTGGATCAGGTGTTGAATATCGACTTCTGTAGACCTGGCGCTCTTTTGAGGGTCTGAAAAGACTCGGAATTGTTGTTGGAACTGCTGTAGTAGAAAGAGTCACAGGTGAAGTATAAACCTGTCCTGTTGCAATTGCATCATCTGGTATGATTGTTGGTCTAGACTTTCTACGACTTCCTATTCTGCGAGAATGGGGCCTCTTATCTAGCTGCCTAGTGGTGCTGTTCATTGTTGCTGTAGTTTCCTGCTGAGGCTCAGCAGTAGTGACAACTGTAGACTCATAATTTACCTCTTCTAAAGTTGTTGAAGGAGGTAAAGTTACTGTGGTCTGAGCATCGATTTTAAAATCTGGAGTGAGTGTCACTTCTTCTGGAGTATAAGTGACAGTTGTAGTCTGTACTGTTGTTCCCACAGAACTTTTCTTGTGAAACTGAGTGGTCAAAGACGATAAAGTAATATCATCAGTTTGAGTATTTTTATCTGAGTAAGTTGGCTGCCTTGTGTATGCAGTTCTTCTATCTAATTCCTGTAAAAATGATGGGTTAGTATGTGTTTCAAACAACTCTGAAAATAAATCTTTTGGCTCTGGTGTATGAAAGTCTGGTGCTAGGTCTTTCAGATTAACATTTTTTCTAGTAGCTTCTATGACAGTCTTTGACTTAGAAGATATGTCTGGTAATTCTGTATTTATTATTGATGGCACAATGAGCAAAGTTGTAGATTCCACAGCTGATTTCTTTGAAGGGTGAAGGAGTGAATCATGAGGTCTTTTAGCTTCTACAGAAATTCTTTCCTTAAGATTTTGCTCTGATTTCTCTGGTAGGTGCACTGACAAATCATGAGTTTTTTTAGCTTCTTCAGACACTCTTTCCATATATTTTGGTTTTGGCTCAAGCTCTTTAATTTCTTCATCATCAAGTCCAACAGTAACATTAAATTTATCTGTTTGTTGTCTAATTTCTTTTCTATGTTCTGTATTCACTTTAACTGTTGCTATGTCTATGCTTCTTGGAGCATCTGTGGTAAGTGATGGTGGAACACTTGCAGTTGAGTTTGAATCATCTTCATAGTCTTCATCATAATAGTATTCATACTCATATTCCACTGATGGTTTACCAGTACTGCTTGCAAGAGTGTCAGTTTTTGAATGAGTACTACTCTCAGAAATAATCATTTCAGGCTCATATTTTTTCGTACTTTTAGGAAGTTCATGTGTATTTTCAATTCTCTCAGACACTACATTACTGGCTAAAGTGGTGAGCTGAGTTGTAAATTCCTCAGTGCTTGTAACTATTGGTAGGGTGGTGCTATAAATTGTGTTTCCTATGACAGTGGCAGTGGCATCAGTAGTGTCTTTTGTAGATATATTATCAGAATATTTTTCTTTTACTTCAGTTGGTGATTTGTCAATACTTAAAATCGGTGCTGCTGTTGTTATTTCATCTTCATAATCATACTCATATTCATATTCTGGTGAAAGTTCTTTTTGTGAATCATGATTTGATTTTGCAGTCACTGAATCAAGTGGTGGAACTGTTGTATCTACCACTGTCTCTTCAGGCAGTTTGAATCCAGAAGGCTGAAGTCGTATATAAGGAATTGGTTCAGATATAAGAATATCAGAATTAACTTTTGATTTTGGAGGAAGTAACTGAGATGGTGGTACAGTGATATAAAATCCATGCACCCTGTCTTTTGTAGGTGCTCTTTCATCACTTTTATGGTCTGCAGGCGTTCCTTTTAGTACTCCATCTTCTTTCTCTAAATATGGTTCATCCTGTGTTGTTCCTTTCTTAGTGGTAACAGGCAAGATATCATAATCATATTCATAGTCTTCCACACTCGCAAAGTTTAGATTTGCCTGCGAGTTTTGAGCTTGGCTAGGCAAGGGAGGATTTGGTTTATTGATGGGTTTGGACACATGAGCTTCGTAGTTATCATCTACATAGTCATAATAATCTACAGTGTCCCTCCTTGCTCCTGTATCACGTTTCAGTCTCTGTTTTTTATTTGCTAGAGCTGCAAGTTTCTTGAAATTTGTGTTTTTCTTTAGCTTGAAAGCTCGAGATGTTGTTCCCACATTCTTGGCAATTTGTCGTTTGCTTCTACTTTTATTTCTACTCCCAGTTCTTCTAAAGGAATGTTCTGGTGCAGAGAACAAATTACAGTCAACTTCCTTCATAGTGTCACAGTTCTGTTCTTGCTGATTGAAAATTGTACTTGAAGGACACACAAAAGATCCTTCGAGAGTGAGCAAACCGGCAATAGTTCGACAGAGATGGAAGACATGACATTGTGTCTCCACATCGGCATACAGACCATCCTTCGGTTTATCTGAACATGTGAACGAAGTCTCTGGTAAGTTGTTAATGTTGTTCTTATTCAAACTACTTACGCTTTTTGAAGTTTGTCGTTTGCTTCTATTTTTGGCACCTTGATGTTTACTGCCAGTTCTCCTGAAAGTGTGTTCAGGTGCAGAGTAAAGAGTACAGTCAACATCCTTAGTTGTGTCACAATTTTGTTCCCGCTGATTGAAAACTGTGCCTGGAGGACACACAAAGGATCCTTCCAGAGAGAGTACACCAGAAACTGTGCGGCAGAGATGAAAGACATGACACTGTGTCTCCACATCAGCATACAGGCCATCCTTGGGTTTGTTTGAACATGTGAACGAAGTCTCTGGCAAGTTGTCAATGCTATAATTTGGCTCACCATCTCCAGCTGTAACAACAATATTTTTATATGTGTAGTATTGCTTAGTACATACTGGACTGGTTTACATAAAATGGTTTTTAAAATCCATTCCATTTATGTTTGGTAAAACCTACAAATAATGAGCTACTTCCCAAATAAGGCATTTTTGACAATTATTTACCCAACCAAAAAATGCTGAAAAAACTTCCTCCTGATAAAAAAGTACAAAAGTATTGAGTGGGCAGGAAATCACTAAGTTTATACTATGCTATGGTCACAAGAGGATGTGATACCAGCATGTAGACACAAATGAGTTATTTAATAAACAAAATTGAAAATTCTTTCACAACAAAACTAGGCATTATGGAATCTTGAAATTGGAAATACAAGTTTCTCAGGATTTACAAATTTTATTTTGTTTACTACAATCTTTGGAATGAAAAAATGAACAATGTCTATAGTAATTAACACTATTATATGCGGGAATCACAGTGAAGTAATCAAATATTACAAAAAAGATTGCTATGGAGCACTCAACTTAACTAATTTACATGTACAGGGTGCGGCAGAAATAATTAGACGATGTTTATTCGCAAAATTTAAATAAAAACTCGCATTTATTTAGTAAACACATACATTACTGTAAAGTACACAGTCTACCATTACCTTAGCAAGTCAAGTTTTGAAGATAATCTCTTTCAGGTGAGCACCATTGTTCATCACACAAACCTCTGCACGTCGCCTTACACTGTTCATAGCTTTCCTCACCATATCCAGCGGAGTTTGTTCTATTGCGGTAGTGATGGAGTCCCTCAATTCCTGTAAGGTGTGAGGTCGTTCTGCATAGACTTCTTGCTTCAGATACCCCCACAAGAAGAAATCACACGCAGATAAATCAGGTGAGCGTGCAGGCCATGTAACATTGCCATTACGAGACATTACTCTCCCTGGGAACATTCGGTTAACAACTGCCATAGAAGCATTTGCTGTGTGTGATGTGGCACCATCTTGTTGGAACCATACAAGGTGTCTACGAAGCCGACGTCTACGCAGCTCTGGGTTCAAAAATGTATTCAGCATCGTCACATATCGAGGAGACGTCACAGTTACAGTGTTTCCTTCATCGTCCTCAAAAAAGTATGGTCCAATAATCCCATACCAACCAACACCACACCATACTGTAACCTTTGGGCTATGAAGTGGCATTTCATGTAAAACCTGTGGGTTGATGGGTGCCCAATATCTGCTGTTGTGCCTATTAACAGATCCATTGAGATGGAAATGTGCCTCGTCAGACATGAGTAGTTTCTGAAGAAACTGCGGGTCTTCATTATGCATTTCTAACACCCTCTCACAAAATTGTGTCCGTTGATTCAAGTCTTGAGGATGTAATTCATGTACCAGTTGAATTTTGAATGGGTGAAAGTGTAGATCCTCGCACAAAATCCGTCGGACACTTCTATCGGAAATGCCTAGTGCCGCAGAATGTCGTCGAGTGGAACGCCTAGGACTACGCAACAATGCCTCCCTTACTCTCTGTACATTTTCTGGAGTTCGCACGGCACGTGGACGACCTTCAGATTTCTTATTTGTGGCTGAAGCAGTTCCTCTGAATTGTTTTACCCAATTCAAAATGGTCTGTCGTGTTGGAACTTTTCCATTTCTTCCTAAGTTGAAATGTCTTCTGAATCCACGTTGCGTCAAAGTGGCGGAGTCGTTATTATTAAAAAAATATTCAACTGCGAAAGCGCGATGTGTACTCGACCAGCGATCCATGGCAAACTAAATGGTATGAATCACTTAACAAAACAAAACAATAATCAGAGCGCTACCTATCGGGATAAGTATTTGGCGGGAATTTTAAATCGTCTAACTATTTCTGCCGCACCCTGTACTTACACATGACGCGTTTCACAAGCAAGATGCAAGCAAGATGCTTGTGAAACGCGTCATGTGTAAGTACATGTAAATTGAGTTGAAGTTGAGTGCTCCATAGCAATCTTTTTTGTAATGTCTATAGTGTTATTAAATATACACAACACAGTGAAAAGGCAAAAAAGATGTGAAAGTTGGAAAAACATAATCCTCATCATCTGCAGCATTGCATGTGGATAACTCGTCATAGGATACAAAGGTTCTGTGTGAAAGGGGCTTTTTTTTCTCATGTAAGGATATTGAAATAATTTGTCAAAACATAAACAACATTCTGATGGACTTCCTCACTGAGAATGGATTTGCATTTCTAATAACATGATTCTATTCAGTAGGAATTTCCACGCTAAATCTACATAGAAAAGTAGCCACAAGATTATATTAAATTGTTCTTTCATACTGATTATTCTTGCATAGATAATACCATGAACGGTCTGGAATTTATCTTGAGAGAATCCAGACCTCAACTTGTATTTATTGTTAATATTTAGCAAATGCTCATAGAACTAAACATGAAAATAATCAACCACAGAAGTAAATAAAACTACATTATTTATGTCATTGTACGCAAGGTAGCCTATGGCAAAGCAACCAATATATCGATTGTCGTCAGTGGTGTAGGGAAGGGAGAGGTCCAGGGTGTCCGGACCCCTCTCGAAATCAAAACCTGAAATTTTATTCAAGTTATATAAGCTCCATTTTGTCAATTATTTAATTATTTTATTTAGTAATAAAATATTGAACTTGTAAATGTAAGCCTATTATTTCCACCGTTCCATGTATTATTTTGTTTCATATAAATAGTAGGCCTAGTAGGTATTATAAGATTTCTTGTTTAAGTTGGCATGTCTTAGAGAATAGTGTTTGATCAGAGAAGCTACAGATATGAAGATGTGTCAGTGTTCAGACCTTGTGAATTTACATAAAAAACAAGGGAATGAAGGTGATAAAAGTGATAAAAATAAAATGATAAAATCATGACAGTCACTTGTGATTGGTTGAATTTCTATGTATTCTAATATCATATTGTCACTTATTCATGGGCTAAATAGAGTAGAATGTTGCTGCAAATGTAGTGCGAAGAAGAAGAAGAAGAAGAAGAAGAAGAAGAAGAAGAAGAAGAAGAAGAAGAAGAAGAAGAAGAAGAAGAAGAAGAAGAAGAAGAAGAAGAAGAAGAAGAAGAAGAAGAAGAAGAAAATTGTGATTCTGAAAGTAATTCACTATTGTCTTAATTTACTTAAAACATGCCAACATTAAATTTAAAAAAATTATGAAGTAAAATTCATTTAGAAAAAATAAAATCATCTTCTAAAACAGATGCCATTTAATGTCAACCTTAAGTACCAATATAGAACAAATGCATGAAAAAATTCATGAGAAATATCATCAATATCATAAAAGACAAATTCGTTCTTTAGTACCTATGGTTACAATGGGTCGTTGGTGTCAGAAGTATGAATCCAGTCCAGTTAGAAGTAAAAGTCGGCATGTTACAGTTGAAATCACTGGTCACTGGTCTCTGGTCTCAAAGTCATTTCTGAAATAATCCCTTTCAGTCAAGAACTATTGTGAAATGTTGTTTTGTACAGTAAGGACAACACAATTCAGCAGGCAGGATATTTTGTAGGTTCAGTAATAAATCAAGGTGCATGCTCAGTCAAAAAAGGCATAAGGTCACAAGTGTATTGATATTTCTACATGGAATTAATACAATTCCATGTATTTTATTATTGAGGAGCATAAGGTCAATATTTACTTGTATGTGCTTTAAGTCAAATAGACATTGCACTTAATACGTGACTTAAAGCACATAGAAGTAAATATTGACCTTATGCTCCTCAGTCAGTAAGACAAAAATGTACTGAAGAGACTATAAAAAATATACGAAATCAGACAAGAATTTCAGCTGCCTCTTAAGGATTAATCAAAACTTCATGTACATGGAACATTAAAATACCAAGTAACTACATTAAGGACCTATCATAAGTGAGAGAGAGGAAGAGATAGAAAGGGAGACAGGAAGATAGAGATGAGAAGGGGCAGAGAGGTCAGAACGGTGGAAAGAGAATGGGAAGTCAGTGAGGTGGGGGGGAATGCAGAGATCAGAACTGGACACATGGAGAAATGAACGTAATAGGAAGGGGGGCAGAGAAAGAGTATGGGAAATAAAACTTGAAATTACTATTATTTATTTTGAGGAGGCATGTAAGATAGGATATTTTTTATGAGAATTTTAGTGAGAACCATTATCATCTAAAATCAAATTTCACCTGACTGCAGTTACTTTACAGCGGACATTGTTTAGTTATGTTTGTTAAAACGTTGATAAAATTAGAAAACATTTGTAAAAAGTTAGTGATAGTGTTGTTACATACCTTTTGGTGCTTTCCTTTTGGTTCTAACTTTCTTCGCTTCAAATCCAATATCATATTTGGATACATCATCTGGAAAATAGATTAAGAACATCATAATTATAAATATGCAATGCCAATTAATCATCTAGCTGAATAACCCATCAAACATTACCATACTGTAAAGCTTTCTGATTAACTAAACAAACTAAACTCCATCCCCTAAGAATATTGTATTAATAAACACAAACATTATTTTATGTGTCTGTGGTATCTATATTGAAGGTTCACTGAATAAATCTGTTCATCAGCTGAGGACATAGGTGCCGCTTTAGAGGGGGGGCTTTGCATTTTCACCACCCTCAAAATAATTAGTGGGGGTGCCATGCACCTCGAGTAATAATTATTATATACCGTATTTTCTGGCATATAAGATGTGCATTTTTTCTTTGAAAATAGGTCTGAAAAACAGGGTGTGTCTTATACGTCGATACTCAGTTTTTTATTACATTCACTTTTGGAAATTTCCTCTATTTGGAGTTATGCAATTTTTTTTCTTGTTTCCTTGCAGAGTGTGGGAATACCGTATATATACTTGAATACTACCCACATATTTTTTTTCAAAAATCACGAACAAAAAATTGGGGTGCGGGTATTATTTGAATCTTGACTCCTCTTATCTGAATTTTGATGATTGTTTACCATATCGGCTCATTATAGCATGTTGCTTTGTAGTAGCATAACAGTAACAAAGCTGTAATGAAAGGAAAATGAAACAAAGAATGCACATGGTCCACATAGAGACGCCAAGCAAACATTGTAGTTCAATTCGGGAAAAGTTCGGTAAAGTTCGGCGAATTTCCAAACTACTTTGATCTTGGGTCGGACCGGATTGGATGCAAGTAATCGCGTGTGATTCCCGCTGAATGAAGTGTTGTTGTTGTTGAGGGTTGACGCTGCGTGTATGATACGGCGAGATTTCGGTGAGCTGTTACCATGCATGTTATTTTTATAAGTACCTTTTAGCCTACCATATTTAATTCTTTTATGGTTTGAAACATTAATTATCACTGTTTAATTAAGAATAAAACTGGCAAAATAATTTTATATGTGGATCTATAGATTTATCAGTAATAAAGTTTTATCCTTCAAAAATGTGTATAAAAAAGGGGGTGCATCTTATAGGCCGGCAAATATGGTACATACTTAGCAAAAATGGCCACTTTTTTTGGACCAATATTTTAAGATTTTATTAATCATCAAGATAAGTGGTAATGTGGTTAATAATGCAACATTGTTGATTAAACAGACTCTGAAAAATGTGTTTATGTTTATCAATTAGTAATGTCATTTGCTATAATGAGGAAGGGCTTTCAACATAATATATTAAACTTTTCGGAGAGAGCACCCTCAGCAAGTTTTATAAGTCAGCACCTGTGCCTGAGGGCATAGTTATTAGAATGGGAAAATATCTCTCTAACAGATATATATTCTTGCATGTGAGGGCATGGGCAGACTGGCCCCCACCACTCCACAAATTCATATGAATTAATGATTTTCAATGACAAGCTGAACAAAGCGAAATTCAGTACTTACTTATGAACTAATAAAAAGTTGACTTTATTTTATTAAATAGAAATGTAATTATAATTTTAAACTAGTAATTTAATTTCAACTAGTTTCAACTGATTAAGCTCTATAAAAATAAGTTAGCAACCATTTTAATAACCTATGTTTTTCTTCAAACTACCAGATGTTTGAAAAAAGTATACATATGGCAATGTTACTTGAAATTTTCTTACATTTAATTTTGCAAAAAATAACAATTGTTTGATAAATATATTTATCCAAAAATAGAATAGTTACTTAACACATCAAAAACATTTTAATACAAGAACAAATTAATTTGTTTCAAAAGTTGTTCAATGTAAAATTACTATATGGTAGGGTTAGAACACTGAATAACGTTGCAGACCTTAAAGGCACAGCTTAAAGCACTGAAGTATAGACCATATATTAAATCTTCCCCCCCCCCTTAGTATATATATGGCTTATAAAATTGCAAATTACTACACAGAACCCCCAATCTTTTAAAACATGTTAAGATCATTTTAAAATGTTTATCAAGCAATTAAATTTATAAATTAAAACCTTAAAGCTTTAATATACAAAAATGATCATCTGATCACTTCAAGAGGTAGTTAAATAGATAATATAACATATAACATTAAACCACAGCTGCTCACAGTGCAGCATCTTGCAATCAAAATACAGTGAACACAGATAATGTTATCAGTCAGGTAATATTATAATTTTTATGAAGTCCCATATAGATTAATACTGATACATTGAAAAAATACTGTTTGGTTATGTTATCACATTTTCCTTTTCAGGGCTTTATATCCAAGTATTGTATGCCATTCAAAATTTCGTTTTCAAGGGTTTCATTTCTAGCTGAACTGTATTGTGTTGTATTGGAAGTGTTCCCTGTTCACACGATGACCAGTTTGAGGGGGTGGCATTCCCTAACATTCTTTTTCAAGCAACAAAACATGTTTCACCCCTCAGTTAAGCTGTTGCTTTTGATTTATTACAATAACAGTGTTAACGTGCCATGATGGCTAGTGTAAAATGAAAAGACTTGAACAGACAGGCGTTAGATGTTTTGCTACGTGGTGTTCACCACAGATCAGTAGACTTCCAAAAACACATGTAACTCGTAACTGAGTATGTAGCGTTGGTTAGTGAACTAAAGGAAAACAACAACTAAAAACTTTGTTACTGGTTGAAAACATAGCTGCTTGCAATCTATTACTGTATTGAATGGTTCAATGATTCACAGTTACATATTATCGTATGAATAAATAGCTTTTAATTCAGTTTTTGTAGTGTATTATCTTATAGCCTATATGAATCAATAACCTTCAATTAATTCTGTCTGCTATTGTTATTAATCAGTTAATGTTATCAGATTAGCTGTGTCCCAAAGTGATCACAATAATTGGTGTGCACTGTACATATATTTAAATAATGCAAAGTTTTAAAAAGAGAGGCATTTTAAAGTTTTTAAGAATTAGTGCTTCTAACACTGAGACAGTCGAGAGCCTACTCAATTTATAGCCCATAACAATTGCAGATTCTGAAAGTTTTTAAGTTTTTCACATTTTTCATCTGTTTCAACAAACTAGGTTCATGCCAGTATGGTATTAATCACTGAACAATTAAAGAAAAACAAACAAAATAGCTATTCGTTTAACAAGTACATAAAGCAAGGCTTTAGTGGACAAATCTAGTATTTTGGACAAGGAGTACCCGTCATAACAGCTGTCTAAAAATAGTGTATGACACACATGGTAAAATGATTTTATTTTGCTTTTGGGATAGTTTCACTCGCCCTCACAGGCTCATTTTACAAACATACCTCCTGTTTTTACCACTTGGATCATAAATAACTATTTTCAACTTGACCATTCTACTGGTGTTTAAATATTTTAGACAAATGTAGTTTGAAATACTCCAGGGGCAGTTCACATACCAAAATAAAGTACTGTATTTATGGACCATAAGACGCACCTTAATTTTAGGATGGAAGTTTAAAGGAAAATAAATTTAATGTGATTCTAAACGAAATATTTTGAAGGGAATAATATACTTCATTACATAAATGATAACCTTGTACAATGGAATTGGTGCAAATCACTTCTAACTTAAAACCTGCATTGTACGAAAATCTCTTCTGTACAGGTGGCATCGCGCAAATTTTAACAACTGAACTGATTTCTCATGAAAGACCGAAAATACTTTTACACCCTCCAACCCTCAATTCAGCATACGTTAAGTGTAACAGGACAAGACTGTTTAGAGGTCATTGTATTCATTTAAACCACCCAGCGAAGACACTCCTTTTGTATAAAAGAGCTCAACATTCCTTTCTTTTTGCATTGTATACCCTCATTTTACGATTGTGACAAGTGCACTGAAGTAGGCCTACAGTCTGCCAAAATATGTAACAATTTTATCGTTTAAAACACCTTGTTTATAACTATGGTATTCCGGCAATATTTACCATAATTTTAATTTTTTAATGTACTTCAGACCATTAGACGCACACAACTTTCAAGGCTCTGTTTTCAAAGTAAAAAAGTGCGTCTTATGGTCCGTAAAATACGGTAATGAGTGTTGCTATAAGTTTACTAAAACAGTTAAAATTTTCTTAAACTTACTAATGGATGTGAGGATATCATGTTTTTACCTTCAGGATAGAGTTTGAAGTGATTGTTCAAGTGATAGAGCGATGCTGAAGCGCTGCAGTCCACTGAATCTTTCACCTGACAAGTTCGACTTTTCTGGTTGAATCTTGTGCCTGGCCCACAAAGGAATTTATTGTCTGTGATCCTGTAACATAATGACTTAAATTGTTATATGTAATTGAATATTTTCGGACATGTTTTATTACACAAACGATTAAGGATTGTTTCTATATTCTTATGCAACCAACCATCATATCTATTTATTTATTTATTTATTTATTTATTTATGTCCACGTGATCATTAAAATGATATGGGACTTGGTATGTACAAAATATGTGACGGTATATACAATACATATAGCATGGACGTACGGTGAAATTTTGTTCGGAAGGGGTTCAATGTAAAGTCGTCTCGGCTCCATGTCGTTGCACACATTGTGAATTATTACTTTTTAAAATTACTAAACAGTTGTACTGTGATAATTAATACACTGTAATAAATTAATATGCAGCTCAGTCTTTGAAACTATTTTTCTTGATATTTCTATCCATTTCTCGTTTAAGCTAGACTCTATAAATAAAAACTTTCTTTTGAAAAATTATAATAATACTGTATGGTGCAAAGGGCACGTTTTAAAAGTCATCTGTAAATCCACCGGTAGAAAAGCCCGATTAATGCCGATTACTCCATGATAATTTTGTGATGATTTCGTGATTACTGTTGACTTTACAAACAGGTTGATGGATTTCGGTGGGCGTATTCGAGTTGTCATTTGACAGATTGCAAAGGGATTTTTGTTTAATAGTAACACATCACTGTTATTAAGCTGAAAACTATAAACACCACGAGCTTTTGAAATTTGAATCTTAAATAAATTACGATAAATCTTAAATAATGCTTTGATATGTACGAAATTGTAAAATGTGTAACAACCGAATCACAGTTTCTTTTTTTTAACTTCGTTCCATGATTTATCATTTTCAAAATATTGCAGATATTTCGGGAGGGGTTTCAACCCCCTGAACCCCCCTTACCGTACGCCCATGACATATAGGATACAAATAGTACACAGGAACAGATCTAACAATATAGGTTGCACATAAATCAAATAGATACAATGTAGATAACACATCAATTATAAAACATTCAGTGTACATTCAAGTAATTTACATTATTATAATTAACTTATTATGTCCTCTCCAAGCATTTAAGACCATTTTAAATTGAGTATAGGTTAATATGTAAAAATTCTTCAATTTTATACATTGGGTTAGATGTAAGCCAATTTTTTAGTCTTTTTTTAAAACATTTAGAAGGTAAGTTGATGGTATTTTTCTGGCAAGGCATTGAACAGTTTGATGCCTACATATTCAAAATTTGCTGCTGTCTTACTTAATCTATGTTGAGGAAGACCTATTAGATGTGCGTGACGAGTCTTATGAGAATGTATATTCGATCTTGATATTACCCTATTGTGATTATTTTTTACATGTATAAGTAGTTAAAAAATGTAGAGGTTAACAACTGTCACGATCTTTAACTTTTTAAATAATGGTTTACATGGTGCATATATGTCGGCATTAGATATAACTCTCTTCTTACAACTCTCTTTTGAAGTTTTAGAATTTGGTCAATTTGATTACTGTTTCCCCATAATATGATCCCATAATTTATAATACTATGAAAGTAGGAAAAGTATGACATTCGTACGTACTGAACCGGTAATATAAATTTCAAGTTACTCAGTAAGAAAATGACTCTACTGAGTCGTTTGCTGAGATTAGCAATAGTCGTTTGCTGAGATTAGCAATCACTGGATCACTGGATATTACCAGCATAATGACAATTATCTGAAGTAGGAAATGACTACAGATTTATAATCAGGTGAAACCCACTTTATAATGCATTAGTAGGAACTCACAAGTTGAAATTTACAACCTATTTAGCCTATTGCTGAGTCTGTTCGGTGCAGACTGTTACTAAAAATGCAAAAGTTCCTTGAGATTATACAGAGTAATTAAAACAGAGTGGGGAAGGGAGAAATATGTGGATTGTTGTGATAAGCAAGGAAGAGAGGGTTATGCATGGATGAAAACAGGGGTGATATATCTGAAAGGGCTAAGGAAGGACAGAGAGGAAGGTTGTGTAGCCTACTATGTAGTAAAGAGGAAGGAATATCACACTACTTAACGGAATGTGAAGGGGTAAGACGGTGGAGGGAAGAAATCTGGGAGACAAAGTGGGATAAATTTCATAATGAGATAATAACCATCAAGATGTTGAATTTCAGAGGAGAAGAAAAGACAAGGAATATAGGGGAATATTTAGGAAAAATGAGAGAGAAGTGGATGAGAAAAATTAGGAAATAGATCAAGAGTAAAATAATCTCCATTCCCAGGGGTATGAGGGGATTCTTAGTGGGTAGTGCTAGACTTATAAATAAGAGATGTTTAAAGTGGATGTAGATAACTATGTATGCAAAAGCATGTGTAAATAAAATTCTATTCAATTAAAAATGCTATATTTTGAAAAGTATCCAACATTCATTATTCCATTATTCAGTTTTTCAGAACATGCTCAGAATGATATTGATCTCCTTCCAGAAACTTGGTGGAGATTGGGAATTTTGAAATTAAGAAGTATAAAAGGTACAATGTAATGCCAGTTATTCAAACTAATTGGGACTGAGGGTGTTTGGCTTTTCGATTTGTTTGGATTATCGAATATATATAAAATAACACCTTAAAACTTGGAAAAAAGTATAATAATAGAAACAAACATCAGTAACAATAGTTACATGGAAATAATTACTGTTTTTCCCTGCACCAATTCCGAATTCTGTTTCTTTCCTAAACTGATTTTAAGTACATTCGTAACTTCCTCAGACAGCAGACTGATGCTGTACTTTGAAATCCACACCAACTGATCATTTCCCAACCTCCACCTATTAATACTTTCTTGTAGTTTCATGCTAAGTATTGTAACCTTTAAAGTAGGCCTACTATATTGAACTCCAAGACAAGTTGAAAGTACTTTAGTATATGACATAGTATAAATAGGTAACTGTCGTAATTTTTGCTAATCTAAACTGCTGGACCCGTGATATGATGGTAGTTTCTCTGAAACAATGTAAATATTATATGATCATTTAACCCTTTCACTGCTATCGACGGAGCAGTTCTGGTGTGACAGGGTGTCCACCAAGTAATGCTGAAGAAATTCCCGACTTATTCCCTAATTTTCAATGATCATTACAGAAATTCCCGACCAAAATATGATTACGAAGCACTTTCTAATAACTGTGTAAGAAAAATCATAGGATTATACATACTTTAAATAAGAAAAAGAAGATAAGAAGGAAGAAATTTTTGGCAGGAAAAGTTTATCTTCAAGAGCAGTTGAGGTTTATTGGAAGCTGGCAGAAGGTAAAATTGTATTCATTCTCACCTGTTTTATGTGTGCCACAAATTTTTCGAATTTCCCCGGATATTTTAACAAATTCATTGACTTTTCCCGGATTTTCCCGACCATACGAAATTCCCGGCCTTTTCCCGGATTCCCGGATTTTCCCGACCAGTGGACACCCTGTGTGAAGAATGGCACTTACGTGTGCTATCGACGGAGCAGTTCCGGCCACGAATTTGGTGCTATGAATGAGACAATTGCGCATGGAATGGAATTTTTTAACACAGTTTCAATGAAAGGATAGTGTCCTGCCATCTCTTGGGGTTAGATAGAACTAAATTTCATTGCTTTCCGTGCCCTGTGGTGCAATCTGTAGACGAAAATGTGATGCCTTGGACAATGTTGTGAGCATAGCCAAGCCAATGAACTGAAAAGTCATGTGACATGCGGGGAATCACATCAAGACCATTATATGTTCAATTAAAACACAGTCATGGCTTCCACGAGCAAGGAAAGGCGTTTCTTATGAGATGATGAAATTCTGGCGTATTTTTAAACTGCCTTCTGATTTTTCGGATTTATCGGAGTGACAGTGAAAATATCTCAGCAAGGAGGATATGTCAGCTTGCCAATATCTCAGCAGTGAAAGGGTTAATTGATATCACAAGGATCTAGAAAATGTGAAAATAAGTAAATAATAAACAAATAAAAAAGGAGGTTGTTTGGATAATTGACAGTCTGGATTACAGACATTCTATTGTAATGCTAGAAAAGGACTTTTCTCACTGCAAAAATGAAGAGGATGTATTTCATATTGGATTAGAATATATAGTAACAAATTGTTGGAAAGATATTTCAATTTATAATAAAAAATTTCAGCATTTGATTTCTGCATGGTAATATTAATAGCTTAAGGCTTCTTACCCCTACACTAAAACAAGAAGTGGAATGTTAAAAAATCATAATGGAGATGCAGTATGTCACTTTGGAAATAACCTAGGGTGACCGTATGTCCAATTCAGAAGGAACATTTCCACTTTTTAGATGTGTCCCTGCTGTCCCATCGGTATTCCAAGGAAGATGCAATTGTCCAGTTTTATAAAAATCTATGAACAAGCTTGAGAATAGAACATATCCATTTAAAGATAATCTGTAGACCTTACTAGATTTTCTGCTGATTTAACTGTATAGATGTTTGAAAGATATGCTATCCACAGACAGACAAATCAAACCATGATAAACTTCAGTATGGACACAAATATATAAATTTTTCTGAAAATGATTCTTTTCTTTAACGCAGGGCTCCTCAAAATATGCATGTCCACTGACTGTACAAAAATAATTTCCTGTCTCTCAATTATTACAATTATTACAATTATTACAATATTACATACTTGGATATAAAAAGAGAATACTTACCTTCCATGTCTACCCAGTGAGCAGATGTGAAACAGTTGACAGTCGACTTCCAAGTCAGCATAATAGCCTCCTGGAATCTTATCAGCACAAGTGAAGCTTGTCTCTGGTAACTGTGGTGGTGGAGCGAAAGTGGTTGTAGTGCCATTCAGAGCAGCAACAGCAGCTTCAGTAACCTCCTCTTCTCTCTGAACTGGCAATTTGGTTCGAGTGCCTCTTGTCTCTCCCTGAGGTATATGTAAAGCTGAAGCACCTACATTTCTTCCCCTTCCTCCTCGGGTAGAAGTCCTTGGTTGAGATCTAGATAAAGGCTTTTCAGTGAATTCAGAATCAACTCTCCTGCTAGCAGGCCTCATGAGATCTTGATTAAGACTTTCTTGTATTCTCTGGCGACTTCTATGCCTACTTCTTCCAGCAGTGTGTTCAGTTACAGTTGGTACTTCTTGTTGCACAGATATATAACTTCTTGCAGAATCTCTCCTAGTTTCATCTCTACTGTGGAGATTTGCTGAAGGTATGTTCCTACCAAACTCCTGCAGATTTTCCTGGTATACTGCAGGAATACGAGTGTTATCCTTCGGCAAATGGTGAGGAACATCTCTAGGTCTAAACGTTGTTGGGGACACTGACAGTTGTGAGTTACCTAAGTTAGAGGGTTCTCTGTCTGAAGAAAACTGATTGTTTCTTTCTGCGGAATTTGGTTTATGTGGTCTCCTAACCATTATAACCTTCCTCCTATGTTCCTGCAGGTGGGAAACTCCTACAGGAGACTCTAATATGGCACTGTCTGAAGCTGAACTATGCATTGGAGCAAACTGTGGAACCTGTTGTGGTACATCTGGTAACAGTGTTGTTGCTTCAGGAGTATAGGATTCAAATGACTGAGCCCTTGCTCTAGAGGCTACCTGTTTAGATGGATCATTAACTAATATCCTCCTTGATATAGGCTCTCGTCTAGCGTTTCCTCTAGGTGCATTTTGACGACTTGATTCCTCCACGTGCTCCCGGGCTCTGTTTCTGTATTTTCCCTCTCCAGTGCCAAATACTTCGGTTGGCAAACCAACCTGCGGTGATCGCTCAATTCTCAGGAACTGAGAACCTGTTGCATATGCCACATCTTCAACTTGTTTCATAAGCCATCGTTTCTTCCTTCCTGAAGGTGAAGGACTCTTAAGTTGTGTTGAAGGCTTTGAAATTTTTGGCACATCTCTGAAGAAAGGATCTGAAGATACATCACCCTCCTGATATTCATCATATGTTCCAGAGGGAGTAGTTTCAGAAAATATCTGAACAGAAGATACAGCAGTGTTGTTACCAAGTACTGTTCCTTTAGGAGTGCTTCCAATGCTTGATGTTAGAGATATCACTGGGGATATGTTAGCACCTTTGTCCCTGGAGTTGCCTTTTACACCGGAGCTACTGGAAGTGCTACTTGTGGTTGCTATAACTGCAATAGAGGGAGTTGTGAAGAGCTGATGTCCTTGGCGGTTATTGTTATTGTTTGAGTTAAACTGGAATGTGAGAGGGTTTTGAGAGAGCTGAATTGTTTGAGTCAAGAAACCACCATTATTAGCAATATTTGACCTTATCTGTTGAACTATAGGATTCGCTGGAGGAACTTGATGTGCATTTGTCTGCTGAGGGAAGGGTGATTTGCTGGGAGCTTGCTGTGTTGGTGCAGGCTGTGGACCAATGCCGCGAAGAGCAAATGGTTCGATGTTCTGAGAGTGGATTGTAGTTGAATAAGAAGAGGGAGTTTTGGTAGTGAAGAAAATTGGAGGACGTCTTGTCGTTGATGAGAATAGGAACTGATTTCTGTTTTCCGAATTTGAAATAGGTTTGAAGCCATGGTGCTGCTTGTTTTCGCCTTCTCGTTGCTGATTTAGTATCAACTGTGTGTTGAGCTGGTGTTTTGAGTGAGCATTAGTGTTCTTAGCACTGGCTGGAGTTGAATGATAGCTATGGCCATAAAGATGTGGCAATTGTGTTGAGGTTGATGGTGTTTTAGGAGGTTGAAATCCTTGCTGTTGTCTGTTTGCCTGATTCAGGATAAATCCACTTTCCCCAGTGCCTTGAACATTTACATTAGGATGCAGAATGCCATGCAGTTCAGGTCCAATTGGCCTATTTTGGCTGCTGATTGTGGTTACAGGATACCTGTGACTTGGACCAGGATGGTCAGTGATTACTTCGTCTTCCTCCTCCTCCTCCTCCTCCTCTTCATCATATTGATTCTCAGCTTCTGCATTGGTGTTTGCAGATGAGAATGCATTGTTAATGGCAAGGAAAGTTGCTATGGAGGATGGTGTAGATGAGTGGAAGTGAGATATGTGCTGATTTGGCTTATAAGGACGAACTGTTGTGGTGGGGACAAATGGATGGACAGGGGATTTGACTGTAGTGGTAGATGGAGGATGTGGTGTGAGAGGTGCAGAACTGGGTGTTGGTGTGGTAAGAGGTCTCACAGTAGAAGTCTTTTGTTTTGAACTTGTTCCATCGTTTGTTTCTGCATTCTCTTGTGATTCACCATTGTCGCTGTCATCTTCTTCTTCTGGGAAACTGAAAATCCAGAACGAATCTGTTAACAATAATAAAAATAAAGTTTAAAAACACTTATGCACCACTATTTTTATTATTCAGTTGTGCCACGGTTTTTAATAACTTCGCATTCATACTAATGAATCTGTTAACAATTCTTCATGCTGTGTTATTACACTTGTTGTAAGACACGATCGAAAACGGGAAAATTATAGCATTATCTATTATTGTTGTACTATTGTTTGTTTAACTGTTCATTTCAGAACAAAACTCCAACACCTTTGTAGTGTCTTTGTGAAATCTGGTAGACATGTTTACTTGGCACTTTAGTTGTGCTGTAAAAGGGGAAGGGGTTTAACCTAACTGGGAAGAAATTTAAGGATTATATCTAAAACAAAATGTTATTTTCAATATCATACAATTGGCTAGTCAATAAGACCCAAAAACATCATACTTCAGAAATAATTAGGATAAATATGACTGTCATTGTGGGACAAGTTCATGCAACCTATCCAAGAAACATTACGTACCAGGATAACATGCCAAGTTTGACAGGAATGCACAAGAGCTATTCCTACAAAGTAACTGTGTTGGGACTAGTTGTTATAAGTCGTCTGAATCAAGGTATATTTTATAAATGTAGTGAGAAGTTACCCGTACGTTATAAAGTGGATGAAGTGTTCAAGTAGTCTGTAAATTACCACACCAGGACATGTAACATGTCTGCAGTAATTACAGTGCAATACATATTGTGTTAATTTAACCCCACAGCCATTTCATAAAATATGGGAATCTTTCCCTCAAAGAGAGAAGTTATAAAATTATTGTAATTGGGTGGTCAAAAATAAGTTTAAAACCTCAAATTCTCTGAATATCAAGGACTTAGGTTATCTGAAGTGGTTTCATGTGTAAAATTTACTTATTTATTGCATTGAGTTACTTTTTTTGCCATTTTTAGCATGATTTTAACACTCTTTAATACCAAGTAGTCAAGAGTAATCAGCTATGTCCATTTTCATTTGAGAAAATATACATCTTAAGGTACAATTTGGTACAAGATTAACTTAAAAAAATATATGTGGTTAATTACTATGTAAAATAACAAACAAGGGAATTTTTGTCCCACCCGTAACAGTGATAGTTTTGTTAAATTATTATTGATGAGTTAAATAAATGTTCTGACAACCTGGAAACGGTTTATAATTTGTATTTAATCCCTCATACCTCCATTAATAACAACATTAAAACCCTAACAGTAATAGCAGAACAGAAAATGAACTTTTGTTTTGCATCATTAAAATTAGTGTCCAAATTATGTCCCACCCGTAACAGATTTTGAGAAACAAATTTAAAATATTTAAAATAAATTTTAAATAATGCTTTGCATGTAGTGTGGAGGAGAAGGCATTGTAAATTTTACAGAATGTGAAGAACCAATTCTAGTTTATTGTTTAAGATATGTAATAAACAAAAATAGTTTTTATAATTTGCTAGAATGTCCCACCCGTAATTATGAAATGGCTGCCCAGTGCATCATTAATCAAAGCAGCATCCTTAATACTTCAGCTAAATATTTACTCTACATAGTATCCTAGTGGCTATAAATAGTAGAAGAGGCAAACATTATTCTACATCAGTGGGCTTCAACCTGCAGCCCATGGCTTAGTTTTTAACTAGAATGCGGCAAGAAGGTTGTTGAATTTCTTCCCTATCGTTAAGCCAATACTGACAATTTAATGACAAAAAAAGTGTCAGATCTCACATTAAATTCAAGAATGTTACTGTACTTTATGTTATTCATTAACATTGCAAAGTGGAAAACTAAATATAAAACACACTCACGTATAATGTTATATATAATATAAGCCTACATATACAAGTTATTGTAATACAATTATGATATAAGAGTATGATTACTTCCACAAAGTCTCTGGCCTTGAAGACTTACCCAGCTAGCGAGCTTCTAGTTATGTCTCGTTACCAGCTTGTGCAAACTCGCATGCGCGTAAGATCACTTTGCTGCTGTTGAGCACAGAGTGAAGATCACGCAGCACGTTGCCATTCGTAGAAAATACTATAATAGTTTAGTTGAAGGATAATGCTGCAGCAAGACAGAGACAGGCAACATGTGGAGTGGGATAGAAGAGCTGAGCCAATCAGGGTGCAGCTACCTCCCCTAGAAAGGAACTCTAGGAATGGTGACACTCGCTCCTAAGGTATATACGTAAAAACCCAGAGACTTTGTGGAAGTAATCGTAGGCCTACTCTATTTGTGCTACATATCATGTTATTAATAAATCAATGGGACCCGCTGGTCTTTCACCAAAAAAATAAAATGGGCCTCTTAATTTTAAATGAAGACCACTGCTGTAAAGCATCCTTCTTCATATTGATGTCCATCTGAACAGAAAATAGCTGTTGGAAAGCAAAAATTAACTGGCAATGAATTGTGCATCAGTCACATGATCCAGAAACAAGGATGGGATTGTAAACTTGATGGTGATCAACACTAATGTCACTGTTTCTAACCTAACTGCCACCAACCTAGCTCACATGTCACTAACATTAATATAAACATTCCTAACCTGACTGCAACAAACCTAGCCCTACTTGTCACAAACACTAATGTCACTATTTTTAACCTAACTGCCATTTATCTAGAATTGGAACTTGGTATGTAGTGTGTGGCAAAAGTGTGCGTAGTGCATAACGAAAGAAACTAAACCCATGCAATGTTAAAAAACTGTATGTAATTCAAAATGTTGATTGGTTGGTATATAGTTATTTAACGATGGGGATGAAGTGCAATTTAGGCCTGTGACTGTCGCTGGTGTGCTGGAATTGTGTCCCGCAGGAGTTCTTTTACATGCCAGTAAATCTACTGACATGGGTCTGTCACATTTATGCACACATAAATGCCAGGATCGAACCTGCAACCTTCAGCACAGAAAGTCAATGCAATACTAAATGCGCTACCCTGGCCAATCCAAAATGTTGAATTATTCAATATTTTAGTGGTCACTTCAGCTCAAGTTAACCAAATTCAACTGAACATTCAATAAAGAAATAATTCTGGTCACAGTATGCCTACCTCAGAGCTGCATTGTTCCCGTAGAGTTCCAAGTTCAGGTCATAGAAGCCCTCAGTCTTACTGCAGTCCACCTCATCCACACGTTCACACACTCTTGTCTCCTGGTCAAACACTGTGCCATTCAGACACAGGAATTTGATATCTGTTACCTCACCTAAAAAACAATAAGATACAAGTGTTAAGTTACCAGTAGTTCTCAACATTTAGATAAGTAGGGACCTGGAAATTTTACAGCTCACAAGAATTTCTAACTGCTGTTAATGCACAATTGCAAGATTAACCTAACCTTCCAAACAATGGAAGTAGATAGAAAATACTGATATTGTTCACAACACTTTGTTATACGCTCTAAAGTGACCGTATTTCTGGGAGTACAAGGTGGGGCTAATTGAATAAATATTTTCCAAGCAGAATGCTGCAATGCTCACTAATTGTACATTATTAAAATCTTACAATTAACTGAATAAAATACATGATAATGTAACAAACTAAAACAAAGTTACATTCAGTTACCCGACAAAAATATACTTAACGGTTACTAAACAGGGCACAATGCTTATTATCAATATCAACTTTTTTGAACTCTCGGTTTTTAATTCCGAATGTATTTGGTTCCGTAAAAGTGTGATACCCTTTAAGAAATCATTGAATTCTGAACTATATTTCAAATTAACTGGCACCATCAATATTGGTTTTAGAGTTTAATTTATTTTGAGTCCCCCCAGCTGTAATTGCCTTAATCTTCAAAGAAAACACTGTTTTATTTGCATCCGAAAGACATAAGACAAATTCCAAAATCCTTGAAATATTTTCGTGTGATATCTGTTTGGATGTGAAGCGCTGGACATTTTTGTACTAAATGTATAAATTTTTGAACAAATCCAGTCCTGTAATAGCAACTTTGGTACAGGTATTATTGAAGTTCTCGAATTTGAATGCATCACGCATCATCAAGTAGGTGTGTGAACGCATTCCATAATAAGGCGCAATATGGTATGACTTTTGAAGCAACTGAACTGACTTCATGGCAGACATTTCTAGAAAAATTATATGATGGAACCTCAAATGACAGCGAATTCTATTTGGTTTGTAAAAATGGAACATTAGGTGCCATGGCAGAACCCAATGGTGACAAGGGGACTTGAATCAAAAAATCGGAACTGGCCTGGCCAAATTGGGATGTCTGGTCATTTTAGTTAAACTAACCTTCCAAACAATGGATTTAGCATAATTGATGAATTTCATGTTTGTATGTGGTAAATACTTAAATGTATACTTAAAATGTACCACCTTATAGGCCTACCACAAAATTATTACTAGTTTAGTACTCAAGGTGGTTGGATGTTAAAGTACGTCTACCTATACTCCCCAGGACTGAAGTGGCATAGTTATGTGCCGAAATGCGCATCTCCTCTAAGAGAATTATAGCCAGATTGTTGAATGATACACAGCTACTATGTGCTATCAACATCCACCATCAATTCAACTGCCAGTTTTTAAAAATATCTAGTAAACAAAATAGGCACTGTAGTATTTAACTTAATGTTTGCACAGTTTTTAATTCCAACAATGACATAAATGGTGATTTTAATAGAACTACAAGGGAAATATTTATATATTACTAGCGTGTGCCCGCGGCTTCGCACGCGATAATTATTTCAAAAATTAAAAATTAAGAGCATAATAGTTAAATCATTATATTTATTAACACCAAAATCACGTGGACTACATACCACGATTAGATAGCGTCGCCTGGTAAAAGCGACCTCAGATTCGAGTTCCCTGGCCCAGAAAACCCCTGCATAGTGAGTTTCGTCCAAGTCGAACAATGTTTGACCATATTTAGGCCTATATTGAATATCCCTCTTCCGTGTAGGTTGAAAATTTCATACGTCTGTGGGACTTGATATTCTAAACAAATGAATCGTCAAGGATGGACCTACAAAATCAAGCGATCGCCCGCGATAATTATTTCAGAAATTAAAAATTAAGAGCATAATAGTTAAATCATTATATTTATTAACACCTAAATCACGTGAATTACATACCACGATTAGATAGCGTCGCCTGGTAAAAGCGACCTCAGATTCGAGGTACTTGGCCAGAAAACCCCTGTATAGTGAGTTTCGTCCAAATCGAACAACGTTTGACCCCATTTAGGCGTCGCGTGGTAAAAGCGACCTCAGATTCGAGGTACTTGGCCCAGAAAACCCCTGTATAGTGAGTTTCGTCCAAATCGAACAACGTTTGACCATATTTAGGCCTATATTGATTATCCCTCTTATAATAATAATAATAATAATAATAATAATAATAATAATAATAAAATCAGGTAAACTGATATAACAAAGTGCCAATATGTTTTGTTTAATCAGTTATGATTGCAGTTATGATATGCAGAATATAAAGAAAAGTCAAATTGGCCGGTTTCGGGATTTGAGCCATGGAACTCCAGAATGTGACGCCAAGACGTTACCATCTTAGGCTCTAAATTGAGCATAACTCCGAAACAGGTCAACCGATTTTATCCATTATCAATAGACGTCTTCCCATGGACATTATAAATGTGTATACCAAGTTTCATAAAAATCCGGTAAAGTGTATTTGAGTTACCGCGTCTTTAAAATAGACACTAAATTGGGTTTTACTACGGTACCGGTCTACCGATTTGGTCCAATATCAGTAGACTTCTTCCCATGTACATTATAAATTGGTATACACAGTTTCAAGAAAATCCAATAAAGCATATTTGAGTTATCGCGACTTCTTATATATTAACATAAAATGCACTAAATTGGGCATTATTCTGGTACTGGCCAACCGATTTGGTCGAATATCAATAGACGTCTTTCCATGGATATTATAAATGCGTGTACGAAGTTTCATAAAAATCCGAAAAAGCGTATTCGAATTATTGCGCCTTTAAAATATACACTAAATTGGGTTTTACTCCGGTACCGGTCAACAGATTAGGTTCAAATTCAACAGGGCACTTTTCATGGGCGTCATAAATGGGTATACCAAGTTTCGTGGTAATCGGATACAGCGTATTTGAGCTATGGCGCCTTTCTAATATAATCTATTAAAATAGGCACTAAATTGGGCATTACTCCGGTACCGGTGAACCGATTTGGTTCAATATCAATAGGATTCTTCCCATGGACATTATAAATGTGTTTTCAAAGTTTCATGAAAATCCAAAAAAGCATATTTGAGTTATGGTGCGTACAGACACACGGACAGACAGACAGACGGACAGACAGACAGACGGACAGACAGACGGACAGACATTTTTTCGTCCACCACACAATCTCATAAAGTACCATACTGGCACTTAATAATAAACTTCTTCGGTGTTGGTTGAAAATTTCATATATCTGCGTGCCTTGACATGATAAACAAATGAGTCGACCATCGTGAGCTACAACATTCAAGCGATCGCGAAAGTTTAATTTCCAAGGTATGACAAAAATAGCCAAAGCCTAGTATAATTGATTTGGCATTGAAATGTATTACTGAAAACCGATGCTTCTAAAACGCAAAAAATACACGTTTTCTGCCCGTCTTTCACTCATAACTCGCGAACGGAAGCTAAAATTAAAAATGTAGTATGACAGAAACCTTCCCGGGAATGTACCCAACAATTTCCCAAAGTTTCATGGCGATCGGATGAATGGTGTAGTAATGCATAAAGGACACACACACACACAGACACACATACATTCATTTTTATATATATAGATGGACTGTAATTGTAATTAGTTACTGTAATCTGTATTATCTTGAAAATATACATATATATATATATGTTATTTTAATTGTTTTTAGGGTTTTCATAGTTTTACATACATTGTATAAACAGTGACAATTTAGATTTTAATTTACGACCAGTGTCAAATCGACACATATCTAGTTATAAGTATTAACCATGAATTTTAAATAAATTTATATAGATGCAAGACATTGAATATTCCCATAAATCTTAGTAAGGCAGTTAAATGAAAACAATATTATTAGTAGGGACCGGATTTTTAGGTTTTTAAAAACACTGTTTTAGGTTTTCCATTAGGTGAAATAGTTTTTTTTTTTAGGTTTTTTATCCAAAATATCGTTTTCGGGTAGAATAATTGGTTTACAGCCATTCCATGAAAAGTGAGCCTGTTTTACCATATTTATATTTTTAAGTAAGGTAGACATGTTGTATGTCAAATGAAAGCTAAAAGCTTATATTTTCAAATGTCAGTACTCATTTTTTATGATCTGCAAGTATCATTTTGTTATTGATTGTTAAATTTGAACTTAACGAAAGCAACCAATTTCTTGAAAAAGTAACAGTTCGTATTTAATCCCTATTGTTGACAGCCTGGAGAATCAGCTGATTATTTCTCTCCAAAAGTTGTTGTTCAGTATATTACTACTCTCATGAAGTATTATTATTTACTACCAAGAGTTAATTATAAATTTTGTTACTTGTATTTACGAGGTACTATGCATTTGTCTGAACCGTAACAAAAAAAGTGAAAAAGTTTGTTTTATATGTTAATAATAATTTGTACAATAGTAATATTTAATATTTTCTAACAAGTAGGGTTATGTAACTCATATCACTTATTAAAATTTTTGCATGTTAATTTATTTCCATTTAATGAGCGTTACGGTCCAGACACCAAAAATGAGGGAAAATACCCAGTGTTGACCCAAGTTTTAAATTACCCATTAATTTGAACAATTTATAGATTAAAGATGAGCTTAAAAGACAGACTGTGATAAACTGGATTTTGGAAAAAAATGTTACAGTGAAAGAACTGGTTTTAAAATTAATTATCAACTCCATTACCGAACATTAAGAGACGCATAGGCAGTCATCCTATTTTGAAATGGAACAAAACTGAAGTGGAAATTAATGAACTTGTATAATGTATTACAGATACATTTTGCTGAGAATTACTCACTCATTGCACAGGATGAATTAATTCAGTCAGCTCATTGGGCCCATCAACAAGCAACACTGTTCACAGCTGTTGCCTGGCTCGTCTACTTATTCATGTAAATGCGTAAAAACTCAATGTTCAGACAGGAACTCCTCCACTGAGTAATAGTTATGCAATAAAAATATTTTTTCAGCTATAATTTGCTGTCTGAACATTCCTGAAGACAATCATATGAGAAATAAAAGCAGAATTTGCTAATGTAGGCCTACTAACGTAGTTAATACAAAAATATTTTCTAATGGTTCAGCAGCACAATTAATTAATTTTTTTTTTACCTTTTTCAATCTCCTATTCTTTGGAAACAAGTTTCTCTAAATATTGAATGTAATATTTAGGCACCACTCTATGGGAAAGTGGCAGTGGATGGAGTTAGAAGACAAAGCATAATGTTCAGATACCAGCGAAGAGTCAAAAATATTTTTTTGGAAACACCTGAGCAGTTTTATAATGTGCAAAAAAAGTAGTGTCAGCAGTAAGAATACTATGAAGTCAAAACCAGAGAAAAGGTAGTCTGGTATTCTTTGTAGTCCCAACCTACAGAGCGCTGATTACTTTCAGGTTACGCCAACCAGAAATAAATTACTAAGTTTAGTTGGTCAGAAAAGTTCAGGTGCTTCACCATGATAATTTATTATCACCCTTCCTTAATCATCAGAGTAAATTAAATTTTGTGATTTTGTCCTTGTCAAGCTGAAAGACAGGTAGGCCTACTTAACACTATTAGCGATGATTACAGAATCAAATATACTAATTCCAGTATTACATCGCATGGATATGGTCTCAAGAAAAAGGTCATCTTTGTAGCACATGCTTCAGTCATTGTTTGTGTGGTCAAACTACCTACTGTCACTCATAACAGTGGATAATTTGTTTTTAATAGACATAATGAGGCATCCTCATAAGCATTCACCATTTCTTTGTGACAACAGTTTTATAAACCCTATGAAAGGGCCTAAGTTTATGTTAAATTACTTATTTTGACTAGTTAAGTGTTCATGGTTCCTAGATTTTGCAAAACATGTGTAAATTTTCTATTCTCTTAATTTGTTAAGTAATTCTCACTTGTGTGATTTTACACAGTGTCTGAACCGTAACAGCATGTGTCTGGACCGTAACATATTTTGAAAATTTACTGTGTGTTAATTATTGAAAATTTGAGGTTGATCAATACTGCATAATTATCCTTGAACATTTCCAAAGAAGGAAAAAAATATGATTCACCATAAAGTTGTGACAATTCACAGAGTTTTGCATGTCATTACAAAAATGACATGGGTAACCTTCCGTGTGAGTCTGAACCGTAACAGGGTACTTTTTATAAATTTCTTGAATGATTAATGTTGAGATGGGTTTAAAAATATATCAGGGGTGAAGTACTATTTGAAGGCAATTCATACATATTATTAACCCTTCTAAAAATTTATATTAACAATGAGTATGAGGACTCCAAAAGTGTGTAAATGTCTGGACCGTAACAATGGAAGGCTGTTTAATGAATTTGAATGTGCTACATAGGATTCAATACATCATTAACACGTCTTCTTAAAACACAGTGTGACCACTCAGTGTGAATAACAAGACAGTACTAAAGGCTTTAAAACACAGAATTCTATACCCTTGTTCATACACGGCAACAATGGTTGTTCGTACGAATATTTTAAAAGGAATACACCGGTACTCTACACTTCCTCTCTTGATACTGTTCATCCTAGACGACAATAATGGGTTGAACGAAACGCTGGCGGTATTAATTTCAACCCGACAAAAATTATTGTCTCTCCGCAAAATATCGATTTCTCAACTGACAACCAAAAAAGACAAAAAAGTAGCCTAAATTAGATATTTTAGGTTTTATATCCCGTTTTGGTATATTTAGGTTTTTATACCCCATTTAGGTATTTTTAGGTGCCACAGAATTAATGTGGGTGAATCCTACGGACATGATTCGAAAAAGTGTATGAGCGCTTTTTGTTTTGGAAGCAAGGAAAAAAATAGGTAAAAACCTAAGAATCCGGTCCCTAATTATTAGCAACCGTGTATCAGGATATAAACTATGTGTAATAATAATTTTGTGTTATAACTTAAGGTTTACATTTAAAAATGGATTTAGCATTTAAGTAAATCTGAATATTTATGTAAATATAACCGAAAAACATACATACAAATCTCCAACATATCAGGGCGGATCTACGGGGGGGGGGGGGATGGGGGAAATTCCCCCCCCCCCCCAAAAAAAAAAATTTGTAACATTAAGCACAAATTATTCTAATAAATTTTGTAAAGACAACATAACCCAAATACTTAATTTAAAGCAACGACATTCAATATTTTGAAATACATTTGTAATAAAATGCCAAAATGTTCATTTTGATTTCAATTGTGTAATGGGAATAATTAATTTTTGTGAGTAAAAACTTCCCTCTCTACTTTGGTCCCCCCCCCCCAAAAAATGTCTCTCTGGACCCGCCCCTGCAACATATCCGAACGAAAACTATTAATTATCAATTCCAACACATTAAATGGGTATGTTTCTAGGTTCCATGTAGTTCCTTAGAACCTAGGCACCATTGGCTAAGGTTAGAGGGCTAGATTACATTTTCGTGGAACAATATTATTACTTATCGGTACCGTAATATGGGACTGATATTCCCAATCACATGACTAATAATTTTAAGATAAGCCCATAATTACCGATTTGGTCCCAAGATTCCGTATGTAATTAATTATGAAGCAGATTGAACACATTTTCACGCTAAAGATAAGCTTCCGGAAGCCTCCAACCGCCATCTTTAGTGTACAGAGTTGCCAACCTCAAAGTAGATGAAGGCCCTTTGCTTCATGAAAATTTCTCCTTTTTAAACAGAATTCTTTCTAAAAGAAAACGCATATATATTTTTTTTTCAGCGGTCCTGGGCGTAGGATGTAGAATTTAAAGTTTTCAAAGAAAAGCTTATAAGTTATTTCCAAATTCGAGTATTTTCTCAGTTCTGGCGTTTCGAAATTCAGCACAATAATGCATGCTCTACATTTAGCTTTCATTTCGCTCGATTCACCCCTCGCTTTAAATTCATCACAATGTAACCACAAATCACTAGGTTTCTTTATGTATGATTGCTTTTGAGATGGAGATAATTCATTTGTGACACTTATGACGTATTGTTAACTGAACACGGAATAAGTACAAACTGAACACTTACTGAAAAATATTATCATCGTTTATTCAAATTTAAAATTAAAATGTTTTATTTCTCACTCAAGCAAATCAAATCTTAGGTTTAAAATGCGGGTAAAAGAGAATATTGACTGGGCAACAAGTTTTTCCTTGATCTATGGGAATTTCGCGGAAAAATCTTTTCACTCAACGTGGAAGTTTTGACTTAAAACCCCTTTGATCAGAGGATTTATATGCATTTATCCACCATGTTGCCAACATTGCTAGTGTCACAAAACGCTTAAAACAGTATGCATACACTAGGCGACACTATTAATTAGCACTATCCATTCCAGTGCCTTCTGGAGGACCGGTAAAATAATAGGCTATGAGGGATGTATTATCACGGTCTATTAGGTTTACTTATTTAGATTGTGTTACGTTAATTTATGTATACCAAAACAGCGAAATCTGAGGTACAGCAGTAGTGTTCTTTACAATATATTGTACCGAGCAGAGGGATTTAAACTAAGGTGTCCACGTTACAGGTCTTATAAATTGCATAATCTTTTTTCATTGCAAAAGCAAACACTGAGTCCTCTTTATAATGTGCACCGTCTACACAATCAATTATAAAATGGCAATATAGATATATTTAATAGTAACAATAAGCTGTTTAAAAATATCTGTAATACTTTAAAAAGTGATAGTTCAAATATGATCCATGGCATTTTCTTTATTTAAAAGTGTTTCATTTCCTCCAAAACTCTTACATTATATTTTTATCTGTTCCCTTCATTGCGTAATTTTCATATTGTATGTGTTTCTTGTTTCTGTATTTTTTTTAAATTGTAGTATTAGTGTAAATATTTTAGTAATACATTAAACATATAATATTAGTGTTGTAAAACTGGTGTAGTTACTGTAAGTGAATATTGTAATTAAGCAATGAGCCTGTTACATTCTCAACATAATAAAAAAATTAATAATATTTACATAAAACGGGATTTAAAAACTGGAAAATCCTAGGACAATTAAGGAAAAGGGGGACAAAAATTTCATGTACAAAATTTAGTGAACATTTAAAAATTATCTTTGTCTCTTGCATTTAAATGGTCACAAATGACTTAAATGAGTTCTTAAATTTCTTCTGCAGACTGGTGCAGATAATTTATTCCGCAGAAGTTGATGCCACAGTTTTACTGTACTTTTAACTTTTATGTACGCATCAAGAAATTATACTTTGTTGTAAGAGTTAGCATGTGATACCCCATAAAGTGTGTTTTGACATAAGCAAGGCCTTCACTGTTGCAACATCCATTAATGTAGCGTAAAATACACTGACCAACGGGAATCACAAAAAAAAAGATATTTGACCATCCTCAATAACATTTTTGGGCCAGCGGGACATTTTGTCAAAAAACGGTACTGCCCCGGGAAAAGGGGGCGAATGGACACCCTAATTTGAACCTTCCTGCAATTTACCGAACTTTACAGATGTGTTGCCATAATTAATGTTCCAACTCTCGTATAATAAATAACTGTACCTACTAAAGGGTATCAATCCTCTGAGTTTTCTGAAACAAGATTTGCAGTGTTTGTTGTGATTCAGATTTAAAACACCGGTATATTAGACCATTGTCAACTCAATGTACCGTATATAATAACTTTTTATGAACACGATAACTGCGGTAATTTTGTACAAATTAAACCCAGACCGGTATCTATAATATACGAGATGGAAAATCTCTGCCAAGGGGTACAAATGTGGAAGGTTTTTTTAAACTAAAAAATCCCTAAAACCCATTAATATGAAAAATATATATATTTTCTAAGAGTTACAAAAAAACTTTTGTTTGAACATCGAACATTAGCTCAAGGGGTAAAAAAGGGGTTGAAGGACAAAAAATAGTAGGCCTAACTCTCTTAGAAGGTATAGTACAAAATCCATCAGTGACAAATCCATTCAAAATTATTGTAAACGTCCTAAATATTATCTAAAACCTTTCTTTGCCTGAAAGGTCACAGGCAGTCCTAGTAAGTTCTTTCTGGAATAGTATTTCTTCATCGTTGATATTATATGGTTAATATTATAACTATTGTCTCTTTGATCCATGTTTTTCACTTATTCATAGTCGCATGAATACTATACGAGTTAATAGCATGAACCAGGCATGGGGTGGAGCATGAGATTTGTTTAAGTTAGTCACGAGTCCACCTAAAGGTTTTCAAAATTTTCACCCCTGGTCTAAATTATTATAAACCAGTGCACTTCTTAAAATAACAAATCAATAAAATCCTGATCTCTCAGCATACTCCACTGTTAAATTTAATAGATATGTAAAGAATTTTTTGTAATTTTTTAGCTTTTAAGTAATTTTTGTTTCACTCCTTTTATGTATTTATGTTTTTATGTTTAATGTTTTTGTTTTACTTTCTTTTTTAGTTAAGCACATTATACACTCTATTTCTTTGTCTCTCCTCTTTCTTCACTTTGATATTTTTGAAACGGCACCCGAGCACGAGCAGTCTTGCTCATTCGGGTGTATTACTAAATGTAATACCTCTTGTAATATCTCTTGTAATAAATAAATAAATAATAAATAAATAATAAATAATAATAAATAATAAAAATTGAGGGGGTCAGCGCAACAGCGGTCTATGCCACCTTTTTAAAGTTTAGAGAAAAAGCGAGTTCAAGTTCTACACGTTTTGTTGTTAATGTGGTCTTCTATAGTGCTTGGTCAACTTAACTACAATGTTACATAGTCTACTGTTCAGATTGTTTAGAGATATAATTTTTATGAAAACCTGCAACACTGTTTTCTTGGTTAGACCACTGTTGCACTAACATTTATTTTTGCTTTATAGAGGAGAAAAGAATATTTCAATAAATTATGGATTTTTACATTTAATAAAACATCATTTTGAGAGGAAATGACTTGTATTAGTTTTATTTATAAGTTCCACGCTTTTATTTGCTTTATAGAGGAGAAAAGAATATTTCAATAAATAATGGATTTTTACGTTTAATAAAACATTATTTTGAGAGGTAATGACTTGTATTAGTTTTATTTATAAGTTCCACACTCGATAAAATACGCGAAAAAGCTCACTACCATTCTCCACAATTCCTTCAATACTTACCCCATTTACAGAAATCAGATTATCATGAAATTAGTGATAAATGAACGGTACGTATTTACGAAAATCGTTAATAGTCTCTAATTCATTTTGATTTATGTATCTTGGTTTTAAAAATGCTGGTTGCCTTTATATAAGAGTATGTTTCAAGGAACAGATTATCAACGTCAAAACTGCCTACAGTAGAATTAATTGGACTAACCTCTATATCTGTGGCTTGGTACTAAAAGAGCCAATGTCATGAAACTTGCTTTTGAGATAACTTACTTTGAGGCCTTTATGGAAGTAACATTTTTTGCTGAGAACTTCCAACATTGGCCTCTAAGTTTTTTGTATTATGTCTATTAATAATATCAGACATTAGAGTATACGAAATTGCAAGAAATTGACATTGGACCTTTTAGAACCAAGCCACAGATATAAGAATACCGTTTACCCCCAAGGCATGCAAATAACATTAGTACTTAATTTTCTATGTCGGAGAGGGTTATACTCCTGTTGCGCTGACTCCTCAATTGTAAAGACTGTATTTCAGGTAAAACTTAATGCCAATCAGTAAAAGTATGAACAGTTCCACCTTATACCTCTGTTAATATAAAATATTTAGGATCAACCTAAAAAGTCTAGGCCTAGGAATTAATAAGAATTTCAGCTATTAAGATTAATTAAGTCTATTATTAGGCCATTGAACATAGATCTATGATTGCTGACAGAGTGTAAAATCAACCAAATTCACTTAAAAGCCTGTGCACTAACCTGCAGAAATGTTTAAATTTTATCTAGTTACTAAATGTTTAAATTTTATCTAGTTACTAAATGTAGTTAAATATATCTGCAGGTTAGTGCACAGGCTTTTAAGTGAATTTGGTTCATTTTACACTCTGTCAGCAATCATAGATGTATGTTCAATGGTCTAATAATAGACTTAATTAATCTTAATAGCTGAAATTCTTATTAATTCCTAGGTCTAGACTTTTTAGGTTGATCCTAAATATTTTATATTAACGGGGGTATAAGGTGGAACTGTTCATACTTTTACTGATAATAACCCCTCGTTGGAAAAGATGAAATTCATTAATGTTAATACCAATGTTTCTTATAGCTTTCTTATTCATGAAATGAAAATCCATTGCGTGTTGTTACCTTTCTGCCCGATTGTGCACACATGAAACATCTGACACCCGGTCTCGACATCGGCATAGTAACCTCCGATGACCTTCCCCTCGCAGGAGAAGTTTGTGTCTGGGAGGTTGTCGAAGTCCAAGTACTGAAACAGTCATAAACACGATTAATATGTTCAGATTATTAAAAATGGCGCTAATACATACAAGGCATTACTGATAACTAGGGTTCGGATGTTTATGACCAGGGCCCGGATTCTAATGACCCAAAATTGTTTGAAAAATGACCTATAAAATGACCCTAAATTTTAAAGAAAATGACTTAATAATTATAAAAAATGACCTAAAAACTTATATTTTATTTATAAAAAATTATTATTGTACACACAAAGTTATAGACTAGTTTGTACATAATTGTTAAAACTGTAAATAACTGTAATGTTGTTAATGTTCTTTTCTCACGGAAATTTATACTGGCACTGAGGCACTGGTGAGTCAAAATTCGGCACATCCTTTTGTGGTCTGCCGGATTATATTGTTGTTTATTGAGGGTAAACACTAGTCTGCACTCTCAAATCCAAGCAGGTGGCAGACTATGGTGCCACGTCAATCTAATAACAATAGTAATATAATACAAAATTTTGGCGTTTCTTTGATTCTCACTTCCGACTGAGACATGTCAACACTTTAACGCCGAATTTTTCCTTCTTGCATTAAACAAACAACGCTTCAAAGACAGCACCGCTAGCGGCGAAAAAAGTTAATACACTCGATGTAAATGCATGAAAATGACTAAATAAGGAAGCAAATGACACGAAAATGACAAAATAATGACCTAAAACTAAAATAAATACCCTAAAAATATAAAACTGCAAAAAATGACAAAAAAGACCTAATAAAAATGCACTTCTATAATCTAGAGGCCATGATTAGGATTTATCCACAAGTTGGCAATGTCTATGCAGCAACAATAAAAAGATGACATGTCATTAGAATCCGGGCCCTGTTTATGACCTAAAAAAAGAAAAATATGACTGCAAATATGAGCTTAAAAATGTCTAAGTATGACCCAAAAATCCTAAATATGACATCATAGAAGAACGTATTTTCTAAAAATGAATGTTCCAATTTAAAACGTTTAATGACATTACATTATGACATCACATTAATTCAATTAGCTAATCATTTTTTAACAATTTCACACGTGATTTACAGTTTTATTTGTAAAGAACTTCTAATCTGTTAATGTTTGCAGATGCCACTACAAATCTGAACTGAAAATATTTTAAAAACATGTCTATTGGAAGTTAATAACGAGGAGGAAGAGGTACTTGTGTTATTACTTGTTATTGTCCCTTCAAATTGCAGTTACAGTAAAATAAAAGTATTCATGACTCTTTCTGCGGAAAAAAATTAAGTCAACAATTTAGTGCACATACTGCATAATTATTGTGCTCTTTGATCCATGTTCTTGTTTGACAAAAGTGTTCAATTTCTATTTATTTTATAACTAGCCAATAATTGCTCCCTATAGTAACACATTATATTGACACTACAGTTGGCTTTATTGGACTACAGACAACCTTCAAAGACCTTGTGTATCATCAAATGGATTAAACTGACGACTTTCTTCGCTTATTTTCTTTATTTATTTTTTAAAGGGTTTATTTTGTGATTTCGCCATGTCGACTGTAGTTATGAGACTGTACCTAGGTAGTTATGATAATATCTAGAAACACAAGTGAAACCTTTATTTATTTACCAGTCCTAAATTGTTTGATAAGAAAAAGCAACTAATAGTGATAGACTATATAATGTTATTTATACATATTATATGTGTTTTATTTACTAATCTGGGGAGTTGGTGTAGATATTATTAGCAACCGTGTATCAAGAAATAACTATCTGCAGTATTAAGTTTGTGGTATAAGGTGGTACATTTAAAGCATACTCTGCTATGAAGTGTTTGTAACTTCTTATAGTAATGTCAGGAAAGACCAGTTGCTTTAAGTTATAGTACATTAAATGTACATTAATGTACATTAAACGCGAATATGAAATTTTCATATTCGCGTGGGAAAACTCACACTGTTTTATTTACTGCACTATCAACCGATTATGAGCGTATCTGCTGCAAAAATTATTTAAAATGTCTTATTTTCTATGCTATAACTTACCCCTGGGACAACTGAAGGTGAGCAATGGAAGACATGTTGCATGTGATACAAGATAAGAAGTGCTGCAAAGAAAAAGAAAAAAATAATTAGTCATTTGAATAATATAATTGAACTAAAATCTAAGTGTCATGAGTGTTTTGTATCTTAGCACATTTTAGTAAGATGTGATAAATAATTTCAATCATTCAGAATCTCTGCAAAAATAATGTGTTATTGCAATTCAACGAGAGGACAGTCGATTCACACGATTATAGGAGTTCCATGAATCAGTAGTAACTAGGAAAAATCGTAATTTTGTATAAAAGCATGTAACGTTTATTTTTGAAACATATGTGCACACATTTGAAAGTTAAATATTTTAATATGAGATGGAATTTTTTAAAGTATCTACCATTTAAGCATTTGGACACTTCAGGAGAAAATCTGAGGAAAAGTTGTTTTGGATTAGCAAACATAATCAATATAGATTGCTTTGAATACCCAAAATCTATGCATTTTACAAGGAACATATAAATTCTTTTATAATTAAGTTTATCACACATAGTAAACTAATATTTTTTCTTATATAAGGGAGATATACACGTAAGTTCAGTGATTGAGTGAAATTGTGAACTCCCATAAGGAATACGATTTAATATATCGGCTCAAATAGATTGGTTTCAGTAATCAGTATGCATAAAACTAATTCTAAAACGAGTACTTGCTTACTTTACTTCCAGTTCCAGAGTGGACAATACCTTCCCATCTCACTGTCTAAAACAATTCCGCGCCTACTATAAGCAGAGAATTTCTACATATAGCGGCCTAAGTCTATTAAAGTCTTTCACGATATAAACTGAAAATGGCACTGAGGCGAGGAGTTAATGTAGCAAGATTAGATTGAAGTTACTGCAGAAAGATTGTGGAAATATTAAAATCTTCTACTTCCTGTATTCGTAAAATCATACTTCAGATCTACAAGTCTTCTTAGCATGTACAAAGACATTAGCAGCGGCAATTAGGCCTAGAGTAATATCAGAGTGCATTCGCAGTTGGATTATCATATAGGAATACAATTTCAAGGTTTTCTTTGGAATTTAAATGCCAAAGCTGTCGAGGCGAGGTTATTTACAACATTCAAGGAATAAAGCAATAATTCTGTTTCTAGTTTGTATGAGTGGCATCCAAACATGATTCCTGTTACACACAAAGGGCGCCTGCAACAAGTGATATAGCACCAATTAAAATTATTGCCTATATAATGTATCATAGAGGTGTAGGTATGTTTCTCTTATCTTTCCACTTGAATGAAATTTCAATTTCTTAGGTTGTCGAAAATCCTTTGCCGCTTTTGGATAAATAGGAAGGAAACTGCCCCAAAATTCTTTCAGTCCCATTTTTATTATTATTATTATTATTATTATTATTATTATTTTTTTTTTTTTATTTTTTTTTTTAAAGTTGTCCGCGCCCTCTCCCCAGGTTGGGAAACACTGGGATAGACTGATAGAATTTCGCTCTACGATATAATACATTAGTCCAAAGTATATGTGTGACACGTGAAGATTGTTAAAACATACGCAAGCTGGAAGAAAAGGAAGTCTTATTCCGCACTTTCACATTCCTCATGCGCAGTAGTAACGGCTGGCTCCCGGCTACTACGCAGGAAGTGCGCAGCCCGTGGGAACTTTCCTCACGCACTCGTTTAAATTTTCTTTGCGCCTGCAATCATTTCGACTGATTAAATAGGCATATATGCCAGCCTCCGTATCATCCCACCACTTCTCCTGTAGAGCAATATTGCGGGTAGTCTATACTTATATCAGAAGGCGTTCTCGTTACGAAAACTTTTCGTACAGGAATAGATTTAAAAAAAGTTATACCTGGTCCTGATTCTGACCGCCTGCGTAATTAGCGTCGCTGGCTACGGATCTGCAGGCACGGGTTCTATCCCCGGTGCCTACTCGAATTTTTCTGAGGTAGGATGGTCTGGAACAGGGTGCACTCAGTCTCGTGATACAAATGAAGGAAATCCCAAAGAACAAAACCAATAGATGAAATAAGAAAGAAGGGGACAATTGGCCAGTGACAAATGAGGGACTAATACAAAAACACCTCAGAGCTTTCAATAATTTTGTTAAGAGTATGAAATTTGGAATTTTGTAAATACAAACAAACATAAAGTAGGCTACAACTAGTAATTAGGATATTGCAATACAGGATAGAATTTAGTAAATACAAAAGAATGCACACAAGAAAAACACAATAGGAAGAAGGAAATAATGTAAAGTAATATAATGTAAAGATACAATTAATGAATGTATAGTAACTTGTCAATTGTAAATATTTCATAAATATCCTAAGCAAGTAGTATAATATAGATAGATAAATATTGTATAGTATATAGGCTAGTAGATTAGTTAACTGTAAATATTTCACATATCTTTAGCAATAGAACAATCAGGTGGATAAAATTGTACATAGTAAGTAGTCAATTGTAAAGCAAGGGCATGCAATCCATGTAGTATTACAGATGTAATGGGGCATGCTGATTGTACTGAAATAATAAAAAAATAAAAAAATGAAGGAGCTACTTGATAGAGAAGTAGCTGCTCCGGACACCACCATTAACGATCATGGGTGCCGGGATGATAACATGCCCCAATCCTGCCATCTGCCTATGGTAGATGACGCAGTGGTGGGGTGGTAAGCCTAGTCCCTTCAGGGATGTAGCGCCAAGGAGTTTGTATAATCATTAAAATATTTCGGCCTAACCTAATCACATTTCAGATACAGTTATAGATATAGATATATGCAGATATATTACAAAACACACAAACAAACATCTGATATGACAATATCATTGTTACTTTTGGGGCTCTGCCTCCTACAATAAATCAAAAGAGCAATGCGCAATGCAACACTGCAAAGAGGGTTTCCGGATACCACTAGTCTACGTATCTCCAAGTTAGGCTGCAACGGACATTCATCAAACATGTAAATCCTCTGATTTATCAAATTCCTGTCAATCATCCTTACTGATCCACCATTTAGAAGACAAGAACGTCATACTGATCTACGACTATAAAATTCCAACAACTACCTGAAAATAGGTTTAATCTTATTTTAAATGCGATTATTGTTTGTCTAACTGCGTTGTATTGATTTATTGCAATAAAGTTGGCATATTTTTAAAAACGTTATAGGTAATTTAACCCTTTATTATTTGGCAAGTTGTTTTTGTATGGAAGTTAAAAAATCATTAAATGCCATCTGATTGTCAGAATTTGAAGTAAAATGGCAGCAGAATCGGTGTTAAAAGCTAGTTCTTGCCTCTGAGTGACTTTGCTAAATAGAAGGTAAATAAGTAATAAGTAAGCATTAAACTTATAAAGTAGGATATTGCTTGAGGGCAAAACTGCTAAATTGGCAGCGTTACCAAATAAAGTAGAGCATCTAAGGTAAAAAAAAGTAGTAGGTAATTTAAGTAAATCCCTAATATTGAGATACCATGTTTTAGAAACAGCATTGTTTGCAATATTGCAATCTCAATTAAGGTCTATTTGTCCTTCAAAATCATTGTCTGCATGAATGCGATGTTGTGACAGCTGTATTAGTTATTGATTATGATGGCCTATATAGGCCTAACACGTTTGCAAACTCCACATCAAATCCATACAACCGGTAGGATAATTGTCTTATAATTTTTTTTTATTATTTCTGGACAGAAGACGAGAATATAAGAGTTTCTGAACTGTAAAAAAACAAGCATTTCCCGATTTGAGTCTACACTTAACTTCTGCCTTGATATTATTTGCGTCTGTAATTATTGATCCCAGATATTTGAATTTATCTACTTGTTCAAACGATTTACCGGCTATTCTAATATTTTGTAACGCATTATTTTGACGTTTCATCACCATATACCATATAAATATAGATTTTTCTATATCAAACAGATTTCAGGGTAGTATATAATATTTCTCTATTTATAGTAGGCATACAAGGGATGCAGCCAGAATGAATGGCTACAAGTTTGTATGGATCCGGGATGGAAAAGTCTTTGTCCGAAAAAATGAACAAAGTAATGTGATCAGAATTGTCCACTCCCGAGATCTGAGTAACATGTAAATAATTATGTATTATATTAATCGTTAGTTTTCAAATTTTTTATATAACATTAATAATGGAAAGTGTTTTAACTGAAATTGAGCAATACAACAATAGCAATAACACAGTCCTTTTCGATGACATTGTAGAATGCAATAACTACATTTTTCATCTTTCATCAGGCCTCAGTTTAATGCACTTAAATATACGTAGTATAAACAAACACTTTTCCGAATTGTGTGCTTTGTTGCAGTGCTTTTCCTCCAAATTTGAAATTGTCTTAACTGAAATTTGGCTTGACTTTGAATCAGGATATGATATAGATGGCTATTCTAAATATATTAAGATTAACAAATACAATAAGTGTGATGGCCTTGTGGTATATGTTATGAATTCTATAGATGTTAAATTGATAGACGTTGACATTGTCCAATGCAATTCTGTGCATTTGAATCTTACTTACAATAATATTGATATAGTTTTATCCGCAATCTACAGATCTCCTAATTGTTGTGAAAGCGATTTCCTAGACAGTTTTGAGAGTTACCTTGCCGCTACGAAAGAGAGAAAATGTCACGTCATTGTCGGTGACATTAATATTCAAATCCTGGAAAATAAAATGGACAATAATGGTCATAGATACATGAATATTTTGCACGAGTTCGGGTTTATGAAATACTTAAATGCTACTACAAGGCCATCCACAAATTACGGTACTGATTCTTGTTTAGACCATATATTTTTTAAAAGCTTGAACAAACATTGGAATTTTTCTTCTGGAGTTTATAGTAGTTCAATCACTGATCATCATCTGATTTTTGCTGTGTTATCTAATGCTAGCTTCCCTACTCCTAACATATCTAACGAAAATTCAGCTCGTAGAAATGGTATTTTGAATTATAATGACTTTATCTTAGATATTAAAAAAGAAACTTGGAATAATGTACTTAACAATCAAAATTCGGATGAAAGCTTTCATAACTTTTATAACATATTACAGAACTATATATGTAAACATACTTCTAACAATTTCCGAAACACTCCTTCCAAATACAGAAAAATAAAACCGTGGATTACAAAAGGTATTATTAAATCAATTCGCACAAGAGATAAAATGGCAAAAAAATTAAAAAGCATCCCATCTAACACAGAATTGTCGAATAATTACAAGGTTTATAGAAATATGCTAACTCTGGTTATAAAAAACACGAAAGCTAGATACTATGCAGACCAATTTAATAAAAATATGAACAATCCCAGAAAATTTTGGCAGCTCATCAATGAAGCTACTGACACGGAACCAAATAATAATAAAGTCATAAAAGAAATTATAAGTGATGATGGCGTCGTATTAAAATGTAAGCAAAAAATGGCAAATGAATTTAATAATTATTTTTCAAAGGTGGGACTTGCAATTGCCGAAAAAATAAAGACATCGAACTTGAATAATTTTCTACCAGATAAAGTGTCCTCATCTATGTTTTTATATCCTATAAGCGAAAGTGAGATAATCAATATTGTTAACAAATTAAAACTTAGTGTTTCTCCTGGTATAGATAGTATTACGAATAAAATTCTACAGAAAATTGTTGACTTCATAGCTAAACCGCTGACTCATATTTTTAATTTATGTTTTTCGCAAGGTATATTTCCAACAGATTTAAAAAATGCTATAATCGTACCAATTCATAAGACAGGGGATAAGAACCAATTAAATAACTATAGACCAATTTCCCTTCTACCAAGTATCTCAAAGATTTTAGAAAAATGTATAAAGATTAGGCTGATGAGTTATTTAAATAATAATAAACTTTTATCTAACAATCAATTCGGTTTTCGTCCAAACCTATCAACAGATGATGCCATTTTTACGGTCACAACGAAAATCATAAATGAATTAGATACTGGAAACAAATGTTAGGTATATTTTTAGATTTACAAAAAGCATTTGACACTGTAGACCATAATATTCTTCTGTCAAAATTACATGCTCTAGGCATTAGAGGAAATGTTCTAAATTTATTTCGGTCGTACTTAAGTAATAGAACTCAGGCTACAAGAATAGATAATGATCTCAGTGATTTCCGGAAAATAAATATCGGTGTACCGCAGGGTACAGTATTGGGTCCCATATTGTTTTTAATATACATAAATGACCTACTGAAGATTAATTTGAATATATTTAATGGCTCCATTTACTCATATGCTGATGACACCGTTGTAATATTTAGTGGTTCTTCATGGATTGAAACTTACGAAAATGCCAACAAAGGTATAAATCTTGTTAAATCATGGCTGGATTTTAATTTACTTTCCTTAAATGTTAAGAAAACTACGCTAGTTCCTTTCGCTTTAACAGCTATCGGTATGCAACAATTAAAAGTAAGTAAAAATTTAAGCTTAAAAATACACAATTCTGGTTGCTGTATTAATAGCTGCACTTGTCCCTCCTTAAGTGAATCAAATCAAGTGAAATATCTAGGCATCATAATTGATCGACATTTAAGATGGGACAAGTACATTGAATATTTATGCAATAGGCTACGTAAAGTCATTTATAAATTCGTTATTCTCCGTTCATGTTTACCAGCTCATGTTTTACGTACGATTTATTTGGCCCTAATTCATTCTGTTCTTCAATATGGCATAATTGGGTGGGGAGGAGTTGCAAAAACGATCCTCAGCCCTTTGCTTTGTCTTCAAAAACGCATCATAAAGATTTGTTTATTTAAGCCTCCTGACTATTCTTCCAAATTATTATTTTCTGAATTTAACGTTTTCACCGTAGACCAAATATACAAGTATGTCATACTGAATTATTTTCATAAACATCGTGACAATTACAAGTCAGAATCTCACGTATATAACACGCGAAGGAATCAATTTAATTTATTACTTGAACCAAAAAATGTTACAACTGCTGGAGCTAAGCACTGTTCAAGTTTTGGCCCAAGACTATTCAATTCATTTATTACCAACCATCCTGATCTAAATAGCTTAAACAACAAACAATTTAGGTCTAAAATTAGAAAATTTATATAATTATTACTTCTGTTATCGACTATTACTGTTATAACATTTTTCATATTAAACTTTAAAATTTGGATAGAACTTAATTTCTTTGTTTTTTACTAAAATTTGAACAAATAAATTGTTATGTATTATTGTTGTATTGCTTCGTACCTTTGTATTGTAAATAGAACATGTTCTAACCTTTCATACATAACATTTTGTCATACTTCTCCAAATTATGCATTTTTTTAAAAGTAATTGTTTAGTATAAGTATTTCTAATATATAACTGAACCACCCCCGAACACAAGCTCTGCTTCTTCGGGGGGTGTATCAACTTTTGTATATATTTTTCGTGTATATTTTCCTTTTTCCGCCATTACGTATTTATATTTTTATTTCTGAATAAATACTCTGTATAAAAAAAAAAAATACCTTGGGTGAAATAGGGTTTAAAACAAACTGGATATTGAATAATTATAACATCTGCAGTAGATCTACCTAATAAAACTGTTTTGAACTAACATATTATGAAATTAGCGACGGTTTTTTTTAAATGCAGATGCTTCTGCATATTTACGTGACAGATTACTTCATGACAACAAGTATGTGTAATACGTGCAAGATAACAATTAACATAGCCTGTAGGTTAGTTTACATAACAAATCCATATTGCCAGAGGAAATGACAGATGGAGAGCGTATGAAAATACTTACTAGTGAAAGGGATACGAGAAAGTTAAGTTGTAAAACTAACTCGATTACAATTTACAGTAACAAATATCTGCCGCTTCATTAGTTATTTACTAAGTTTAACAAAAGTTAAACATTTCTTTCCAATGAAATTAAACTAGGCCTATCAACCAGCCATATTTTCTCTTCTCTTTCTCTCTTTCTCTCTTTCTCTCTCCTCTTTGCTATCGTCTTACAGGACAAAATGTTTACCGTCAAAAACGTACTTCACTATTCCACCTCACCTTGTGAATATAGTTGCGTTTATTTCGTAATACTAAGGACGGTGTGACAAAGAAGAAACCTGTTCCATGAAAGCTCAAGACCTCAATGGAGGCTTGGGGTACTTTAGAGAGCCACGACTTAAAACCCCCCTTTCAAAGAACTGACATTCTTTTTACTCGTAAAATGCTATTACCTTCGACTGACTTGGGGTACATGTTCTATAGATTTAGAGGTCAACATCTCCCACAAAACCACCCCTACAGCGTTCCCTGACTTTTAATAAATCAAAGAGCTGTTATCTTGTTCATCTTGGATTCCTAAGAGGAGAAACATAGTTTAATTTCGCACATAGTCTTCATGAGCCACTACTAATAATTCGTTAAGAACAGTAAAACTTAAGTTAATTCTGATAACTTCTTAATATATATGGAAGTGGTTATGTTACAAAGACTTTAAATTATCTCTCAAAAGGTTAGTTATAAAGGAATACCTAACAGATAGAGCTAGGTAAGATACGATTGGTTTAATTTAATTTTTAAAATGTAGGCTATTATTATTAGGCTATCGTCAAAATTATGGAATTTTTTTTTAAAGAAATCTTTAATGTTAGTATCATTGTCATATTTGATTTAATCATCCTCACTTCCATTTCTGTACATAATTGAAATAGTCACTTTGCAGCATTAGAACTACTGTCATTACTTACTTAATAGCAATATTATCTAAGCAATGTTATCTATTTTATGGAACCCGAAGGTTCATTGCCGCCCTTACATGAGAGCGCCATTCAACCCTATTCTGTGCTATCTCCATCCAACCATCTCTCTCAAATCCTACTTCTCTTAAATCTATCCTAATATTGTTCTCCCACCGACGTCTAGGTCTTCCAAGTGGTCTTTTCACTTCGAGTCTCCCTGTCAATGTTTTTGAGATATGTCTAACAATATTTAATTAATTTGTGACATAGCTTAGGGCTTCACTGTGTGATGGGATTGGATAATCTATTTCTAGAATCATATTGTTGATGAAAACGTAAAATATTTTAAATACTTTGACGTGTCTAATGTTTCCCATTTACAATATTGGGGAAAAAAAAGGCTAACAGAACTTTCCTGCTAGAAATGAAGAAGATAAATCCTTGGCAATGAAAGAAATTGCAAGGTTTTTATTGTGACCATAGCATTGCCGTGCCACAGTTTGATAAATCCAAGTCATACTTTAACAATGCAATTCTTGCATCTAATGCTATTGTACTTACACGATTTGTAAGTACATCACGTACAATATGGCCACCTTCACAAGGTTCGGCATTCCTTCACTTCGGTGCAATTTGTCCTTCCAAGGACCCTAGAGCATGACAATGACCTGACACGCCTTATGTTATGTTGAGGAGGAAATAAGGTACGGCATCAACGCGACGAAATTTACATAATATTAGTGAAGGCATACCTACGAGAATAAATTAATACACATCAGAAGATAATCATTTCACTCAGAAGTTACTCTTCTGCTCAATTTGGAGCGGGTATCACACGTTACTTTGATTTTGTTACGTAATAACTTGAAAGTCTATATGTTAACTAGGCCTAACGTATTTTAATAATTCATAACGGAAGTTGTAACTCTCAGTTGTAATTCAGAATACATTATGTTCACTAAACTGTTGCTCATTGGAATCTAAACGTTTGTTTCTGCTACTTTACGAGCACTACCAGTGGAACTGAGAAAAAATGCAATTTTTAAGTAATTCATTTGAATGTTTTGTTAAGTAATTCGCGTATTTAAATAAGTAATTATATATGAAGCTTGGCGAACCTGAAGCTGAATTATTCCACCCCTTTCGATTTATTATAAACAATAGTTAATTCATATTTATTCGAATCATTCAAATTATTATTATTATTATTTCGGTATCAAAATTCTCGTTTAGATTATTATTATTATTTCCTAATTCCAAATTTGAAATCTTAACTGTAAAAGAAACGTATATTTCGAAAATACAACGTACTAAATTCATAGTTTTGGCCCGCGAATTGTTTTAACCAATAGAACTGTTTTACGTAATGAAAAATACAGCCAATAAGAGAGAAGCATCCTTTAGCCGCGAACCTAGCGTGGTCAGGAGCTCACTTCCACCATATTCGCCGAGGAGAGCAGACCTCCGTACGTTGCTCTTGTGGAAAGTCGCGGGAAATATTACCTAGCATAATTGCGATTCTCACTAAAGCCACTTGTAAAACACGTATGTATATTATAAAAGATAGCGTGTGAGTTTTCATTTACTTTGTGAGAAATAAGAAAACAGAAATACACGTAAGTACTTGATAAATGCAATTGAAGTGGTGAATTTACACAAACGTCTACGCAGAACACAGTTAATTTGAATAAATGCCGATATAAAATGTTTATAGTGAAGTTATCATTTATAGAGACATAACTAGCTATAAACCAATCCCTCAGATGATTCGTGTGATACCCTGAGCTACAAAAGCCGTGGAAAAGATATAGGTGCAGAACTGACGGAGCCCAACAGAGCATCGAAGTAAGTACATTTCCACAACGAATCCAGCTCCCAACAAAACACTCAACTAAACACCCATCTCAATTTGTCTCCCCAATCCAAGCACCCATATCAATTTGTCGCCCAATCGTGTGGCTATACAATATCAATTTGGTGCACCAACGTGTGGCTTTTTAAGAACAATCTAACTGTGTAAAGACTCTGTGAACAAATATTCTAATTGGGACATTAGCAAGCAGATTGCGATACACAGAATTAAGTGAGAATCGTTAGCTAGGTACGGTTACGCGCAACAATCACCACGCCATCACGAGGTCAGCCCAGGTGTTCGACATCATGCAGTAGGCAGCAGCTGTGACCATCCAACATCAACCGCCAACAATCAAGTTCCAGAATGAAAGTAATTGTAAGAAGCCTGTGAAGCCTGCGAAGCCTACAAATAAAGTAAGGTGTTATTTTTATGATTATAAATGAAACTCAGAGGCCGCGAAATAATGTCGCCACAGAAGGAAAGTTCAGATGTGTTAGAAAATGGACAGGACTTGCTAACTAGTACCGAGATGGAAGGTATTGTAGACAACATAAGTGCTGATAGTAGTTTACAGTTAGTAGATGAGATTGTTACTGATATGGAAGTTCAGGTCGAAACAGATGTTTCCGTTTCAAATGTAAACGTGACTAGGCGCGAAGATAGTGAATCTTCAGATGACCAATTAGAGAACTCAATTAAAAGTTTTATGCAGCAAATGTTCAATAAGCTTAGTAGTAAAATTGAGGATGTTAAGACAGATATTAATGATGTTAAGGCAGACATAAATGATGTTAAGAATGATGTAAAAAGTGACATTAATAAGGTTAGTACTGATGTAAATAATGTAAAAGCAGATGTAAATGAAAACATTAGTCTGAAGTTAGTACAATTGGATGAAAACTTGACAAAGTTGAAAGATGATCTAAAACAAGAAGTGGTAAAGGAAGTACAGGAAAGGCTAGGTGATTTCAAAGAGCAGGTTAATAATGACGTCACCGTTGCTCTAGAGAATATTCAAACTATTGTAAATAATGATATATCAGAAGTAAAAGAGGTTATTTCAAATGTTAGCACTAACTTGCAAACAATGCAAACAGATGTTTCTAATACTAGTGAGGAAATGAAAGTTATTGTAGCTAATGTGTCGGAACTAGACAATAGTGTGACTCTTATGAAAATGCAGATGAATGCTTTCGACGAAACATTGTTAGGTTTTGCTAAGATAAATGATGAGGCTAGAAATGACTTAGAGAAGAAGAATCAGCTGTTAAAAGTCAAACAGAAAGACATTGAAATACAGATTGTAGAAGCGCAAGAAGAGTTGACAGTGTTGAGTAGGAGAGTACACAAAGATGAAGAGTTACTGACAAGTAGAATTTGTGTATTGGAAAATAGATTAAATGTTCCTGTAACTTCACCTGTAATTAATGATGTGAATGTACATCAACTGGGAAACAATATGAATAGGAATGTCGTTGAAGAAACTTACTCACAGTTACCATGTAGATCTCCTAGATGTCAGGAAAGGATAAACAGTCATAATGGTTCCCAGGTGCAGGATATTAATGTACCTTTGTCCACAGGAGTTAGTCAGTTAGGCACAAATTTTCCTAGCTACCTGATGAACGAAATTAAGTTACCTGTTTTTGATGAGAATAATAATACCAATCCACAAAATTTCTTAACTGAACTTCACGATTATTTTAGGTTAAGAGCCATTCCGCCTAACATGTACATGATCATAGTAAGAAAGGCATTGCAAGGTAGATCTTTGAATTGGTTCAATTTGACTACAAATGAGACTACGACATTTGAAGAATTCAAAAGAAATTTTATCAGTAGATATTGGAGTTTATCCAAGAGAAACAACATTAGGATGCAGTTAGCTAATGGTGTGTATGAGCCAGAGTCAGGTCAGACGATGATTGACTATTTTTTGGAAATGGCCGAATTAGGACGACAAGTAGATCCTCCACTAAATGAGTTTGAGTTACTGGAGACTGTTGTAAATCACTTTCCAGAGAATGTGAGACTAAATCTGATAGTAGCAAAACCCAGAACTTTTTCTGATATGTTAGAATTGCTTGCTGCTTTTGAGCAAAGGAATATTTTCAGGAGTAGGCAGAGCTATATGAATTCAAATGATAGAATGTACCCTCCCACTAACAGGCTTACAAATTCTGGGGTAGGGGCAGAAGGCAATGCAAATTGTGACAGAAGTTATGATGCTAGGAATACCTACAGAGACCCTATGCCTAATCAAAACAGGAATAATCCTAGGTATTTCCAGAATAGATCAGAGAATAGGCCATATAACAGAAACAATAATGGAAGAAATCAGATAAACCATGTCACTTTCAATAGGCAAAACGTTGGAAATGGTAATCATCCAAATTCTTGGCGAAAAATGCCATGGATGAAGAATCAAGGCTATCGTAGGAGGTACCAGAACCGTACTTATAATAATAATAATAGAGGTAATAACAATAGCAATGATAGTCAAGTTAGGCCAGGACAAGTAATTAACAATGGTAAGTGGCGAGTCAAAAGTGTTGAGACTCAGCAAAACAGGCTAAATCCTAGAGCCAGGCCATTCAACAGTAATACACGTAGCGAAGATGTACCTGATGACGTTGTAGAAGTCCATGATCAGGAAGATAATGGTAATGCACAACAGTTAAACTAACAAGCCAATATCTCGAGGGTTCGGATGGTGTTGGCGCAAGTTTAGTCAATTCAGGCAAACGTATAGAACCCATAAATAGCATTCAGACACAAAGAAGCTTTTCAGATAATAGGCCTAGTGAAGAAAAGAATAATGCAAGTAGAAGTGAGGTTATTATGGATCCTCCTAGAATAAAAGTAGTGATAGGAAATTATGAGACAACTGCGTTAATAGATACAGGTTGTTCAAATAGTGTAATAAGCGAATGCTTATACAATAAGCTTATTCAAAACAAAGTGAAGTTAATTTCTATTCCTATCTGCGGATTATCTTGCACAGTAGCGATCAAAAGAGCAAAACAATCGGTAAAATTTCAATGCATGTTGGATGTCAAAATTGGTAATTCGAAATTTGAAATATTTTTCTTAGTAGTCCCGAAATTAGTTACAGGTATTATTATTGGAGTTGATGTTTTTACGGAATACAACAGTATCATAAGTTTTGAGGATAACAACTTAATATTAAATTTACAAGGAGACAAGATGAGCATTCCCTTCGACAATGAGCTGAGTATAAGAGATGCGTCTAGTGAGTTAGGTGGCAACGATATTCCGTATGAGACGTTTATTGTAGAAAATATTCAGATAAATGATATGATGATTCATAAAGTAGGCCCTTGCTGCGATGATATAAATAATGAGGTAGAAGTATGTAGATGTATGACATTAAATTGTGATGACTGCGCTGATAGGTATGAAAATAGTGTTGACGGAGATGTCAACATAGGGCAAGTAGAGATAGGTTATGTCTGTACGAGGAATGTAAAAGAAGCCGACCCTAGCGCGAACTCTATGACAATGAATATTTTGAAGGAGAAAGTTGATATGGCTCACAATTTAAATGAAGATCAACGTGATAGGTTGTTATCGATATTAATAAAGAATAAAGAAGTATTTTCCGAAAACGTGGGACTTTGTAACATCTACGAGCATAAATTTGACATCGAACCAGTTGATGAATTCACTTATAAGAGTAGGCCAATCCCGATTGCATTGAAGAAGGAAGCCGATATGACGATTCAGAAAATGTTAGACTCAGGAGTAATCGAAATTTCGACCTCAAAATACATCAACCCTTTGTGTTGGACGTTCAAAAAGGATAAATCTCTTCGCCTTACCGTTGATGCGAGGCATATGAACAATTATATCGCTACAGACAACTACCGTCCGGAAAGTATTGAACAATTGCTCAGTAGATTAGAAAAAGGAAAATGTTTTTCGAGCATAGATTTGACTCATTCGTTTTGGCAAATTTCACTACGCAAAGAGGATAGGAAGTATACAGCTTTCAATCATAATGGACGTACGTACGAATTTACTAGATGCCCATTTGGTTACAAGACAAGTGGAAGTGCCTTACTACGAGCACTTAGTGTGATTTTTCCAGAAACCGAAACTAAAGGAATCATTTCCTATTTAGATGATTTTCTTCTTAGTAACGATGATTTTGAAACCCATTTAGCAAACATTGACTATGTTTTGACAAAATTTCGTGAACATGGCATGACAGTCAAACCGTCTAAAACATGTTTCTTTCAGAAAGAAGTAGAATTTGTAGGTTATGTAGTAACTTCCGAAGGTATCAAACCTAATCCAAACCGTATTGCTTCAATTCAAAACATTCCAGTACCACGCACTGTTAAGCAGTTACGTCGTCTTTTAGGCATATGGCAGTTCCAAAGCAGATTTCTAATTAACTACGCTAAGGAAGTAGCACCCATATCAAACTTCTAAAGCATGTGTGAGCAAAATTATCAATGACTATATCCCGAAATTTGGAGATATTGAAGCCGTACTTTGTGACAACGCCACATCATTCACTAGTAGTCATTTTCAAAATTCGCTAAGAGCAAAGAACATCAAAATTTTCCATAGTTCAAGTTACTTTCCTCAAGCAAATTTCGCGGAAAGAATCATGAGAGATATTACTTTATATTTGAGGGTATTGTGTCATAAATCACACACAAATTGGGTTAGCCAGTGTAATGTTATAGAAAGAGTAATCAACCATTCAGTAAATGCAACTACATTAGCTTCTCCATATACTTTAATGACAGGTAAAGATGCAGACCCAGTTATTGCGAATCTTCCCCAAGCTAAATTCTATAAGGGCAAGAAGATGTCGAATGAGGAATTATGTAAGAGAGCTCTGGATAGAATAAGGAGTAGGGCAGAAAAGAGAAGGTCAAAAGTAAAGAGGTATAAGGCAAAATGGAATCCAGAAGTAGGCACTAAAGTATTGTTGAGAAATAAGAGTTTGTCCAGTGCACTCCATAGAAGGTATAGACGTATGAATATGGTTAATAGAGGACCATTCGTAATTACTAAGAATTTCAGTAACCATACATATGAGCTAAGTACTCTAAATAGCAAAATAATAGGACGTTATCACAAATCTTTACTGAAACCATATTATGAGGAGCACCAAGTCTGATGGATTGAACATTAATGTTGATGTAAATAAAATGTTTATTATTTAAGAGGGTTATGTTTGTACATAAATTGTTTATTATTCAAGGGTAATGTTGTGATGTAATGCAACATAGTGTGATACTGTATATATTTATTTATTTGTCAAAAGTGTGTTGTATTTGTATGATGTATGTACACATATTATAATAGTGATTCAAAGGAAAGAGAATTCGTGTAAAGGAATAAGATAGTGATATTTTACAGACGATGAGTGCCTCGATGTAAATAAATTTTTCAAGTATGGACGATGAGAATCTCGACATATATATATATTTTCAAAATGTTTAAGAATTCTCGATATATATAACTAACAAGAAGTGTTGTCATATACTAGACATGTTTGTTTTTCAAGAAATAATTTTCAGAGTTAAGAATGTTTAAATAGTATTTTTCATTTATTGTTCGAATGTTTGTCATTTTTTAAAAATATTATGTTAAAAGAATGTCAGGGTAATACAAACCTGATTTGTATTAATTTGTGTATATCCAAATAATCTTGGTCATATTCATTTAATTCAAGTTGTAATGTTTAACACATACACCTATTGTTACACTAACATTTATCATCATTCACCATTTCAATGATTAATTTAGAATTTTTACTAATCCAAGCGTAATTTAAATTTAATAAGAATAAATATTCTGGGGTATGATGTGTTAATTTAATTATTTACCTTTTCGGACATAATTAAATTAACACAGGGGCATTTTGAAGCTGAATTATTCCACCCCTTTCGATTTATTATAAACAATAGTTAATTCATATTTATTCGAATCATTCAAATTATTATTATTATTATTTCGGTATCAAAATTCTCGTTTAGATTATTATTATTATTTCCTAATTCCAAATTTGAAATCTTAACTGTAAAAGAAACGTATATTTCGAAAATACAACGTACTAAATTCATAGTTTTGGCCCGCGAATTGTTTTAACCAATAGAACTGTTTTACGTAATGAAAAATACAGCCAATAAGAGAGAAGCATCCTTTAGCCGCGAACCTAGCGTGGTCAGGAGCTCACTTCCACCATATTCGCCGAGGAGAGCAGACCTCCGTACGTTGCTCTTGTGGAAAGTCGCGGGAAATATTACCTAGCATAATTGCGATTCTCACTAAAGCCACTTGTAAAACACGTATGTATATTATAAAAGATAGCGTGTGAGTTTTCATTTACTTTGTGAGAAATAAGAAAACAGAAATACACGTAAGTACTTGATAAATGCAATTGAAGTGGTGAATTTACACAAACGTCTACGCAGAACACAGTTAATTTGAATAAATGCCGATATAAAATGTTTATAGTGAAGTTATCATTTATAGAGACATAACTAGCTATAAACCAATCCCTCAGATGATTCGTGTGATACCCTGAGCTACAAAAGCCGTGGAAAAGATATAGGTGCAGAACTGACGGAGCCCAACAGAGCATCGAAGTAAGTACATTTCCACAACGAATCCAGCTCCCAACAAAACACTCAACTAAACACCCATCTCAATTTGTCTCCCCAATCCAAGCACCCATATCAAACCTTATATATGAACCTTACCGCGTGGAAATAAACCACAATGTATACGAGAATATTTAAAATTAGTAAATTTGAGAATCTGACGTCTTATCTGATGAAGAAACACTTGGGATATGAAGATAAGAAAGTTAAGATTATATATATAGGCCTATACAGTAAGAATCAGGTATCTGTGTATTGTGGGAGCCAATTTTTAAATATTTTTTTTTCCAAGAACTACCTCTACCTATTGCCACTCTAATCCTCTTCAACCTGTCAATCAGTGAATAGAAAGGTAATTAGGCGTATTCACACTTGTCTGCAGTCCAGTACAATGTTGCCAAATCCCTACCACAGCACGTTTACTTCACTTGAGATGTGGTGAATGACAGCGGCAACACTGGGGAAATCCACGCGACTAAAAGAGCACCTGTTCTTTGTCGGTGCAGATTTTCGGATTAGGGAACAATTCTTTTATATTCTTTTGTAGATAGACGATGGTATGGGAGGAGGTCTTCTTAAAATGGCACGAACAGTAAGTGAACTTCTTCAATGCGTTATTTTTGCAGGGTAAGTGCAGGCCAAATGTGTGATACTAGTGAATAAATATCATGGAATTGCATAATTGTTACAAGGAAGCCACTATTTTACTTGTGAATAATGACTTAATGAATAAACACTACACACTCAGCCACTGCCTTGAGAAATCAAGAAGGCAGTGGCTCAGCCCATATTATCTTTGTATCTCAAATAATCCTTGTGTCGTCACTTTTGTACAATTTTGATCATGCTTTCACGACTTGAATATACTCTAGCAAACCGTTCACGTTCACTACAACCGAAGAACATCAAGACGTGCACATTGTTGCGTGAAAACAAAAGCAAACCACACCTCGCACGAACATGCGCCGAACATAACCTACAACTTGGAACGTAGATCGCATGGATTATCTGTTATTATTATGTTAATTAAATCCTGTACATCAAATGAAAGTTGTTTCTACACTTGTAACGAAATGGTCTCGTTTTCACTTTCTTGTAAGATCATTCATTGCAAAGTTACCGTTTTCAGAGCCGGTTCCTTCACTCAGTAAGCGTTTTTAAACTTGTTACGATGGCAGAGACATTCTCAGCAACTGATTAGGATTTCCATAACATTCAGAGTCATCTTACGTGGGATTTTAGACAGTAAACACGTATTTTTTATGGTATATAAGTTGAGTGTTTTTGAGATATGAAGTAGTTTATTCTCTTTTAAAGAAGAATTCGGTTATTCCTCCGCCCTATTTCAGAATAAATATTATCCAAACTATTTCATTCATTCATTCAGAATGTTCGAATTTTTCAGTTACATTAAGGGACTGATGATGGTCGATGTATGACCGAAATGCGCATATCCCAAAGACAATTCCACAAAGTTCAACTGATACAACGGATTGCTACAATGAACCATCACCAGAATTTATAAACTGAGCAACATCCACTGGACTTCACATATACTTATACAATATTTTATATTATAACTTATTACATTAATCTGTTGATATAACAACAGCAATTTTAGCTACATTACAGCGAGAACGAACATAATAGTAATATCAACAGGAAAAAGATTAAAATTATACAACTTATAATCTGACACTTGATATCTGATAACTTAATTTTAATGATTTAAAGACATTATATGCTGGCATTTATTAACATTAGTATATGAATGACGATATTGTGATACGACAATTTAACACAATTATTATCTATACAGTGATAACATTTAAATATCTTGATATGATTTATCATCGCTATTGATATGTATTTTATAATAATTTTATAAAGGTGTATCATATGCAGGTGATTGTGTTAGTTAATTGTATATCTATAACAACATAGTAAACGTTGTATCAAATTGAACTTTCTAGATTACTTTATAGGCTATGTTTGTGGTATAGGTGGACATTCCATCATACAAAAAGCCATTAGCTACAACAAACGGAAAATGAAATTCATTAATATAAAAACTATATTCATACAAAATTTCAACTTTATCAGGTTAGCAGCTTTTGCGACAAATCAGAACAGAGACTATATTTTTATAAAAGTAAGCTTACATGATGAGTAACATTGATATGGTACTGTAGACATTTTAGAAATGAAGTATCGTGTTTATTATAAGTTGAAAACTACATTAATTGAAGATCTGTACCGGCTACTTCATAAAACATATAATTTAAGAATATAAAGCTAACGAGCAAATTTTTGGTTGAGATTTTATTACGGTAACGAAATTCTTGAGAAGCCAATTAATTGCTGAAGGCCAGCTATGTTCACGAACACTGTGGCATTGCTCCTTATTTCAAGCCCTCGCTTTGGGTCATTCAGGGTCAATTAAAATCTTTATTCGTGCACAGTTCACTCCAAGAACAATTAGTTCCGTTCCTATTATGAAATTACTCCATTAACTGCACACGATTTCTCTTCCAAGGCCGCCTTGAAACTATTAAGATTTAATTGTTTATAACAATCACCGCTATCTACATTTTGACATCGTAATTTTGGTATGCTTAAATATAACATTCAGGAGAATGTTACTCGTATGCAGAAGTAATTATTATAATCGTTTTCCTGTAATGCTTTAATGACTGTTATGCCAATGTTTGGAGTACAAGTTCATGATCAAATCATTTAATGCAAACTTCAGTGCATTATCTGTTACTACCCAGGCTTAAGTTTTACTTGTAGCCTATTACTAAATGTTATAGTTATATAGTAATAGACAACGGAGAATAATTCACAAATTTCTCATTTTACGTCACTGTATGCCCATTACTGTTCTACGTTCCGTTTATCTAGCCCTTTTCCAGTCCATTATCCAATATGGCATTCTCGCCTGAGGAGAATTAGCAAAAACTACCCTTAAGCCCCTATGCCTTTTACAAAAAATAATAATAAAAATCTGTCTAAAAAATACACTGATTACCCAACTAGTCTAATATTTTCGGAATTTAATGCTTTCAGTTTGGATCAACTATATATTAAAATATTTTCACAAACATCGTGTAAAATACTCTTCCAGCGATCATGTTTACAAAACTAGACGAAATACTAATAGGCCTATACTCCTACCAGAACCCAAATGTCTCACATCGGCAGGATTAAAACATAGCATTAATTTTGGTCCCCCGTCTATAACTCAAAGATCAGAAAGCATCCTGATCTCTCAGCATAACCAACTGTTAAATTTAATAGATATGTAAAGCATTTCCTGTAAAATTTTAGCTTTTCAAGACATTTTTGTTTCATTCCTTCTATGTATTTATGTTTAACTTCTTATTTTTTACTTTCCTTATTAGCTAATCACATTTTTTGTACACTCTGTTTTCTTTGTCTCTCCTCTTTCTTCACTTTGATATTTTTGAAACTGCACCCGAGCACGAGCAGTCTTAATGATTCGTGTGTATTTCTAATTGTTAATATTTCTTGTGCTAGAATAATTATTAATTATGTAAGATTAGCCCATCTTTCTTTTCGTTTTTTAAATAGCAGTTGTAGTTATTTTTGAGATTTGTATTTGTTCTGCTTTACTTCACTTGTATAAACATGTACCGTATCTCTATTTATATAAATAAATAAATAAATAAATAAATACAATAAATATTATTATTAATGCTTTTATTGCTGTTGATATATTCATAATGTTCGCTTTTTAGTTAGGGTTAAGATTTAAAACAAATTGCTTGTTTCTTAACAATAATAGCTGTTCTTCGTTTCTATCGACCTCTGAATGATGTATACTTTTCCTGTTGATAACTTTTAAGTATGTCGGTGAAATCATACGTGTTAGGGTCACCTGTGGTAAGGCTGTTTAATTTCTCACTGAAAAGACCAGCGTAAGCTAGATTTTCGGAAATTTACATAGGCCTAGTTGATATAAGAGGATTAAATTCTTCCGTTTCATATGGATTGCATTCATCATTAATCGTTAAAATGAAATGTGGGTATCTCAAGCTTAACATTGTTGCGAATTAAGTAAATAAGGCTTTTACAAAGGTTTACTGAAGTCAGAAACATTTATACTAATTGAATGTTTTTGTAAACTCTATACAATTTACCCAAAATAAAAGCAAGGCTTAATGAACAATAGACGTTACGTCATGGTAATCCGAACAAAGTGATTATCCACTTTCCATTTCTATAGTTTCGTGCTTTCAGAAAATGTTCACTTATTGAAATTCTCTGTGAAGGAGTCAAGACAGCTACATGGGTATATCCAGTAAGGTATGTTCAACACTTCTTTTCCTATATTACTGTTTAATGCAGAAGTGCCATAGAAGTAGTATATTTATGTGGTTTTCTATCATTATTCAATCCTAGCCTTATATTATAATATTAAAGTCACAGAAAAATAAGACAATCTACATATCGGTACTAAATTCTGCAAGGGGCTGTAATTTGTGTTTGCGCAATGTGTTATAATAAGAGAACTTAGACTTTCAAAAGTTTTAAAAATATTTATTTTGGTCCATTAATTATGCCCATCTTCAAATAAAACTCTATTTTAAAAAATCACCGATGACGAAACAATATTACTGGATCTTACTCAACCGGATGATTTAACTGACAATATTTTTATTGCGCTTATCAATAAAATAAAGGAACCCCAACAAATGCAATTTTTAAACATTTAATTAAATAATAAATGTACGTTATATGCGAAGGGAATTTGGAAGCATTGATATTAATTAAAATTTCCCCTGATATACAAAAACATGTACAAAAACTGTCGGAACTTAATGTACTGGCTACCTATCACGACAGAAATGTTAACATTTTTTGTCCATGAAGGAAGAACAGTAACACTGGCGAAATCAATTTTAAATAACCCCTTCAGTACTACTGATGTATAGTCTATTTACCTCACATCATAAAATTATATAAAAGCAGGTATATAAGTTTAACAGCTTGATGCTTAGCGTGTTATGTGAGGATTATTATCCACGTGTTAGAATTGCTATTCCTAGAAACATCTTTATGCTTTGTTAAAAATCATCCACATCCGTTTCAAACTTACAGCTCACTGATGAAGTCACTTGATGATTGCTTATAAATAAATATAAAATTAGCTCTGAAAGGGTTAACTTAATTTTATCCCAGTGATCGGGAGTTTACATTAATTTACAACAAGAAGCACTAAAAACTAGCGAACTTAGGTAAATGGATGTTAATATTTTTTTCACATTAAGGGTGTATTTGAAATTAAAATCTTGATAAAACACAACCTTATACCCTTAACTTTATCTTGTCTGGGTCCAGTGCACAGATTAGCATTGGTAAATAAAATGAAACACCAGTGGCGACTCTTGGTTTTTTAGTTGTGTAGGATGGTGTGGAGAGAGCTAATTAACCCATTCACTGCTATTGACGTACATATGCGTCGCCGTAAAAAATGCAAAAAAGGCTGAGATGTAAATTTAATACAATAATGCTTTATCGTAAAATATCAAAATATTTAACCATGTACGAAAACTGTCGTTTGCGGAAATCAGTTATTCCGCTATAATTTTAGCTATTCCGCTATATAATAGTTGATATCAAACTTGATATTGCTCCAGGAATACTTATATTGAAATATAAACAGCATTGTAAAGTTTAATAATAACTAGGCCTATAATATATACCAAGAAAAGAAATAAATAAATATTAATAAAAATATGATCACTCCCCTCTTAGAAAACAAGCTATCGAACGTGAGGAAGGACTGTAAGACGTCCTCATCTTCCTCCATATGAAACTGGCTTCTCACCGCCTTTTCCCTTCCCCCTTCACTTGCCAGAGCTTTAACAACGGCATGGATACACTGAGGACATCCTCACAAATACCAACCTGCTCAAAACAGAACCGCTAACTTCCTTCCCGAGTGCTCTACAAAAACGCTGTTTTGTCATTTTATTGTTTTAATTTTGACAATGAATGCTAGTAAACATTTATGTAGATGAATTATGAAGTGTAGGATGATCCTCACATCCTATATGGAATAATCGCCACTGTAGAAACACATAGTCTACTAGGCCTACGTAAATACATAAAAAGCAATGGCTGGTATCAGTCTATAAAAGAATCACTTGTTGACGACATGTATGGGATTCGTCTTAGAAGAAAGAACTTGCCATCAGCGTCATACTAGTTATTCTTTGATAGACTGTGACTAGTATTGTTTTTAATGTTTGTGTATTTATATAGGGTTATCAGATATCGTTATTTAGCAGGACTTATCCTTACATTTTAAGGATGTCCTGGCGACCTTTTTTATTTTCCAAAACCTGCAATATGTTCTTATTTTTGTATAAATACTTTTTTAACAGCTGAAAAAGGATGCTTTTATTTCCAGAATGTACCAAATGATGGTTCTGAGCATCGTATCGCAATCTAAATTTCACTGAAATCGTAATCTTTTTGCACACTTGTGCACATTTCACCAAGTGAAAGTCTTATTACCGGTCTTAACCCCATTCTGTTATGGATCCTGCTGTTGGTAGTAATGACCAGAATGTTACGGAATATTAAGTACCGCTGCGAGTTTTATTTTATGCGTTCAGTTCATAAATGGGGAAAGAAAATGCAACTTTACTGCCGAGATTACTGCTCGAGATGGGATACAAAATTCTTCAAAAAGGACAGTTCTGATGAGGAATCCGACTGTTTATTTGGCAAAGCTGAGACAAAGCATGGAACCTCGTATTATTGTGCACCTCAAGCTAGCAGTGTGGATAAGAATGTTCATACAGACTCAGATGGATATAAATTTAGACTGCCGGAAAAACGTAGACCTCCAAAACGAAGCCTTCAACAATTTTAATGTACCCTACCTTTGTCCTGTCATTTTAGTTTCATCTGTCCTCCTTTCCAACCATACCCATCTGGTAAACCTATATGTATGTGTGTATATATACCGGTAGACCTATACATAATTTTATTCATGAGTGCTGATATGTGAACTGGAGCCAGGCAAGATAAAGTTAAGGAATAAGGTTGTGTTTTTATCAATATTTTAAAATTGGGTAAACTACCCGCAACACGGAAACGGAAGGCTGAGGATTCAAACTCCCGAGACAGGATCAATCCGAGTAAGGTTCCTCTCTCTCAAGGGTAAATGCCGGATTGGAACGTTTCCCTTAACTCTTTCAAAACGACAGAATGTTAATTTTCATAGTAAACAACAAAGATAGAAGAAAACAGAGTCAAAGAGCACAGATCAAATGAGGTGTTGTTGTTGTTGTGGCTCAGAGGGTGAGCCCTAATTGACTCGAGCACGTAGGCCACATAGGTGAGCCCAGTAAATGAGGTCTTAAGAACGAAGCAACAAAGTTCAATAATGGAACAACGTTACGCATGTCAATCACACAAATTCCTAATTACTAACCTAAGTATAAGACAGAATAGGCAACAGGAACAACTTTTCGGAAGCAGATGTAAGATGGAATAGGAAACAAGGGCAACTTTTTGGAAACAGATGTAACCGGGAGGTATAGACCACTGGCTGAAGTACTCCAGGGGAGAAAGGCAGGCATACATAAAAAAAAAAGCTAGTAAATAAAAATAGAAGTTAATGTTAAAATAATATATTCTTCTAGTAGAACATACTGTCTGATTAAATACTTCGAGCAAGCAGAAATATGATCTGCTCAACTTGTACATAGCCTATGTGGAAAGGGACGTTTGGAAACTTAGTATATGATTATCAGTTTTTTTTAAATATTTTTTCGAACAACAGCAATAAATTAGTTTCTCATCTTCTTCATTCACACCTTACCCTCTGAATTTTACTTCAAATTATATAATATTATTTATAAAATTATATTGATATTTGGGCTAAACGTGTTTATGCGTAGGTCCAGTCTACACCAAGAATTCATATTTTAATTCCAATCGTTTCGGAATTGTTTCATGCCCGTAAGATTCCTAGGCTATTTTGATCTTAAAAGCAAATAGATACGCGTCACTATCCTGTTCATATAAATTTAATTGTAGATTTTATTGGAAAGTGGTACAATGCAAAAAGTGCGCATATGAAACATATCGCATTTTTACGTTCTATTTTCATTTTGGTTTCAAACTACTAACAGAGCACACTGGAGTAAAAGTAAACTATCAAGATTTTATCTGCAGTGAGTTCTTTACACTTGAATGTGAACGGTTGGGCAGTTGGCCCCACTAACCTCCGATATTATAGATCAAACAACTCCAAAATCAATACTGTTCCCTTTAAATCGAAACTAGGTCAGATGAAACAAAACAGAAGAATGCTATTATAACACCTATCAGTTAAACAGTATTAAAAACCTAAAGACGAGAGCTACCAAAACTAAATAACCTACTACCCTTGCTTTAGAGCCAATTATAAAAGAGGCTTCCAGAAGTCAACTACATTCAAGAGTACACTTAAAAGTAAACTAACTGATGACTAGGGGGCGGATTTCTATGACCTAAAAAATAGGATATATGCATGCATTTATGACCTAAAAAAAGTTAAAATATGACCAATAAAATTTAAAATATGACTTTAACACTTAAACATTGTGTATATATTTTTAAGTTTCATTACAATACATTTTATTAAAATATAATGTTGATTATTTAAAACATCTGTAAATTCTCAGAAAGTATCATTATAATGAAAATTTATAAAATATGATATGAAACTTCAAAATTTCTTTAATAATTTGCACACAAATATGTCTAAAATATGACCTAAATATGCATATTCATACTAAATATATTACAATAGTTGAAAATGTTCTAAATATGCACAATAAAAGCCGTTCCATTTTCACCAGGATGCTTGGAATCGGATTTAAATTAGTCGGAAACCTGAAATAATGCGAAGGGGAAAAATATGACATGTCATAGAAATCCGCCCCTACTTATGACTTATAATCCTTTTAATATGTAACAACATGTCAAATAAATCTTTCTCCGCCTTCATAAACAATAATAATGTATCTGTCTAGTGTTTGATTGTATAATTATTATGTTCAACGACAGGAAATAGTACTAAGTAATAGCCTATATAGTCTACTAGTTGTAACATTTTTTAACTTTTATTTTTCAACTACTTTATTTTATTAATCTTAATGTAAAAATAATATTTAGGCCGACCTAGTGTCAAAGTTATAACAATTTCTACACGTTAATCAAATAATACTTCCACGGCGTATGGATGTATATGTAGATGTAGATGTAGATGTAGATATCTCGTCCTGTAGATCCTGTGTTGAGCGGGGCTCAAGGATATAGAACACGTCAGATCAAAAAATACATGCATGTTATAACAATAATATAGGCCTACAGAAACTGTAAGCTGCCAAATTTATCCAAGCTGGAAATATTCCTCCAAATTGTAGAAGGTGTGAGTTATGAAAAATTCCTTGACAGCTGTTTTGAAAGGTTTGCTTTTTCTTTGATGTTAATGTTGTTTGGAAGCTTGTTATATATCTGTACTGCAGAATAATAAGCACCCTTCTGAAAGAGTTTTAACGAGTTATTTGGTCTGTGTAGATCATTCATGTTTCTGGTAGTACGTCCGTGTACACTAAAATTAGTTTGAAATTTATCAATATTATTCACTACATAACACATAACAGAGTATATATACTCCCCTGTAAGAGTGAGGACTTTTAATTTTTCAAATAGCGGTTTACAAGATTCCCTTTTTTTCTTTCCACATATTATTCTTATTGCCCGCTTTTGTAATCTAAATATTTTCTCCCTATGGGAAGAGTTGCCCCAGAATATGATCCCGTACCTCATTACCGAGTGAAAATATGCAAAATATACCATAAGTAATGCATCCTGTTTTAATATATTATTCAAAATTCTTAAAGCAAAGCACGCTGAACTCAGTTTTGGACCTATCATTTCTATGTGTGTCTTCCAGTCAAGATTTTGGTCAATTTGCAGTCCTAAAAATTTTACATTGCTAATTTCTTGTATGATTTGTGTTCCATAATTAATTTCAAGATTTGAGATACATCTGTTTTTTGTTCTAAATTGTATAAAATGGGTCTTATCAACATTAAGTGTCATTTTATTAGCTAGAAACCATGTGTTTAACTCGTGAAAAGCCTTTGTAGCTATTCTTGATAAATGTTCTTGTGACGTTCCTGTTACAAGTACACTAGTATCATCTGCGAAGAGCAATACCTTTGATTCGTCACTTAAGTTATAGGGCAAGTCATTAATGAAAATTAAAAAGAGCAAAGGTCCCAGTATTGATCCCTGAGGTACCCCATTCTTAACAACCCCTAAGTTAGATTCATTTCCATTTATTATTACCTTTTGAGTTCTATCAGAAATATATGATTTGAACCACTTAAGTGTTAAATTATCGAACCCATAATGATCCAATTTTTTAAGTAATATTTCATGATTTATACAGTCAAACGCTTTAGCTAAGTCGCAGAAAATTCCCAGAGCATATTTCTTTTTATCTAACGCTTCCAGTATTTCTGTAGTAAGTTGAAATGTAGCATTCTCAGTGGACATGCCACTTCTAAATCCAAACTGAGATGAAGTAAGAATGTCATTCAAATTAAGATAGTGTATTATGCGTTTGTACATGACTTTTTCAAAAACTTTTGAAAATGAGGTTAAGAGCGATATAGGTCTATAATTTGATGGTAGATTTTTGTCACCTTTTTTAAAGAGGGGCTTAACAATAGCATGCTTCAGTCTTTCTGGAAATATTCCATTTTCTAATGAACAATTGCATATGTGACTAAGAGGTTTACTGAGTTCCGATGAGCAGCTTTTTAATAACTTATTACTTATCTCATCCCATCCAAACGAGCTTTTACTTTTGAGAGACTTGATTATATTTTCAATTTCTTTGTGAGAAGTCAGGTTCAATTGAAATCTATGGTTCCAAACTGTAGATTTTGTTAGTAGGTCTACTGCCTTAATGTTAATATTATTTATAGGAATACATTTCTCTGCAATATTTATAAAATTACTATTAAAAGCATTTGTAATGTCTGATAAATTATCTAGTCTTATGTCTTGGTATATTAATGATGTACAATCATTGTTTCCCTTTGTTCTCCCTGTTTCGTTTTTTATTATATTCCATACAGTCTTAACTTTATTATTTGATTTATCAATTACTTGTGAAAAATGCCTACTTTTTGCTTCTTTGATTACTTTCTTCAGTATGTTGCAATACTTTTTATAGTATTCCTTATGAGTTTGGTTGTTACTGGTTCTATATTTTAGGTAGAGCTCTCTTTTGTGTGCACATGATATTTTAATACCAGCTGTTAACCATGTGTTATTCCTTGAATTAGGTAAATTAGCAGTTTTCTTTTTTGGAAAATTTGCCTCAAAATGTCGTGACACTATGTTTAGGAATTCACTTAATTTACTATCTACTTTGTCATAGGATAACATAGATTCCCAGTTTTCATTCGCAAGATCTTGTTTGAAATTTAAAATTGAATCGTCATTCATTACTCTAGTCATATTACTATGAGCATGTTTACTGTTCGAATTTACTTTAATATTGTTCAGCACTAACATTTGTGCATCATGATCTGATAATCCATTTAATATTGGAAGTACTTTAAAATTAAAATGTTTTTCTATATCTATGAATATATTATCTATTGTTGTTTGAGAGTCGTTCTGAATTCTCGTTGGAAAGTTTACTATGAAATCTAGATTATAGCTACCCAATAAAGATATCAGTCTGATCTTCTTCTCACTATCAATTGAGAAATCTACATTAAAGTCCCCACACAGTATAATATTTACATTAGTACTATACAGTGAATTAAGAACCCTTTCTAACTGATTTACAAAATAATTGAAATTACCTGATGGTGCCCTGTAAATGGTTAGTATTACAAATGTATCATTGTCAAAATCCAATCTGGCTGAACAACATTCAAAATCCTGTTCTTTAGAGAAAGAACTTGTGTCTATATCACTGAAATGTAAGTTTCTTTTGATAAATATACTCACACCTCCACATTTTATGGAATGTCTACAACATTTTGAACATAGTGAAAAGTTATCAATTTTTAATTGTTCCAGATCTGTTTCTGCACAGTGGTGTTCCGTTAGACAAATAACTTGAATTTCCTGTTTTCTAGAATTAATTGTATCCTGAATGGCAAAGTTAAATTCTTCAATTTTATTTTCAAGCCCCCTTATGTTTTGATGAAATACTGCAAATGATTTATTATTTCTAACTATAGGCCTTAGTGTATTACTATTATTGACTTTAGATATGCATATAGGCCTAAGCTGTTGGATTCTTTCACTTAGATTCCCCCTAAAAAACGAGTCGAGCCACCATCTATGACAGGAATAGCCACCATCTATGACAGGACTATTATCTATCACGCTATTATCATTTTTCAGTCGAACTTGCTCGAAGTTAAATTAAAGCTGGGCTAAATACCGTATACCTATAGAAAACTAGTTTTTGATAGGTACCGGTATTGATTATGAAGAAGGGGGTGAGATCCCTCCTATATGAAGCTTCGGTGTAACAGTTTCTCTACTTACAGGGACAATTGCACTCTACTTACAGTGCAATAATAAACATGTAGTCGTCATGGAGTTTCATTTCCGGTAAACATAGGCCTACTATGAGAACTGCAATTAACACGTAAACAGGAGGGAAATGTAGTTTGTAGCAAAGGTCGTAAATACCTGAATTAGAATATGATTCACAAACAATATGAATCATAAATGTTAATGAATTAGGCGTACACAAAAATAATCACTTCAATATTACTTCGTCGTGATCAAATTTAAAACAAGGAATTTACATTCTTGTGTGGGTTAATTTCCCATATAATTATGAATTGCTGGAGGGCAAGTTGACATTTTTGATAACGCAAGGTCGAGTAGCAGTAAACTTGCAGGAAACTCGAGTTAACAGGATTTGCAAGTCTCAAGGATTATCATTATTGCTAGCTTTATTTAGCAGTACCAAGTTCATATCCGGAGCGAGTATAAAATGTCAACACACTCGTCAGTATGAATCACACTGTGCAAAGACGAAAGTCAGCATACCGGTAGTTAAACTCATCTGAATCATGAATCTTGGATTCTGCCTATGATTGTTTATGACGTCACATTTCTTACAGGCATATGCTAATGAAATATAAACTCTTTGAAAATTTCAACAGCTTATCAATAATATAAATGAGGATCATTATCAAATGGAGGTTGAAAGATAGAAACAAATATTACTAGCCCATTGCTCTAGAATCCTGGTTGTTATCTTGACGAGTATTGATGGAAAGCATTCTAGATTCATATAACAACTCGCTTCGCTCGTTGGGGGCTCTGCCCTCAAACCCCCACTGAGGTTCTCGGGAAGGTTTTTTTAATGAACTGACACCGTATCGGACATCGAGTCCATGTACTGTATGTAGACTGCCTTAAAGCCTGTTACCGTTAAGCCATAATAAACATAAAAAAGTGCGGGAAGAATTAAAATAATAAATAAAATGGTGCAAAATATGTTGCACAAACTTTCTCGCATATACGTGTTAAAAGCCAACACAGAAAAAAGTAAATTATGGAGACAATTAAATTTTATTTATTACATTTTCATTAAATTAATAAGAATCTAGAACGGATCGCATCAGGGCCGATGTTTATGTTCAATGCTTTTACCGTGAAATAATAATAATAATAATCTTCTTTGCTTAAGTGTTTTTTGGACAAGAAATCGGGCTTGTCTCTGTTGTAGTTGTTATGGTTATGAATAGCTGTTAGTCCTGTGCCGAAATTTCGACTTGCAGAGTTCTTTTATTTGCCTGAAAATTTACAGATATTTAACTGTTAAATTTACAGATACATAAATTTCATTGACCTGGGTCAGCACCTAAACCTATTCTTGGGAACACAAAGCCAGTGCCTTTATCTAGTTCTGCCGAAGCCATTGTAAGTTGGAGCCATGAGAAAGAAATAAGGACTTTTTCTTGTAAGTTAAAAAGGAATTATTTATTACTAAATAATATTTGTGCGTATGATATACCGGTAGTGTGTGTGGTACAGTTGAAAAAAAAATAGATTAATGGTTCCATGGAAAACATAGGCTAAGCACAGCATCAGAGCAAGATTTATATTCTACCATTTGTATGTATTTCAACAAATTTTCACTTGTGAAAAATACTATTCAAAGTAATTGCCACGAACAATGTTTTGGTAAATTAAACATTAGGCGAAATGCTTCCATATTTCACTTTCCATGTTCCTCATAGAACCCCTATCACTTACTAATATACAAAAAATTAAAACTTTCATGTGAATGTAAGAATTCAGAATACGAAGAATTATCTAATTACTTCCAGAAGACGTAGATTGACATCGCGAGAAACAGACACAAAAGCTGAAAATTCCAGAAATTGCGTTCTTTTCCTCCAAAATGGATAATTATTTAACAATTAAAAAAAGACCAAATATGAGATGCTCCGGAGGAAGACGAAACCTCACACAATTGATATTTTACTCCTCATAAGTAGTAGCTTAAATCTGCAAGACCAAACACCGTACAGCAAAATAAGCAGGTACTTACCTATTAGAGAAGCCTGTTGCCGACCAATTTTAAGGATTTCGCCAGGGAAGTTCCTTTTTTTCTCCATGTGTGAAGTTTTCGTCGTGACATTTCTCCCTCAATGGCAAGTCTTCTTTTTAAGTTCTGTTTCTATCTGTATTTCTTTGTTGTTCTACGTACCTTCCCTGGTGGTTGATCCCATATTATTGGAGCAAATGCACTTTCATCGTGTATATAATTATCTGAACTGCAGTTACTAAAAGCTAAACATTCATCTGACGGGCATACAAGTTCGGTAAAAGCATCGCGAATTTCAATGGAAGGTAAAAACACTAAGACGACAAACATTTTCAGCCTAATCTTTCAACACCATGTCTGTGCTAAGTGAAATCTACACGCTCGATGGTTGCATCCGGAAATGTTTTGCGTACGGCATTATGTGCAATACTTTTAAAATCAACCATAGGAGAATTAAATATTACACCAGTTTCATGTTCACATATGATTTTAGTTATATTCCACTCACTAGTCTTATACGGAAAGAAACAAGTATTTGTCTTTCAACATTCCTTGCATCCACCATTTCCAACGTGCACTTACACTATCCGTTTTCATTGTTGCACTACAGTTTTTAGTGTAATACCTCCCTAAAACATCTGAATTTGAAATTATCAAATCGCATTGAAACTATTTTTGTCCATACTCGGCTGTTGACTAAGGCTCACGTGATGCAATAAGTAAAGTGCGGAGTGTGACGTAAGCTCTTGTGTTTACTATAACCCTTAGTCCCGGTATCTATACGTGGTATAGACCTTAGTTTCTTCATATATCGCAGATATCGGGATGTCGTATAGACACTTACCGTCTGATTTATATTAAACAACCTGTTACAGTTGATGGAAGGGTATGTTTCCATGGCTTTTCTGAAATTACGAGAGATGTCTGCTATTTGGAGTGCTGCTGACTGAAGCTCTGATATACGTTTTACGATTCCTTCCACGGTGACATTGTACACTTTCATAACGCTATATTATCAGTTCTATTTTCTTATACTGTGCTGTTTTTTGTCACCCAATATTGGATTTATGGGCCAAATCCTGTTCAGTCTAGTTATACAAAAGTACGTGGGTTTTCCTGTTTTATTATATATTTTAACAATCGCTTCCTCGTTCAGAGGCTGCCAGGAACAAAGCCTAACAAACAAGGGGAAAAAATACAGAAATCATAAATATTATCATAGGTAATCCCACGAGAGTTGACGAGTTTATCGATAGATTCGCGACTGCGCAGCAGGAGCGAATTTATCTGATGCAACTCGTCAACTCGAGTTGGATTTATTAAGACTATTCAATGAATAAAAATCCACCAGATTATACAAATAATAATAACTTTCGTGCTTTGTTCTACAAAAACAAAACTAACAGCTGCGAGATCACGGCATACTATGAATCAACCGTCCATGAATCGATTCGAGCTGTTTTGGTGTAATCAGTGCTACCACCAGAGCATATAAGACATAGTTAACTTAATTCAATTAAGCTAAAAGCAGAACAGAATAAACGCACACGAACTGGCTTGCACAGAATCAAAATTGTGTTCTTAATCAATGTACATTTCTATTATTTTAATTTCCAAACAAATTATCTTGTATGAAATAATCTGTTTTCGTGCCGGTTAGTGGCACCATCTGACTATTAATCACTGCACACTGATACTCGCGTCTCCAGTAACGACCAGACCATTTTACCCGATAAAATGCCATCCTCGCGATTCCTGCAAGAATATTGTAAGATAAACGGCCGTGATTGGTCTATATCCAAGGAATTGCTAAACGTTATTGGTCAATATCAAACACGCGGCGTATGAGTTGAATAGTCATCTAAAAACACTAAGACGAAAAACATTTTCAGCCATCCTCCAATTTTCAGTGTAAAGCCTTCTTAAAGAAAACTCATGCTTCCGAAACCATGTCTATACTAAGTGAAATCTACACCCTCGATTGTTGTGTCCGGAAATACTTTGCGTACGGCATTATGTGTAGTACTTTCAAATCAAATATTACACCAGTTTCATGTTCACATACGATTTTAGTTATACTCCACTCACTAGTCTTATACGGAAAGAAACAAGTATTTGTTTTTAAACATTCCTCGCATCCACCATTTCCAGTGTGCACTTAACACTATCAGTTTTCATTGTTGCATTGCAATCTTTAGTGTAATACCTCCATAAAAGTATGAATTTGAAATTATGAAGCTATTGAAACTATTTTCGTCCATACTCTGCTGTTGACTTTGGATCACTGACTGTAGTGTGTGGTGCAATAGTACAGTGGGGGCTGTGACGCAAGCTCATGTATTTACCATAATCCCCAAGTCCCGGTATCTATACGTGGTATACACCTTAGTTTCTTCATATATCACCGATATATGCGGTATAGACCTGTTTCTTCATATCTTGCAGATATAGGGACGTCTTGTAGACTCTTACAGTTTGATTTAAACAACCTGCGACTTTTCACAGTTGCTGGAGGGTATTCTGAAGATACGCAAGATATTTGCTATTTGGAGTACTGCTAAACAGCTAACCGAAGCTCTAATACAAGTAATACTATTCCTTCTACCGCGACACTGTAAATTTTCACAACGCTATAATAATTTTATGTTTAATACCATTTTATGATTAATATTTTCTTATATTGTGCCGTTTTTTCACCAAATGTTTGATTTATGGGCCAAATCCTGTTCAGTTTAGTTACACAAATTACCTTTTTTTTAATATAAAGGTTGCCAGGGACAAAGCCTAACAAACAAGGAAAAAGACAGAAATCATAAATATAAAAATAGAATAAGACAATAAATTAGAGCAATATAATTTTTTAATATTACTGTCCAAAGAGGTAAAGTTTCAAGATTTTTAACGAGCCTTAATAGACAACTCCGTTATCTCCTTATAGCTGAGTCCCAGGTGTTTGCAGAACGAGGCCGTAAAGTGGGGAATAGAACCCCTTGTGCTAAACATCAATCCATGAATTGTGATTTAATTTAATTTATATTTTTCAGTATAATTTAATTTATGTCAATTAAAATAATAATTTAATTTGCCGTGAGCAATGAGAATGTTATGTCGTGTGTGCGTTATGCTGTGTATGCTATGTTACGAAATGCTGTGTATGCTATGTTACGAAATGCTATGTATGCTATGGTATGTGTGTGGTTATGGGTTGTACCCAGACGCGCGACACGTTACGATTTTTATACTGATAGTATTATTTAACGATTAACACTATACAAGATTGTCTCGTTGCAGTTGACCTAGTTTTTATGTAAGGAACGACTGGAATAGATGTTGATTGACTGATACTGTGGTACTCAGGGTTACTGACGCACTCTGCCATAACAATCTATTATAATAGTACAGTATCTTTTAAATTATTGTCGATAATATCTTAATGGATAAGTTTAACTGCAATATATAATTTATTGTCCTGGCACTAAATGAAAGTGAAGTAAAGGGTCCAATAACTTAAATCACTTTCCTTTATATCATAACTAGCATGTGCCCGCGGCTTCGCCCGCGATAATTATTTCAAAAATAAAAAATTAAGAGCATAGGCTAATAGTTAAAACATTATATTTATTAACACCTAAACCACGTGGACTACTTACCACGATTAGATAGCGTCGCCTTGCAAAAGCGATCTCAGATTCGAGTTCCTTGACCCAGAAAATCCCTGTATAGTGAGTTTCGTCCAAATCGAACAATGTTTAATCATATTTAGGTCTATGTTGATTATCCCTCTTCCGTGTAGGTTGAAGATTTCGTATGTCTACGGGCCTTGACATTCTAAACAAATGCACCAGCGTGGGCTTACAACATTCAAGCGATCGCGATGCTTTTATTTCCACGGTATGACAAAAATAGCCAAAGCCAAATGCAATTGATTTGACATTGAAATGTAGGCCTATTACAGAAATCTGATGCTTCGACAGCGCTAAAATCACGTTTTCTGCCAGTTTTTCACTCATAACTCGCGAACGAAAGCTAAAATTAAAAATCCGGCTTCGAGGTGCATTCGCCCACCTTTCAGTCCATCTATGTTTAAAATTTCAGATGTCTGCGTTCAGTAGATTTCGCTGGGCATCGCGGACAGACAGACAAACACGTCCTTTTATTATTATGCCCGCGGCTTCCCCCGCGATAATTATTTCTAAACTTAAGTGCATAATAGTTAAATAATTATATTTATTAACACGTAAGTCACGTGGAGTGTATTCCACGATAAGGTAGCGTCCCCTGGTAGGAAAAGCGACCTCAGGTTCCAGTTCCTTGGCTCAGAAAACCCCTGTATAGTGAGTTTCGTTCAAATCGAACAATGTTTGACCATAATTAAGCCTATGTTGATATCCTTCTTACGTGTAGGTTGAAAATTTCATATATCTGCGGGCCTTGACACTCTAAACAAATGAATCGTCCACGATGGACTTAAAAAATCAAGCGATCGCGACGCTTTTATTTCCAAGGTAGGCTATGAGGTATGATGACAAAAATAGCCAAAGCCAGCTGTAATTGATTTAACATTGAAATATATTACTGAAACTGATGCTTCGAAATCGCAAAAAAATACACGTTTTCTGCCCGTTTTTCACTCGTAACTCACGAACTAAAGCGAAAATTAAAATTCCGGCTTCGAGGTGCACATTCCGACCCTTTAGTCCGCCTATGTATAAAATTTCAGATCTCTGCGTTGAGTAGATTTCGCTGGGCATCGCGGACAGACAGACGGAAGACAGACAGACGGAGGACAGACACTTCCTTTTATTAATATAGATTAGGTTACTTACTAGAGCACGTGTAAGTGAAATTAAATGACAAAAGCAATAAGGCATGGCATGAAAAATAAACGACTTTGTATAACGATAAAATTAAATACCGTATATCTAATTCGTTTAGCGTTCCATATATAATAGGCTACACAATTCTATAGGCCTAACTTTAGTTTGGTTGTACTTCCGTTAACAAAGAGTCCCAGCGCTTAAAATACAATTGCTCTTCAGAAGACTCTTCTCAATCAGATCCAGAAGACGGACTAAGAGCTGGAGTTCGAAAACTGAGAATCTTATAAAACTTCGACTCGGCTGATATAATAAATTTAAATAATTCAGAATACTGCTACGACTTACGTCTAAATTTTGCACAAATTATGTAAATTTCAGGCTCGTTTACCACTTATAAGCCTCATTCTAAACGAAGAACACATAGGGGTTTTGAAGAGTAGACCAATATTTTAACAATAGGTTGTTACTGGGCTCATATTTCAAATTAAACGAAAAAATCCGTGTGTATATATGAGCTGCTACTTTGCCAAGTCTTAACACAGTATTTGCTTTAAAACAAGTGACATTCTGTTATTTTGTTTTTTTATTTATTGACGATTTCTCATCACACAATGTATACTATATATAATATATATATAATATAATGTAAATAATATACATATATTATATATTATATATATATATCAGACCAGTTTTGTTTGAATGTGCTGACCATCAGGCAAACTGGACAGTTTTATTTATCTTCAAGCTTTCACTGCAAAATAATTGATGAATTTCATGTCAGTTTGTGAATACTTAAATTTACACTTAAAATGTACCACCTAATACCACATATTATTAATGCAGATAGTATATATCCTGATACAAGGTTGCTAATAATATTTTTTTTATTTAACTGCCGTATTAAGATTTATGGGGAATATTTAATGGCCTGCATCAAGTGCATATATATAAATTTATTAACATTCATAAATAAATAAATTCAAGTAAATAAATTCAAAATAATGCTTGAATAGAAAGGTAAGGGGTTTTCCAAATGTCAGATAACGTAATACGATGCATATTCAAACTCAGCTATATAAAAAAGTGTCAATAAAGGTCAAGTTTCATGAATTGATTGGAATCAGCTCATCCGCGGCCTTGAAAGCCTTTCCCGTGAGCTGAATTATTGCAATGCGATTAGGTGTAAAGGTTAAAGCGTGCAGTTTGTCTGCTTAACCCAGATACCGCAGCTTCGAACTGAACTTTACTTTCTTCCTCCTAAGAGGTTATGGCATCATTAGTATAAGCTAGCATCATTATGAAACAGGACGGGTTCCATTAAAGGAGGGAGATTTAGGGTATTAATCATGACTTTGAAATGTTACGTAATTAAATAATTTACTTTAGTGATATCATTTGAAACTGAATGGTGTGAACATTACACGATTGTTTCGAGCGCATAAACTCGGTTCAATGTAACGGTTTGCACTCGATTTAGCTATTTAAATTATTCTAACACTGACTATAGTGCTTTCACATTCGCCAGAGGTTTCAAGGCCACAACTTCTCACGTCTAATATGCCCCCACTGAACAGCAGTAACAGTATTCCCCTTTGCGCAGAGGAGCTGCGCTGTCGCACACACTCATACGACACTAAGGGGGAACTCCCTACTGGCTTGTCATGTGACTGGCATTGGAGGGGTATGATGTCATATGAGCGCGGTAAGTGGGGGTATCGTAGGCATGCTACGTTTGGCCTTGAAACCTCTGGCGAATGTGAAAGGACTATAGTGTCAAATATACTTCCTTCTATTAAACCCTTTGTAAACACTGAAACAAGATGCAATACTTTATTATTTATGGTAATGCAATGCTGTCCTGGATTTTAAAACAATATTTTTTATTACGTAACAAATAACAATATAACAATCTTTACAAATGTGGATTCCAATGATACCGAAAAAAGCAAATCTTGTGCTCGGGGCGGTTCAGTGCAATACACTGGATTATGTATTGATTACACTAAGACGCATCCAATACTACAGAAAACTTTTGACTATAGTGAAGCGAGATTACAGACATTATTCTATTGTCGATATCGCCTATGGGTATCTTCAGAATACCTTAGATTAGATCAGATTAGATTAATGAGGGGCAGTGTAAGCCCTTCGGCTTCTCAACACTGCGGCCTTAATAGATCTATTCTAGCAGTCACCACTTTAATTCAAAGCTTTTTAATGTAGCCTATAATTTTCCTGGGTGATGTCCAGTCCTTGTCATCTTATAAGAATGGACGATAATCGCCTCCCAAAGAAAATGTGGAAGGGAAGACTATATTCAAGAAGAAGAAAGGGACGACCTAGAACTAGATGGATGGATGGTGTGGAGGAAGACCTAATGGCTATGAGGATCCGAGGATGGAGATCTATGGCAGATAACAGGGATGTTTGGAGACGGCTAGTGGAGGAGACCAAGGCTCACACCGAGCTGTAGCGCCTAATGAAGAAGAAGAAGAAGAAGAAGATGTCCAGTCCTGAACCCGGGGATTTTTCGTTGCTGAAAACACCACTACCCAGCCGGGAATCGAACCCGGACCGCCAGGGTAGAACGCAAGTATGCTCCCTATACACCCATGGCGGCGGACTCAGAATATATTATTTTTTTAAATAGAGATATTTTAAAATATCGAATTTCCAAATACTATGTACGAATTCCCAACCGCTGTATCGCAACGCACTGGTGTGTTAACACAGCCCCTTTAGGGTGGGTCGCGAAATTTTATAATTAAAAATAAATGTTATGCCATCAAGAAAGTATAAAAAGCATTTTATTCTTGTTAGGAAACGTTTAATAGATAAATTTGTCTTAACAGAACCACTTAATTATTGTTGTATTTCCTAGCGACGCATTTTGGTAAATTCTGTTTACCATGCCTTAAGTACCATTCATACTGTTAAGGTCGTGTTAAGGTCGTGTCATATTTATATGAGGTGGTAACGAAATTTCGATAAAGACTCAGTGAAAGAGGTTTGTGATTGGATGATTTCAGATTCATTCTTACATTTCATCATGAAACTTAATGACTCAGTCACACAACAAATCCTAACTTGCTTGCAGACACAGTTTTTTTTATCACACACAGATCAACAGTTAACAGGAAAGGCATCGCATTTCCTACATTTGAAGACCATTTTTTGACAGTTTACATACATTGTTTACTCTGTGAAATTATTAGGCCTATATAGGCCTACTATTTGTTGTTACTTTCTCTTACCTTTTGTCTACTTAAAGAAAATAGATTTTCTAATAAAAAGCTCTATAAAATGTAAATATTTAACTGCTCTTTAACATACAGTTTGTTCCTTCTGTGACAACATACTTACGTCAAACGGATTTTCACATTACGCTTCAATGAAAACGAAGTTCCAATATGTCACCTTATGTACTTTCACAAAATACGCGTAGATGTGTTGTTTCTTTGGATGACTGTTTGGCGATTTACTTTATTGAAAATTAAGTTGTATCACTTATCTAAGACAGCACCTTTGGCAATAATGCATCTTAAAAGGCTTTTAATACTGTAATATTTATTGTAGGCTTAAAAAAAAAATACCGATTGGGGCTGTCACGAAACTTGTTCTGCGGCCAAAAAAAAATATTTGAGGCACAGGCGTAATACGAAAAGAAATGTAACGTAACAAGAAATAATTTTTTTCTACTGTAATGCTGGTAATTTTAAGTGGACAATAAATCACAATTCAACTTGGTAGAGGACAATAGTAACTTAAGGTATTCAAATTAATGCAGGGACCATTGTTCTTTTGTCACTGCATTAATAATATTATTATTATTAATATTATTTTTCAGATTCTCATAATTTGCGTACGGAACTTCTTATCCCTATCGTTTGTGATGCATCCCTTGAATTAATAATTCTCTATCGTTACAAGTGAAATACAGAAGGTAAGAATAATTATTGTCATATCCCATAGGTTTTGAAATTAATGCAGGAACCATGGTTCTTTTTTCACTGCATTTATTATTATTATTATTATTATTAATGATATTATTTTTCAGATTCTCACAATTCCGTACGGGACTTCTGCAGTGTTGGATTCTTATCCCTATCCCTTGTGATGCACCCCTTGAATAATTCTTCTATCTTTGTACAAGTAAAATTGGGAAGGTAAGAATAATTATTGGTAGATCCCTTAGGTTTTGAAATTAATGCAGTAACCATGGTTCTTTTGTCACTGCATTTATTATTATTATTATTATTATTATTATTATTATTATTAATGATATTATTTTTCAGATTCTCACAATAATTGCGTACGGGACTTCTGCAGTGTTGGATTCTTATCCCTATCCATCGTGATGCACCCCTTGAATAATAATTCTTCTATCGTTAAAAGTAAAATACAGAAGGTAAGAATTGTTAGATCACATTCAGTTGCAGGTATGCAGTATTAGCGGTTATTTGTTATTGCTGAAGACTCCTTTCACCTGTTGCTTCATGAGAAAACTAGTTGCAACTTGTATTTTATTATGGAGTTTGTGAAACCACATTTCAAATTTTAATTAACTCTTTGTAAAGCATGAAACATACAGACTATGCTGGATGGAATCATCTGTGTGATAAAGTTTTGCTTTCTAGAAGTAGAAGTACGGGTGTAAAATCTGTGGCAAATCAATAATGGCCTACGTTGGTGCTATGAATGTGTCCAGCTTGACCTACTGTTTGAAACTGCCTAATATTCCATTAATGCAAAAGATAAAATATTGGTTTATAAATATAGCAAGAACACATGTTCTTTATACGGGTCCTAGTGAAGTTTTAATTACTGATGTTTTGTAGGTAAATTACCAAAAAGAACAAAAGAACGTCTTCTCGTTAATTTATTAATTTCAAAGGATCTCTTTTAACGTATTTTGCAATCCAATGGCTATCACTGTCGTCTTAAAAAGTCCTTTTTAATTTTTTTTATGGAAGTATTTCCATGGAAACTCGAAACTAGGTAACAGTGAAGTGCCATAGAAACAATACACGTCATAAAATTACATACAAAAGTAAGTTATTAAGTGCCAGTATGGTACTTTATGAGATTGTGTGAGGGACGAAAAAATGTCTGTCTGTCTGTCCGTCTGTCTGTCTGTCCGTGTGTCTGTACGCACCATAATTCAAATACGCTTTTCCGGATTTTCATGAAACTTAGAAAACACATTTATAATGTGCATGGGAAGAACCCTATTGATATTGAACCAAATCGGTTCACCGGTACCGGAATAATACCCAATTTAGTGCCTATTTTAATTGATTATATTAGAAAGGCACCATAGCTCAAATACGCTGTATAGGATTTTCATGAAACTTGGTATACGCATTTATGACGCCCATGAAAAGTACCCTATTGAATTTGAACCTAATCTGTTGACCAGTACCGGAGTAAAACCCAATTTAGTGTATATTTTAAAGGCGCAATAACTCAAATACGCTTTATCGGATTTTTATGAAACTTTGTATACGCATTTATAATGTCCATGGGAAGGCGTCTATTGATATTTGACTAATTCGGTTGGCCAGTACCGGAATAATGCCCAATTTAGTGTCTTTTATGTTAATATATAAGAAGTCGCGATAACTCAAATATGCTTTATTGGATTTTCCTGAAACTTTGTATACACATTTATAATGTACATGGGAAGACTTCTACTGATATTGGATCAAATCGGTAGACCGGTACCGGAGTAAAACCCAATTTAGTGTCTATTTTAAAGACGCGGTACCGGTAACTCAAATATGCTTTATCGGATTTTTATGAAACTTGGTATACACATTTATAATGTCCATGAAAAGACGTTTATTGATATTGGATAAAATCGGTTGACCTTTTTCGGAGTAATGCTCAATTTAGTGCCTATTTTATGGTTATATTCGTATTCGAAAGAATTTATGAAATGCAAATCAGTTATCATGACAACATAGTCAATTGTTTTACTGTGATCTTATAAGGTTTTGGCAATTAAAATACAGTTAGCTATTACAACACTATTGCTTTACATGCGCTCATCAAACTAGACCGTTAAACTGAGCCAGGTGGCTGAGATGGTAACGTCTTGGCCTCACATTCTGGAGTTCCATGCTTCAAATCCCGAAACCGGCCATTTTGACTTTTTTTTGTATTCTACATATTATCATAACTGCAATCATAACTGATTAAACAAAAACATACTGGCACTTCGTTACATCAGTTTACCTGATTTTATTGTACTTAAACACTGTTCGTAATCAATTTTTGTGAAAACTTCAAGTTGTTGAAAATACTAAGTTACGCTAAGCAATTGTTTGGTATACAGAAAATATTGTTTTCGTAAGAAAATATCGAAATCGAGATAACACCGAGAAAACATCTTTCGCGATGCCTAGAAACTAAAGAAATAAGTGTTGATGTCTGTCTGTTTGTCTGTCTGTCTGTCAGTCTGTCTGTGAACAAGTTTAGCCAGTAAACGGTTCATTATATTTACTTTTTTTAATTAAGGACTTTTTTGGAATTTTATCGAACCCCCTAGAATTTGGTTTCTATAACTGAAATATTAAAGAGGCTTTTTATGAAAACTTCAGATTTTATCTTTGAAAAATTGGCTCTAACGGTTTGAATAAAAAGGTAAAATTCGAAACTTCTATCGATGACAGATAAAATTGCTATATCCTTCTTTCTGTAAAAATTACTTAGGGGATTTTTTTTTAGCCATGTTCATTTTCGATTTTTCTAGGCTATCTTCATTACAGTAGGAGATTCATGAAAACGTAACACATAAAGTTGTAGAGAAAATGAAAACGAATATTTTGTGATAAACACATTTCTTTATAAAATTAATAGGTATCGAGATAGATCAGAAATAAGTTTGATTTCAATGCACAAATTCAGAACACACCTTAATTAAAATAAGAGTGATGATATTTGTTACCCAGAGTAGGCTGAACAAGAGAAATGCAATTAATATATTATTCTGAAATTAAGTATACCTGATCCGTAATGGACACACAAAACGTATTCCCAGGAAGAGGTCCTGGGTTCAAATCTCTAATCTCGTGGCCGGATAATTTGACTTACGGTTTTTATAGTTTCCTCATTCGCAAAGACAAATGCCACGTGATATAACCTACATGCAAAATAAGCTAATTAATAATAATATAACAACAATACCAATCTTAGTAATGATATTAATAATAAAATAAACCCTATGGTCAGTTAAAGAAATATATAAAATCTGGGTCCTTTGCCATTCACTGCCTCTAACAGAAAAAATAATTTAAGATAGTTTCAAAATATGTTCTGAAAGAATCTCTATCCTCAAATTCTCTGTTAATTTATTTTCTGCGGACAATATATCATTGAGTTAGGACGCTTTCTTTGCCATAGATTATGGAAGTTAACCCTAATGTGTTATGCACAGCTTTGAAGTTTAAGGCTCCTTAACCTCAAACATAGTTATCATGGACCCATTATAATAATGAGGGAAAGGAAACAGCAGATTCTAGTAATTATTTCGGGCAATTAACATCTCAGAAGTGTGTGGGAAGTGACACGTGTGATGGTGACATGCATATGTTGGCATGACATCCCTTGTGTTCACTTTCCTGGAACTCGACTTGTGGGTCAGGTGGCCTTGACGGCTGCCAACTCATTTCATTATGGCAACCGGGCGAAAAAAAGAGCATCGCTGAAATCGATCTTTTGCAATTTTACACATCAATTTGTCGTTGTTTACGACTAACAGAGATCCAATATTTTTACATAAGTGGACAGAAGGGGTTCTTGAATTCACGCCTAAATGGGAAAACACTGAACGATTTGGATGAAACTCACTATGTGGGTTCTCTTTGGGGAGTAAGGTTCATTAATCTGTGTTACATTTTAGTCGTTTCAATTCGAATCTGCATGCTCATATGGCAGAATAAAATTAAGTCATGCAATTTATGCAAAAACGATGTTAAATGAACTGCAATGAAGTATAGGATATGGCGCAATAATAATAATAATAATAATAATAATAATAATAAAAGATTAGCGCACGATATGCATTGAGCCATGGGTACTCCACTATCGTTAGCAGAATTTTAGCTAATCCTCCCTTTTCCCTCATCAGTTTAATGATTTAATCACACAGCTTTATAAATGATAAATTATATATATTATATAAAAATTATTATATATAAATAAATTAGATATTATTTTATAAATTAGTAGGAGTCTAGTAATATAACTCAAAATTAAACATGCAGCATATAACATGACGTCGGCAATACGGAACTGGCACAGCAAGAAAATTGTAAGAAGATTTAGTAAACTGTACCGGAAAGTTAATGTTCAGGAGGAACTATTCACATAATCACAGATATTCTACTGGTCCCCTTCAGTTTTCTTTAGTATAGCTGTAATCGTTAGAATTAACTTCCCTGGTGTTCAAGTCTAGTCTTGGTCAGAGGGAAATTGCAAAAGATAAAACTAACAATTCTCAGAATGTTTCTACACAACACACCGATGCCACCTGCTATGTACTCCATTAGAAAGATCCAGTGGTCATTTCCTCTACTGCTACTTTACCATGTGCAATTCTACACAGGTGGGTCGAGAATAATTTATTATTCGTGGTTACATGCCGACAAGGAGACTGGCCGAAAAAAATACTGAGAAATAAGTAGAAATGTTACATGTAACTAAAGTCGAATTTAATTTATGGAAATTGACAAGTATACGGTTACAATATTCAGATACAGAATGCCTATAAATGCATTGTACGTTACAATAAAAATACTCACGGAGAAAGGCACTAGGTAATCACTGATCTTGACAGAATAATATAAAAACGAAGAGCTGCAGATCAAATTTATTCGGAACTTACGAAATAATTAAATAAGATTTCGTCTTCGTGTTCATCTTCAGACGATAGCACAATACTGGGATACTGTACGTCTCAATATTTCCCAATTCATTCATTGCTCATCTGTGAGTCTTGCTAATAAATTACACATTTCTGATCACCGAATTCTTGATTTTAAATTTTTACGAAGGCTTAAAAATGTAGTAATAACCACTGCACAATTCGTAGAGACTGCTAACCAAGTCATTTCAAAGTTGTTAAAAACACAAATGTCGTACCATAAGTCATTAAGGCATGGTCGTTTTAAGATATATGCAGTGATGCCAACCTTGAAAGTTGGTTATCAGTAGTGTGATACCTCCATGTTTAACCGAAAAATCATAATTATCGGTTTCACAAAATATGTGATTCGGTGAAATTTTTGAAGGTCCGAGGCAAGGAAACTCTTCCGTACACTGCTTTCGATACTGCTGATTTGCCGCAGTTCGTTTTTGTCCATCAGACTCATCACTGATTTTACGTTTACACGACATATTTCCTCAATATTCTACTTCCACTGCAACACTCAATAAAGCTTCTAGCAAACAACGGCGTCGGCAGTCGTTAGCGGCATTACAGTGATAATAAAAAAGAGGAAATATGTTAACACCAAAGATGTTATAACTACAATTATGTTATAACTGTATGATATAACATCTTTGGTTAACACACACTCACGTCAAAGATTGTAGTGTCCAATGTCGCCAACACAATGGAGTTTTTTTTACAAACTATTTCTCATGATAACAGTTGGCATCTCTGCTGATACATTAACTTTTTTTTTATGTTCGCGGGAGAAATGAAACATTTTAAAAAATAGATATTGGGATTCGTAAAATCCGTAATATTCAGTACAATTTCCGTAATGCCGTAGCAAATTCAAGAAAATCGTAGAAACTACGGACATTCCGTAGCAGTTGGCATCTCTGTATATGGATGAAATACATCAGAGTGAAACTGATAAAAGTTTCAATGTCTAATTTTATATAAGAATTAATGTATAATTCATCTCATTATTTCATATTATTGCTATTAATAAATTGTATTCATTTAAATTAGTACAATATTATTTACTACAGGCCTATTTGTATATTTTAATATAAGTTTATTCTTAAATTTGTATATTTATATATTTTTTACTAGGCCTAATCACTTGAACACAAGCTCTGCTAATTCGGATGTGCGCTAGCATTATTGTTTCTAGCAATAAACATAAAGAAATTACTCCAATTTTGTCTGTGGACACGTTCGCGAACGGAGCTCTTTAGGGAAGGATTGATGATTGCTTGTAATCTAATTGCATAATAGCAAAAGGTTACAAAGGATACAAAATCAATTTAAAGTTAATAGAAAAATATTTATAAACTTTTCTAGTGCTGGTATTAGGGCTATAGAATATTCTACAGGAAAATAATAAAATGTTCACGTTCCTCATTTAAAGTAATTTCATCTAGTGGGTTCGATGAACATCTTTTCTTCCGAGTCAGTGACACAGAAAAAACCAGGGACTCCCAGGAGTAAGTTCGTGAAATGTCTACAGTATGCTTTCAAAGTCAATCACTACATGAAATGCACATTAGCACCATTGCAAAGAACAGGCAAGATACTTACAGAAGTCTGTAATTTTAACATCCTTGGAAATGGCTTATTATTATCAAATATTCTTGCTCATAAACTATCAAGTTTGGAACTGTGTCAATCCATAGTCGTAGATGTTTGATTCTTATATATTTTGTATATATTTACAGAGGATGTTAATTTATAATCATTTCTAATCGATGTGATAGAGGGCTGAAAATAAAACTATTTGCTTAGTAATGTCCTGATGCTTGGGGTTCTCAAAGTAAGAAAATAACTCATCACTCGCATTATGGCTGCATTTATGCTTCAGCTGTTCTTGTTACCAAGGATATAATAAACAATTGTGAAGTTTTATATTTCTATAATTCTTACCATGGAAATGGTTAAACAATTGAAGTTAATAATAGTCTAAACATTCAAAGTTATATGTTCCACTTATTCTTGTTACCATGGAAATAATAAACAACTAAGGTTACATGTTAGTTATTCTTGCAATTACCATGGAAATAATAAACAGTTGAAGTTTATGTTTCAGTTATTATTGATAGCATGGAAATAGTAAACAAATGAAGTTATGTGTTTAAGCTATTCTTGTAACTATGGAATTAATTATCTATTTATTTTGTTTCATTTCAGGGTATTAAAGTACATGGGTATACAACTTTTGGCAATTGAGCTAATATGACAAGGCAAATCTACGAGGAATACCCTTGGTGCCATATTCCTTGCACATTTTCATGATTGGATCAACGTCTTCGAGATAGTGGCCAGTTCCAATAATTGCTTTAAGCAGTGGCTGCTCGTGGCCGAAAAATTAGGTGAAGAGAAAAAATGTCACATGCTTATGTTAAAAACTGAACTCACCTATGTCTTGTATGCACGTTTTCATTGTACTGCGCCGTGTACAATCTGGCATTTTTCTGCAGAGCTTCTGAAATTGTATTTAGATTTTTCTCTAAAGTTTTCAAATCTACCTGACACTTGATGTGCTCTGCCGAATCTGAGTGTTTACGTAACGATCGTGTCATATTCAATAAGCCAGCATATCCTTCTCTATTCCAAACGTTGCTTTTATTGCTAAGAAGCAAGCATGGCCAACAAAACAATTTCTGCAGAGCTGGAGAAGAGCACAACCATGGAAATTCTTTAAACCACGAAGGTTTGAAAGTAATATTGTAGCATTTACCTATATTTTTCACTTCTTTTGTACCACGTAACCCTAGAATTTCGGTGGGACGTCCACATTTTAAAAGTTCCTTTTTTGTCAGGTTCCTTAAATCGACAAAATGGCGTCTCCAATAACACGCACACGATATCATATTGAGGATTCATGGCCGAAACAGTTGTTCCTCAAAGCCACGGTGTGGGATACTGCCAACGACAATGCCTGTACACGTGCGGCCTCTGAAAATATCACGTGACTTCTTTACAGAGAAGTCTGGTGGAGACTGAGATAACTGTTGGACAGCTTCACGGGTAGTCTGATCCCCTCAGCAAGAGGGCAGTGGGATAAGCGAGAAAACTGCTGGTTTTTTTTTTTTTTTATTTGTTTAGTTACATTACAACCCGTGTTTCACCAACTGGTATATCACGGGATATTTACAGAATTATACATATTACTAGAACATATTATAATATGAAAACAGTTTATGTGATGGAGCGGAAGACGTGGTTGATAAAGGTGGTTATCTGTATCGTATTGATATGATACTTGAGCACAATTGGCAACGGTAGTGACTTTAGAATAGATGGTCTTTCTCTTTCAAACCTGGAGCACTGTGTTAGTAGGTGTATGGCGGTCTGAATGTCTTCCTCACGACAGCTGCATGTTGGTGACTCTGTTTTTTTTCATTTTAAATAGGTAGGATCTGAAGGAGCCGTGATTGGTTAGAAATTGAGTGAGCATATAGTTGGGCCAAAGGGATAGAGAAAGCCTGTGGAAGATGTTTGGGATGAATGGTTTGGTGTGAGTGGCTACTTCGGAGTTTACATAAGTAGCATTCCAAAGTTCGATATAATGGTCTTTGAGGAGCTGTTTGCCCCTGCACAGGGGAATTGCACTGTAGTCAATCGTGGTTTTGTAACTGGCCGCCGTCTTGGCTAGATAGTCAGCTCTTTCGTTGCCCCTGAGACCCGCGTGACCTTTGACCCAATGAAGAGTGACTGATGTGGTCTTCTTTAGGTTGATTATTATTTTCCTGATTTCCAGGGCGATGGGGTGAGTTGTGAGCTTATTAGCTACCGCAAACAAGGCAGCTTTGGAGTCCACGTGTATGGCAAAGGAGGTGAAGTTTTTTGTTTGAAGTTTGATCCATTCAGCTGCCATGAGCATCCCGCACAGTTCTGCTTGGAAAACAGAGCAATTATGACTTAATCTTTTGACTCCTGTGTATATCTCACTGGATTTTTTAAAGGCGATCGCTCCAGCTCCGACATGGCTTTCCGTTTTGGACCCGTCCGTGTAGATCTGCACGTCAGCCTGTCCTATTTCTCCAGATGTATCCACTCGTATAAAGTTGTCTTTGGGGTGAACTCCCCTTTCTCTGGAAGGGGTTTCAATGTTCTTTAGTTCCGAGATTACGGCTTCTGTAGGTAGACTCTTTTTTAAGGCTTTAATGTCGTTACTTAGCCGTATTGCGAGTTTGATTGGCATTATTCCTGCTATAGCAAGAAGAGCTTCGGTGGACACTGTTTTGTAAGCCTTTGTGATGAATACAAGAAGTGATCTTTGTATTTGTTGTAATTTCATCTGAGCTCTTTTTGAAATATTCCACACTTCTGCTGCATACGTGACTACTGGTAGGAGAGCGTATTCATAAAGTATTCTAAGGTTGTGGTAGGAAATGCCCCATGTAGCTCTTGAACATCGGACTAGGTTATTACGGATCTTTAACAATTTATTTTCAAGAAACTGGGTGTGGGGAAACCAATCCAGCTTACTGTCAACGATTACTCCTAGGTATTTCATTTTGGAGACAACGTTTATCTTTTCTTTGACGATAGTTGGATGGTTTTTGTATTCGTCTTTCTTTCTTACAAACATCGGCATTAGTGCCGACTTTTCTTTGGATATTTGTAGCTTATGGGCTTTACACCAATTCTCTGTTTTTGTGAGTATATCCGCTAATTTGGTTAAAATATGTGTGTGAGTTTGACCTCTACACATTAACATTATGTCATCGGCATATACCACCAACTCTAGGTCTTGTGTGTCGGCCAGTTGTTCTATTAGGTCACTAATGATTAAGTTCCATATAGTGGGTCCTGCCACCGATCCCTGTGGGCATCCTTTCGTCACCCTTTTAGAACATGATACATTTCCCACTGTGAATTGAGCAGTTCTGTTCTGCAAAAAGTCTTTCATTATGTTGTAAATGTTTTCTGGACACTTCAGATTTATGAGACGAGCAAGGAAACTGGGCTGCCATGCATTATCGAAAGCTCCTGCTATGTCTAGTGCGATGAGGCAGCTCTTTTGACCGCGTTGTTTGCTTAGCTGGACGAAATTGATGACTGCTTTTATGGCATCTGCTGTCGACTTTCTTTGTGTGAAGCCATATTGCTGAGTTGGTACCGCTTCAGTATTTAGAAGGAAATGGTTTAGCCTTGTTATTATTAACTTTTCTAGACATTTCCCTGGAATAGATAGAAGGCTAATACCCCTATAACCGGTTACAGATTGTCGTTTACTCTTGTCACCTTTAGGGATTGCTATTACATTTGCTGATTTCCAAGCCTGTGGGAAACTACCAAGATCTAGGCTTTTGTTAAAAACCGTCAACCAGAATTCAGGTAGTATTTCATGTATTACTTTAACTATTCTTCCGTCAATACCATCCAGTCCTGGGCATTTGTTGAGCTTTAGTGCAGTTACGATCTCGTCCACCTCATGTTTAGTGAAGTGGGGTTCACGTTCTGTTGTTGGAGAACTATAGGCACACTGCGTTCTGACTGCTCGTTGTTGTACGGTATCTAGATCTTGTAGATCGTCTGGGAAAAAGCTATCTAAAAGCGCAGAGGCGGTTTGCATTGCTGACGATGTGACAGATCCATCTTTAAGTGTGATGGTTGAATTTACAGGTTGTCTAGTGAAACCTGTTTTAGATTTTTTGTAGATTTTCCAGGGAGATTCTTTGGTGCTATCTGTACAAAATTTTTTCCATGATTCTTGTTTGGCTTTCAGTAGTTCCGATTTGTAGTGATTTCTGAGAGCTTTTAATCTTGTATTGTATATCTCTTTCAGGGTTATGTTTTTACATCTATTAAATCTACGTTTTGCAGCATTTACTTGTTTTCGAATAATTTGTAGTTCGGGAGACCACCATGGCGTGAATCTTGTGGTGGGTGCGAATAGGGGGAAACATCTGCGGTTTATGATATCAAGTTCGTCCCAAATTGTTGTTATTGCATCTTCTAGTTTCTCTTTGGTTTTTGAGTTCCTGACCCTGTTAATCCATTGATTACCTCTATGTTGAACTTCGTAGTGGAAAGTGTTCCATTTTCCCACCTGGGTAGCGAATTTTTTTGTTGAGTTTTGGGGTTGCCTTCTTATAACATTGGTTCGGCGTTGTGAAGATAATGTGAATGTGATGAGGTTGTGGTCAGATAGTGTGTCCTCCTCACTGACACCCCATCTCTGAACTCTGTGGGCTAGATTGGTATTGGTGATTGTTAGGTCTATCCAGCTTTCACCTAGTGTGCTTGAGAAGGTAGGGCGATCCTTTTCGTTGGCGATTAGTAAGCCATGTTGTGTCAGAAAATCGACCAGCATTCGCCCTCTAGCGTCTGTAGTTGGGCTATACCACAAGCTGTGGTGGCTGTTTGCATCAATGCCCCAGATGAAATGGGAAGGTCTCGTGGAAGTTAGGAAATGTTCTATGGGTGAAAGGTCATTTTCTAGAGTATTATAGGGGGGGAGGTATGAACTGGCGATATATAAAGGAGGGTTGGATGATGTAGCTACTATTATGTTGTCGGGAGTGGAAAAGTTATGCAGGAGTATGAATTTATGGGCGATTTCGTTTCTTATGAGCAGGCTAGCCCTAGGTGCTTTGTTTGTGTTTACGTAGTAGGAGGTGTAGTTTGAGGGGGAGAGAGAGGGAGTACCATCATAACAGTATGGTTCCTGGTTAAATAGAATGTCAATCTTGTTTTGTGTAAGACATAGGGAAAGATGAGCCATAGCCGCTTTGCAGTGTTGAGTGTTGAGTTGTGCACATATTAGATCTTCCATGGTCAAAATTCTGTTTTACTTCTTACAATCGATTGTATTCTGTGAAGTCTGGGGCAATCTTTGCTGAAGGCGCTGTGGTTGGAGTTTAGTTTCTTGGAGGTATCGTGTATGAAAGAGTTTGCTTTGACGCAATTGATGCATTGTGTGTGATTTAGTTTGTTGCAGTCCTTCCAATGGTGTTCCTCTGAGCAATTTGAGCACATTTGTTGCTTGTTACAGTACTTTGCAACATGGCCGAATCCTAGGCATTTAAAACATCTTGTCACCATTATAAATTCTTCAACTCGGCATATGTTCCAGTGCATTTTTATTCTCTCGAGGGCAATCAATTCTCTCCTCAAATTAGGACTTACTTCGATGACAATGTGTCTTGAATCGGTGAAGGTGCGTTTTGTGAATTTAACATTTAGTACTATCTCTTGTAAGTGTGTCAGGCCGTTTTGTTGTAAGATAATGTCCTTGATTTCGGAGTCATTTATGTGTTTAGGTACATAGGTGAGGAGTAATGTTGGTAATTTCATTTTAGGTCGTTCCAGAGATATTACATCAATTTTACTTAGTTCAGATTCTAGTAACTCACGGTCAGTTGTGTTCTCGCATTGCACAAGTAAGGCATTGTTTGCTAGTTCTCTCATTCTATTCACTCCTATTTGAAGAGATTTAGGATCAACTTTATCTTTGATTATTTCCTTTATTTCTGAAGGTGTCAGGTTTGGCTGCATTGGCTTGATGATTAAGCTGGCGGCCTTCGGGAGATTGCTGCCGTTGCTACTAGGTGACGGTAACGGACGGAACTGCCTCTGATGGTTGTTTTGCATGCCAACAGATGTCGCTAGTGCTTCGCTAAACGAACGTGGATTCGTGTCGGCTGCCTTCAAGGCTTTGGTCAACGAACATTCTAACCCTTCAAACATGCCACTAAGTTTATTTAGTAAACTATCCATATCACTCACTGCCTTTATGGCTTCTTCCTTTAGTGTTTTATCCATGTTGCTGCGTGAAGACATGGCTGTTTTCACTTTATTTAGATGTTCTTTGATGGCCGTAACTATTACGCTTCCAGCCTCTTCCGCCATCTTGCTTCCTTTTCTGCTGGTTTCCATGAGCCCACGCCCTCATTTTTAGTGGAACAGACTACCCATGCATCTGGTAAGGCTTCAGCTTCAATGCTAGGAGGACAGAGGACTTGGGAGCACACTGCCTCCTAGCGTTGACACCAGTCGTGGCGGGAAATTCAAAATTGTAGAAATACATTATAGTAAAAACGAACATTCGTGATATGGAAAATAAATTTTAAAAATACGTATTGTAAAGGAAAAATACTGGTGAAGTGCTACTTCACCTACTTCCCCTGAATAGCCGCCACTGGCTTTAAGCTGTATCTACAATACAGTTATAAAAGATAACGAAGCTGTTAGTGTGAATTCTGCTCATTATGGAAAGAGTTCTGACTAAATTCAAACCTACCCAGAAGTTAAGCATTTAGTTTTTTTACTTCCTCTGCCCGTACCATAGGTACTAAAGGTAGAGGAAGTATTGTTTTCGACCCCAAAATTCGAAGTTGAGTTTTAGCATATATACACGTTATACTATTTTTGGAAACATGTCTGTCTGTCTATCTGTCTGTCTGTCTGTCTGTGAACACTCTAGCTCCAAAACGGAAAATCGTATGAAAACAAAATTTCGTATTTGGGTCAGGTACCTTCTGAAGATGTGAGGATAAGATTGGCGACTATTTTATCTTATTTTTAAGGGGACTTTACATGAAGAAATTTTCGTTTTTCACGATTTTCTCGAAAACGGCTCTAACAATTTTCTTTAAATTTTGCACAAGTGTAGCTTATAGTGAGAGCTAAAACTTTTATTTGAAACTTTTTTTCGAAAAAATTATCTGAAGGCAGTTACAAGCCACCTACTGTTCACCCACTGTTTGTAAAAAGTTTGTGTTGCGTGGTTAACAATTGAATACACACTCTTTCACGGCCTCTTATCTAATATATAAAATCGAAAGTGTGTATGTATGTATGTATGTATGTTTGTTCCTTATACAAATCTATATTTCTTTACCAATTTACACGACATTTTGCACACATACCCAGTTAAGCCCGGGAAGTATAGCTGTCAACATTAAAATTGAAACAAATCAGTCCTTCCCTTGAAAATTATATAATTTCTGTGAATATTCTACTGAAAAAAAATGAATGTTGTTCAGTTCACATGACAACAGTGTATTGTTTACTTTGATAACATTGGGCTTTGGCGACTATAATTATAATGCTGGACTTAACGAATTATGATTTCATCGATGTAATATATTGGCGAAAATAATTACTGAAAATGAAATCCACGAAAATAAAGCACATAAGAAATATTTTCTCACTTCGCATTTTTATGTCGAAGAATAGGTCGTATTGCAAGGGACAACTTAAGTGTGTGAGTATGCTATATCAGAAGTCTGTAAATAATTCTTTCCCCTTATACCTTATCCATAGCTGTAGGCTTTGTATTAGTTGAGAAATAGGGATGTTTATCATAGGCCCTAAGCATGGGGTGGAACATTTTGAGTCCTACGCTCGCAGTATATTATGTCCCGGGTTTTAGGGGAGGAACGTATGAAAGTGGTACTGCATTTCTCTTTTATTTCAGCCCGAAACGGTTGTATGATAACATGAGAATGAGAAATAAAATTTTCCGTCAAGTCAATACTATCTTATTTAATTTATGTTTCTTCTTATTTCAACCCGTCCCAAGCATGATGTGTAGAAGCAACGGAATGCAGCTTTCGACATCCTCTATGAGCCATAAAAAGCTATATCTAGCATTTTCTGATGGAACAGTTTGAGTGTGATAAATCTTTTCCTTCATTTCAAGTTCTACATACTGTAGTTCTACCGGGCATATTCAGCTAGTTCTATATAAGAATGAAGTGAGAAAGACATATTGGAGGGAAATATTCGATAAAGTTCGGAAATTATTCTTAACGACGGAAGTTTCAATAAATGTCTGCAGTCACTTGTTTTTGTTTGCTATATAGTCTGCACTTTTATTAGTCGCATCATTTTCAAAGAAGAGGTTATCAGGTATTTATCGTATAATTAGCGTTAAATTGTGTCTTGCGTTTCTGTACAAGGATATGTGAATACTCCTAACTTTTATTTGGGCAGAGGAAGTTATGTGACTTTCACATAAGATTTTTTTTAAATATAATCTTATCAATTGTTTAGAAAAGAGCATGTACCGGAGTACATTATTTTCAATCTGAAAACATAGGCCTACTTATTTTAATAACTCAATAACCAGTTTGACCTTTATATTTATCATGTATCCTATAGGATACAGTAGCTTCTCTTGGATTTTAAATAAAATGACGGAAACGATACAGGATGTAAAACTTAAATTTGAAGTAAAATTACAATCGAGAGAAATGCAGAAAGTCTTTTCAATGCCTGCAGGAATGTTGGATTGGCAATTAATACCGAAAAAAAATAAGTAAATCGTCATGAAACGTCAAAATAATGTTCCAAAAAATATTAGAATAGTCTGTAAATAGTTCGAACAAGTGGAGAATTCAAATATCTGGGAGCAATAATTACAGACACAAATAATATTAAGGCAGAAGTTAGGTGTAGACTCACATCAGGAAATACCTGCTTTTATGCAGTTCAGAAACACTTATTTTCTAGTCTTCTGTCCAGAAATCTAAAAATAAAAATTTATAAGACAATTATCCTGCCGGTTATATTATACGGATGTGAGACATGGTTGCTTACTTTTCCGAAAGGGTGCTTAGGAAAATATTTGGGCCTAAGAGAGACGAAAATGGGGACTAAAGAAAACTGCATAACGACGAGCTTCATGATCTGTACTCTTCACCGGATATAGTAAAGTTAACTAGATCACGGAGGACGAAATGGGTTGGACATGTCGCGCGCATGGAGGAAATATATTTATCTAAAAAATATTGATTGGGAGACCCGAAGGGAAAGGCCACTTGGAAGACCTAGACGTAGGTGGGAGGACAATATTAGGATAGATTTAAGAGAAGTAGGATTTGAGAGTTGGATGGAGTTAGCACAGAATAGGGTTGAATGGCGGGCTCATGTAAGCGCGGCAATGAACCTTCGGGTTCCATAAAATAGAAGTCAATAGCAATCCAAATTACTGAACCTCCTCAAGATAAAGAACATACTGACAATTAAAATATGCATACTCTTCGTTAAGGCTTATAATTATGTTGTAACTTCCCTACCTAAAACCTCACGATTATTCTTTGGTAGGCTATTAAGCAAGTGTTAGGATGGGATTAACTGCGCGAGGTCGCCAAAGCGGATCTGCAGATCGTGATACAGGAAAGCACAGGTCAATCAGTTAAGGTCACTGAATTTGCATAATGCAACGAACTGCCAATTCATTTGCAAAAGCGTCCATCCTCAACCTCAGTATTTTCAAACGATTATTAATCTTAGGCCTATATATAAATCCTCTCACCCAGCGGGCCCGGGTTAGATTCCTGGTCGGGACAAGTTACCTAGGTGTGGTTTTTTCCGGGGTTTTCCCTCACCTATGAGACAAATGTCAGGTAACTTTAGGCCCCTGTGGTCCCCGGATATCATCTGGCCGTCATTATCATCTTCATCCTCATCCTCGCCTTGTTCTGAGTGAGTGTGTGTGTGAATGGTGTGTATCGTCCTATGTGTTCGTGTTGTCTCGGAGGTGGCCCCGGCATTGGGCTGATCACTCATCCGGGGAGGCCCTCCATGTCCTTGTCTGGTCAAAAAAGTATGTATGTGATCGAAAGGTAATCCCTCTCCCAACAGGTTGCGGCCCTGTAAGGCCCGGGCGGCTTGGGTCGCTTAAATCCTAAAATGGGAGAGGTAAAACTACGAAAAAGAAAGAAAGAAAAGGCCTATATATAGATATATATATCTTTATATATATCTTATAAGATAAACTTACCTAGCAGTCTAAGACCGTATGTTATATGTTACCATAGAGAAGAGCTCATCATTCGCATTATGGCTGCATTTATGCTTCAGCTGTGCTTGTTACCAAGGAAATAATAAACAATTGAAGTTTTATATTTCTATAACAATTCTTATTACCATGGAAATGCTTAACCAATTTTTTTATTTTTATTTATTTTTTATTTTTTAAAGTTAATCATAAAAATTCAAATCAAAATCTTTGTCATATAATCTGGTCGTCAGCTCCTTTTTCAGAATGAGTGTGTGTGTGCGACTGGTGTGCCCTCCTGTGTGTTCGATGTTGTTTTGGAGGTGGCCCCGGCATTGGACTGATCTCCCATCAGGGAGGCTCTCCATGTCCTTGTTTGGTCTAGAAAGCATGTGTGCGATCCAAATGTAATTCCTCTCCCAACACATCGCGGTCATGTAAAACCCGAGCGGCGTGGGAGAGGTTTAAAACGAAGAGAAATGAAGAAGGAAGATAGGATTTGGTCCGTTTAGTGACATGCGAGACGAAGAATGGCACGAATCTTGCACTTAATTCATCTCGACTAATTGGTAGTTGAGAAGTGTTGACGTGTGTACACAAGTCGTTGTGAAGGAGCCCATTCGTTACGCCAATAACTATGTAATGGGTTCTCGTGTCAACATTATTTTACACACTTTTAAGACATGTTTATCATTTGCACTGATCATCTTTCTGCGTTCAGAAAAATTCGGAATCGAGATGTCACAAGAAAAGCATGATTCATGACAAATACTCTCTATGGTTATTGAGAGTATTTGTTCATAGTTAGGGGGCGGATTTCTATGACCTAAAAATAGGATATATGCATGCATTTATGACCTAAAAACATTAAAATATGACCAATATTTTTTTTTAATATGACTTTACCACGTACACATTATATATATTTTTTAAAAGTCTCATTACAATACATTTTATTAAAATATAGTGTTAATTACTTAAAATATCTGTAAATTCTAAAAAAAGTATCATTACAATGCAAAATTTACAAAATATGATATGAAACTTCAAAAGTCTTTAATATGCACACAAATAAGCCAAAATATGACCGAAATATGCATATTCATACTAAATATGCTACAATAGTTGAAAATTTCCAAAATATACAGTTGTATGCAAAATAAAAAAGCCGTTCCATTTTCACCACGATGCTTGGAATCGAGTTTAACTTAGTCGGAAACCTGAAATAATGCAAAGGGGAAAAATATGACATGTCATAGAAATCCGCTCCCTATTCATAATGCATAAGCCCTCTTCCCAAAAATGCGTTTCCCGAATATCTATCTATGCTGTGTATGACCGTTGCGGGTAAACTAATTTTAAATTATGTAATGTCTTTCTTTTGTTCCTGAAATTCTGGTTCTATTACTTAGAATTAAGGGTAGTTTTTCACGAGATATTTATTTACTTTCAAATTTTGAATTTTATGATGATTAAAGATTTTTTGGAAAAATTTAAATTTTGAAAAAAATCATTTTGAGTAACAACACAGCTACATTAGATTTCTTTGTGTAAAAAATTACTTAAGAAGTAGATACATGTGTCTGTCTTTAGATTTTTCTCGAGTGTTGTCTAGTAATGTTGAAGAATCATCTATAACGTACAGTCGGTCAAATAAAAAACGTCGAGACTCGTATGCTGTTAAAATTAAAGTTTTGACGCATTGGTTCACAAGTTTCCTATAAAAAACAAAAAATACAGGTCATTTTCGGAACATATGAGGCCATGCGGCAGGAGGGAAAATATGAACAAGGAGGGAAAAAATGAACAACTCGGAAAGCGCAACACACGATATTCAACTTAATGCATTGTCATAATTCATTTTGCTTTGTGTCATCGCCACATACAAATGCTAACGTGAGAGAAAGTGTATTTAGGGCTGTAATTGACCTGCATTTTTCGGTCTCTGAAGCAGCGAGAAGGTTCCAAATTTATGAAAGACCGGAAGTTTTCATAACAAACGTTGATCTGGCCGGACGCGCATTTCGATGCTAAGATTGGTTGCAGAAGTTGAGCGTAAGTTATTGATTTTGCACTAGAAGTACCGGTATTATAAAATAAAATCTTAAAAAAATGCTCCTTGAATAAACATATTCCTCGCGAATCTATTAATTATTAATATTATAAAAATTTGCAACCAAGAATATGGCGGATTTGAGGCATATACCCACAGCCTTCTATACATGTTTGTTTTGGAACAAAACTGACTAAATAATCAAGAAAATACATGGATAGACAAGAGGCGTGTGTGAACCTAACCTTAGGCCTAAGTCTTCCTGTACATGCGCATATGCTCGTTCGTGATACTTAATCAAATACCGCCCGACGTTTTTTATTTGACCTACATGTTTTTCCGAAAACGTTGACTTATAAAATTCATTTGATATGAAATAAGTAGGCATATGACCTAATTTCCCAATTTCTCGAAATCTGAACCCTTTGAAGCGATTGAAAGCGCGCTTACCATACAGTTTGATGATCACAGAAACAGTAATGTGTATAATTCCCACGCAAAATTGCAAAACTACTAACTTCTGAAGCAAATAAATTAAGGATTTACTACGCAAACACAGGATTCACGTTTTCCAATGCAAGAACTTGTAATTCATGCTTATTTTTGAAAATAAGTACACCAAGTTATACTTTTTGCTGAACACAAGTCACCACTTCCCTTTGACACGTTCAAGAGGAAAAATAACATGAGATTCACATAAAATTCGATGGTATAATCAGATGCTTTATTTTTAAGTAAGTGATTCAAACAACCTGATTAGGTAAATTATTACTTTAAAATAAAAATACATAAAATTAATATCTCCATGTTGAGGTAGGCCTACAGTATAATAAAATAATCGGTGACCAAGAATTAAATAACAATTCCAACCTTTCCTCTATGTTGCTGTTAATAGGGCAATTAAAATTTGCATTTTAGAAATGACTAATAGGTCTACGTTTTTATGAATCATGTGATGAGGATAGAGGCACTTTCTTACGAATTAGTCATGTACAGCATGATGACCACTGGTAAATGTTTACGTTAAGGTCGGAATGTTCACAAACAAATTGATATTCAGATCGTTATACTGGAATTACTACCTTGGCAATCCACTTCGAAACACTTCCTGTTTAAGATCTTCAGCATTAAGCTTCCCTTCAAGGTTTTCAAACAATCTCTTTAAAAGTCTGTTTCAGTTTATCTTACAGCACTTTTATTTCGTACAGTTTACATGTATATAATAGACATAATGATGTGGTTGACGAATTCGTTCTGTTGCTATATCTAGTGAGTGCAGATGAAGTGGTTGTTTGATCTAGAATATTGAACGATTATAACAATTCTTGTACAAAATTTATACACAAACTCCCTGTACTAAAAACTAAATTTTTTGTTTGAAACATTACCTTAAGGGTAGTTATAGGATAGCCGTTGTGCAAACTTATGCTTGAACCTTGCGTTGCGAATAATACTCTTCCGCCCCTCCCCCACGCTGTAAAACTAAATAGCACTCTCTGTGCTAAGCTCCCTTACTCTATGTCGTGTATAAAATAATTCCACCTATTCCCTCGTATAAAATGTTTTGGTTAAAGTATCAGCTCATAGCTTTGTCAAATCTAAAATTTACACTTGTCAATATTATAAACCATAATTAAAAATTATAGCTGTCAATTTTCGTGTTATTTTGACAATATATTTCGGCTATTCAGCCATCTTCAGGTCCTAACAAAAATTTATAAAATATATTAGCTGATTGTTAATTAACTGTATGTATACAACCTTATGTACAAAGTTTTTTAATATACTTTTTCTTTCTCCAGGTGATCTTGTTTCGTTCGTTTTTAAATCCCTCGTAGGATAATACAACATGAAATTTATCAATCCCTTACTCTATATCAGAACGTGAAACTTTAAAATTGTATTTTTTTCGTATAGGACAGAGAAAGTTATGTGAGATCAACACATCAGATTAAAAAAACAAAAACTGCCTCCCTATAAACTGGTAATTAAGTTTTGATGGGGGAGGCAGAAAATGTAATGAAGATACATAAAAGCCGTCTGAAAAAGTAGGGTAATCAGGGTTACTTACAATACAAACAATGTGATGTCATGTAAACGAGCTACTGGTCCACGCGAGGCAGATGCTCCTAGCTCACTCGACAACGGTCACACCACATGATGGACAGGTTTCATTTGCGAATTCCGTATTAACATTCGCAACGCATTTCAGGGGTCTTGAACCCAATCTTGAGAATCTGCCAACTTGGTTACACGTCATTCCTAGGGTCACTGACAGCCTTTCATTGTTTGAGGGACAGAATGGGTTCCCCAAAGTCATGGAAAAATTAAGTTGCAAAGTATTTCTACGTTTTACTATATCACAGTAAATCAGACCATCAGACTAAATCAAACCATTAAAACTACTGAATTAAAAATTACCTAAAGAAGACAGCAAAATAAATCAACCAAATATAATTCAGTGAACTTATTTCATCTTTCCAGTGTTAACTTATTTCTGACTTCAGGCCTACCTCATCTTTCAAGGCTCACTACAATACCCTTATGGAATGGACAAATATCTGCATCACATTTATATTTTCTGACAGGACATAGAGGGACTCCCTGGTGTGTGACCAGCACAGGGCCTCCTCCGAAGAAAACACAAGTAAAAACAACGGACATGGAATATTCAATGTATGCGATACATTAATTCCATTGCGACAATTGTCTTTGAGAGTAAGGAAAACTCAGAAAAAGTAACAGACGGGAATCGAACGCATTGCTAACTGCAAATTTCAATATAATATTTCAGTGGCAAGTACACCGCATGTTATGTTTGTAGTGGTTGTTTTTTGTAACTGCAGCACGTGAGAATGTGGGGCATAAAGGAATCCGGTGCCTTGTACGCACATTTCTTACAATGTTCCGATTACATATACCAACCACAAGAACGCGTGACACGTGAATTAAACTTAAAAAAGAAACAAAAAACAAAAAGAAACTTAAACTCTGTTTATTTTAGTATTTTTGTTTATATACAATGCTTAACCATTACTCTCAAACATCCTCGGCTTACTGTCGGGAAATGTTCGGCTCATGGTTTTTATGTTTTCGGTTTCTTAAATGTAATGTGAGGGATCATGGCAGTTTACTTCACGAAAGTGGTCTTTTATCTGTGAGAGAGGGCCTGATAATTAAATGAACGTCTCTGAGGAGCCCTTTCGAACTAGAGTCATTCAGTAGGTCTATCTACACTATTTTCGGGGTCAAGGGTCACCAAGTACTTTTTCGGAATCACTTACAGTTTTTCTTTAACGGAAATCAAGAATTTACTGGTTTCAACAATAAAACACAATGTTATATTAATGTATTCAGCAGTAAAGCAAAATTCTCAAAAGAAGTTGTATGGAGTTCATTAGAACCCTTGTCTTCCTTCGGATAGCCAAAGTCCAGAGCGACAGAATAGGATTCCGCAGAAGGACAGCCAATAAATTAAAATATCAAATTAAAAATCACTCCGAATTCTGTTCAAACGGATGGAACTTCCATTCATCGCTCAGGCTAAAAAATAGCTGATTTGTTACTATTTTACAATTTATGTGCAAATTTTATAAGCTTCGGGAATTAAGTTCAGACAAGCAATCGCACTCTGCAAACCATCACGAGTTCTAGACAGAGGTCAATGTACAGACCAAGTTCTATGAATGCCACACTTTTACTATCATCTCAAATACAGCTCGAGGAACACCTGACTGTTGTGCCAGTTTTGCACTCTAGCACACGAAGCTTTCCCAAACGAAGACCCAGTAAATTAATTCAGGAGCTTGCGAAAGTCTCAGTAACACACAGAGTGAAACAGATGATGATCTTGACCTCATGCTGGACAAACTTTCCAGATAATTCACACCACGGCACTCTGTTCCATGAACCTATTATAAGTAAGTTCTATACCCTGTTTTATAAATTACCGAAGCTGGTAAGTAGAAAAAGACCAGTGTGCCAGTTTGTACGACTTTTCAAATAAGAGTTATTCGTTATTCGGACCTAAGGAAGATGAAAACGGGAACTGGAGAAAACTGCATAACCTGCATTCTTCACCGAATATAGTAAGGATAATTAAATCTCGGAGAATGAACGTGTTGCGCGCATGGGGGAGGAAAGACATGGGCTATCTCAAAAGTATCGATTGGGAGATCCAAAGGAAAAAGACCACTTATAATACCTAAATGTAGGTGGGAGATTTTAATAGATTTAAGGGACATAAGATTTGTGAGGGATGATTGGATGGAGATAGCAGAGAATACGGTTGAATGGTGGGCTAAAATGTAGGCGCGCCAATGAACCTTCAGGTTCCATAAAGTAGAAAATATTCCTTTAGCTTCTGAGGAATTGTCTATTGCCATTGAGTAAGCAAGTATGTAATTTACTTCTAGAAATAAAATCGTAATTGTTACATTTTAGTACTCGTTAGTAGTAGTATCATTTTCGATTGCTATATCATTACTGTCTATTGCCATTGAGTAAGCGAGTAAGTACGTAAGGAAGTAAGTAACCAAAATTCGCAGGTCTCCAGGCGCGGTCTATTGACTTTGCAAGTAGACCTTTATACGCCTTCCAAAGTCTGAACAAAGAAAAAAAATCACAGTGAAAGGTATAGGTTACACTGGAATTAAGTAACCAAAATACGGGAAGACTATATTCATGTAGCCTACTATCATATAAAGAATAGAAAATGTTGAGCGGGAGGAAAGCTTGAAGAGAAAAGAAGATAGGTATAATAGGCCTACTGCAACGCGAACTGCTTTCTTATTAAGCTACACTATAGGCCTACAGGAAGTAGTGTTTTGAAATACGTTAGTGTTATGACTTTTTTTGGTCTTCACTCTGTTAGCCAATTCCAAACAGCGACTTTAATACCCTGGTTATCACAAATAGGTTTAATAGATCGAGCGAAACGAGGTCCTGTTTTAACACGTCAATTCGGCATTTGATCAGTTTGTCCACAAATTTCTGTTTTGCGCAGCTACGATTAAACGCATTGTACGATTTTCTTCCACTTTAACCTGAATGCTCCTTGAAGTCACTAAAAACGAGAAGTTTAAAACCTAAGAACCCGGGCCCTAGTTATGAATTACAAAGCGAAACTTCTTAGATCCGTCTTGGTATGATTTTCACTTTTCCGTCCACAATTACTATTATTTCGTTACCTGTATTTTGGATGTCTTTTTCATTCTGCTGGTCTGCTTATCTATACTTATTAACAATTACTTAAAACTAAACTGCAACATACCTTAAAACACTCTTCTTGGTTTTAAGTGAACTAAACAAGTTTTGAAAGAAGTAATTATGTCTCAGACGACAGGTTTTAAAATTGTAGGACAACAGCCACTTTCATTCCAAGTAAAAACAAATATTGACGGTTTTGTGTGTAATTTTAAACGAGAGCGTTTCTATGACATTGCAAACTTGAGGCAAACAATTACCTTGTTTATTTTTAAAAGGCACGAAGAACGATTTCGGATATGAAAGAGGAGTAATCCTTACCTACACAAGTTAAGTTTCATTGCTACGACGAGATGGAGTATTTCTTCCATTATCATTGTGGTGAAAAGAAAGAAAAGTAAGGAAATTGTTACAAAATTAATATTCACTTAGCGTTGCCACCTGTCCCGAATTTGGCGGGACATCCCGCATTTTAAGAAAATTTTCATCGTCCCGAATTATGCCTAAGAGGGACGCATTATATATATTTTTATTATTTTGCTAGCCTTTTCTTTTCTAATGTTAGTATTACTGTTACATAGCCTATTCAGTTTTGACTTTGTAACGAATATATACCATCTTTCTCTTATCAATAAATTGTTCCATGTACAAATTTAGGTATGAAGATCGGTGATATGCACATATTCGATAAGCGTCCCTCCTTAGCCTTACCAAAAGGTGGCAACCCTTAATTCACTCAATATTGAAAAATCGTTAAATAATAATGTACTTCGGCGAGAATAATCATCATTTGCAGTATATCTGTGTCTATCGGGACGTAAGAAGATGAATTCAATTTAAAAACTGGTCAGTAAATATTCGTACAGAATGAGAACGAAAAACAATTCAACATTCAACATTTGAAAATATATACGAATATTGCTTGATATGATTATTTCACTTTCCTGCAGAAGTTCTTTTATATATAAAAGAAAGTATATAAATCTACAGCATATTGTCGCGTTTACGCATGCACGAATGCCATCGACCTGTCCGGGATCTAACTCGAAAACTTGAGAACCAGAATAATAATAATAATAATAATAATAACAACAACAATAAATTCATTCGATGTTAAAGCTATCACGACTAACGAAAGAAGTCGACAAATAACTACACAGTGATTAACACTTCATTCTTGCTTTTTTAAGTGTCAGAATGGAACTTTATAAGATTAAGTGGGGAGACAGGAAAACATCTGTACTTATTTCTGTCCGTGTGTCTGTACGCGCGAAACTCAAATACGTTTTATCGGATTTTTATGAAACTTGGTATACCCTATTGACATTGGAGTAAATCGGTTAACCTCTACCGGAGTAATGCCCAGTTTAGCGCCTATTTTATGGTAATACATTACAAGAATTTATCAAATGCAAATCAGTTCTCATGACAACATATTGTTTTACAGTGTTCATATACGGCTTTGGAAGTTGCAATATAGTTAGCTATGGCATATAACACTACCCATGCATTTCTTCACATAGGCTTTTCAGATCGTACCTTTGTTCTTCGTAAGCCCTGCTTAATGAATAGATCTGGAGCTTAACTCGGAAATCGATTAAAAAATTACTTATTTTTTGCATGTCATAATTGCAATTATCACTGATTAAACAAAAGCATTATGGCACCTTCTTACATCAGTTTACTTGATTTTATCATGGATTTTGTCTTCAAAATCGCCAAAATATCTTGATCAATGCTCATCAAACTTAAAAAATTTAAGCACGGCTGAGCCATGTAATTAAATCTTTACAATTAGCTTCCATTTGAAATTAACGTTCTCCAGATGCACTGGTCACATATGCTACAAAAATTATCATAGCAGTTTCCACATTGGGGAATGCTAATAACATATTCTCATTACTGATTTAACTGTACAAGTTACTGGATACCAACTTTCAATATTCTGAGGCTCCCTTAAATTCTGAGGTCCCGGCGACCTCCGGGTTTGCCCATGCGTTATAACGGCATTACTGAATATTATTATAATAAGCTTTTATGGTTAATACGAATTGTGGCAAGCCTGATGATTTCAGAACTGTAGAAATTGAAGATTGTTATAATTTACCTAACTGTCGTATTATATATAAAATAAATTTGATTGCACAATTCAGCTGCTCTTGTTTTATTCGTAGCAAAACTGAATGTCGCTGTGAGGCAATATTAGTCATCCTAACCTCAAAGAAACATACTGTATGTCCTTGTTTGAAGATAATTAAAGACCACAAATATCACAGTCTCATTGCGTACTGTTACATAAATAGAAGGGGCAGAGAGTTTTTTTTCAAATGCCACTTATTACAAAATAATAGAATATTTCAAATACCAACCGTTACAAATACAATCTCTTGAAAACGTAATTGTTGTCTGGCTGATGGAAATGTATAAACATATTACGGTATTCCCATTTCAAAATTACTTTTGTTTACTCCCTAGGCGTGTTTCCATCAAATGAACGCCATATTATGTTAAGACTGAAAACAACACGTCACTAGTAATAAACCTTTTTTTATGACACCAGTGACATTGAGAAGGCAAATTACTTTTTTATAAGCGAGAGCAAGAGAATTCAGATCGTGTGTCCCGGAAAGCGGTACCATCATTAAAACAATGGAAACACGCCCATTGGCCATCATGAATATGTCTTAACGTAACGATCACGCCCTTTCAACTGTTTTGAAAGGTTCAACATGTGATATGTAATTCAATACACTGTAGTTACGAAGTGCATAGGCCTTTTTTCGTTAAGGAAACTTGACATTTTGTAACTTTTCTATCTACAAAAAGCCGAATATGACGGTATTGTGATACTTTGACATGATTTATTACAACTCTCATAAAAGAATCGAGACTTTTTACCATTTTTACGAATATACCAATTATTCCACGTTTTGCGAGCATGACTAAATTGGTTGACTAAATTGAATCTACATATTCAAGCTAAAGCAAGAAGTAGAAGACAGTAGGCTTGCAACCTTTAAAAAAATTCCACTATACAGTATCCATTGGAAACCGTAAAAATCAAACAACTTTGTCGTAAATCATTTCTCAGAATATCGCATTTATTTTTCACCCGATCTGTAGCCTATAACAAAACAACACAATTTCATTTAGTTAAACAATCAAACGTTTTAAAGTATATTGTGTATATCTACTTTTAATCTGAGGTGAATCGATGCTAAATAGGATTTAATCTACCTATGATTTTAAAAAATTCGTACATGTAAACTTTCCAAGATTTCCATTATTTCAATGAAGAGTAAAGATAAATTCGTCTTCTATTGCTATATAATAGTGACAGAGATTTCATATTTCAGGAGTAGGCTGTTTGTTATAAGTTATAGCACAGCACACTTGAAACATCACTGAGCTCTCGACTTGCAATCACATCCGGATGAAACCACTACATACAGCAGTAGAAAATCTCCCTCCATTGCTGTGAATAGTCTACACCTGAAGTTATTCTTTTCATTATTTTCTAAAGATCGTCCCTTGGGGGGGGGGGGGAAGAAATCAAATTTCATATTTTACAGAAATTTCACACTTTTGAACCCAGTTTACGCTGTGAGTTCATGTAAACCAATTCCCTTATACAAAGAAAAGTCTTATTTTTTGTTAATATTAATTTTATGATTTCCACATACAGACGCACATTTATTATAGGCTAAATGTAATAAATCTAATAAATAAGATTGAATATACAACAACTATTTTCACTGGGGCTATTTAAGCTTAATATCGACCACATGCCCTGAAAGAACCTTTGGACGGTTCTGGACCTGTCATCGGGCAGAATATTGATCATTATTCAAACTGTGAAAATTTTAAGGGATTAGGCTGAAAACTATATCACATGGAATATTTTGTATATTAAATTCTTGAAATATTTTCAGAAAACAAGTTTTAAACATTTAGCCATTTAACTCATACGTACATCTTTAAATCACTAGGGCGTAAGCGTAAATAAGGGACAATCCGAACATGAAAGCGCAGTGCAAAAGCCTAGGTTATAAGCTACGCACAAATTATAGATGAATAACAAGAAAATTAGTTTTCTCGATTGTAGACTTAAAATGTACAATACCTAAATTGCATCTTCCATTTGCATATGATTAAATTATTTTAATTTAGTTTAAAATTTATATTTTTAATTATTTCTATGCTTGTTTGTAAAAAAAAAATGGACATAGTAGGCCTAATTAATGTATTAATTAGGTTATGAGCAGCAGAATAGCTGTAACTTTTTTGGAACTAATAATACTAAGTACACTGTACATCTTTTTAACCTCCCCGGTTTGGGGCATAGGGCCTCTGCCAGTGAAGATATCGGTACCTAAACTAATTTGGTCACGCTTATTTTCCGAGAGCAGAGGCACAGATGGTAAAGTCATCGCCTCACTATAATAACTGCGGAAATGCTTTGATATTTCATTACATGTATTTAAGGCCATGTGTATTTCCCGACATAAATATGAATCAAGTTTGGAAGTTAGCGAGCGACTTTTATAAGCTCTACTTGTGGCTATGGAGTTGGTAAACTATAGCTGCAGTATTACATAACGCAGTTATGAAGATCGTCACCGTGAGGTTAGGTAATCCCTGGTCAGTTGATCGGCAGTTAACGGCCTTCACATTAAGCTTCCGTTACCATTCCTCTTAACCACAAGAAGAGCAACAGACCGCTGTGGGGAAGAGTAGCACATGGCTAAGAGGAAGTGGAAGCTAACCATAAGTGAAATCAGAGACTCGAGATTGTTAGGAAGATAACACATGCACCACCGAGCACAGAGACTGATACTCGCTGTTACTATTACTTTTACTCACACCCAATTCATTATTAATTACTAGGCACTGTGTAAGCAGGAAGGAGGGAAAATTATATGCGTAACATTAAACATTAAATTTTATTGTATTACCCGTGTTATTTTTGGTTAGAACAATGATTTCATAGTATTATTTTAAAGGTTACGTTCAGCAAAAGTAGGCTTTAGAATAAAGATATCTAGAAACTAAATCGGGCGATTTATTTAGGTAATAATGATGAATGAATGAACAGAATGACAATGAACAGGAAGCATATGAACAAACTGAATGTATTAGAAATGGATTTTTGGAGAAGATCAGCCAGAGTCTCACGAAGAGACAAAATGAGGAATGCAGAAATACGAAGAAGGATGGAAGTGGAAGAAGACATTAACAATACTATTGAGCGGAAGAGACTACAGTGGTATGGTCACGTACGAAGGATGGAAGAAGGAAGGATACCAAAATATATACTTGAATGGGAAATTGGAAGGAGAAGAAGAAGAGGGCGTCCTGCGACTACATGGATCAACAATGTACAGATATCAATGGGAAGAGTTGGTGCAGTGGAAGAAGATACACAGGACAGAGAAAAATGGAGACAGATTATTAACAAATGATGACAAGCTCAGAAAATTGTATTGATTGTGTTGAAATGTGATATGTGGATACTTTGTTTTAATTTGTTTGTATTGTTTGGTTGGAGGACAGCCTCTGTATTGAGGGAAAACTCAGAATGTATGTATGTAGGCCTATATGATCAACACCAGGCTGAGTAACTTTCCATTATGCTAACAGTAATATGTCAATTTTACGCTTGTTATAATATATTTTTATTAGTTTGTATTAGATTTTTCTTTTGTTGTTTTGTTTTAATGGATTATGTAATGGCGGCAACTACAGAGAGAATTATTTTTGCGATGTGCCGAGAACGCACAGTCCGGCGGCCTGGAAGCAAGTCGTCGGTCGGTAAAGGCGCTCCAGCGGCACATCACAAAAATAATTTCTCTGTATAAAGTGTATCAATTTAGATATTAAAAAGAAATGTCAGCTCCTTGAAGGGCTATTAAAATGCCAATGATTTGTTGATTTAAAAAAAGGTTATTTTGATGCACAATATAAAGGAGACTTATTTAAATACTCACTCCTGCTGAGGGTGGTAGTGAAGTGTACTCTGTGATGATCTTACCTGAAATAAAAAAACACTATATTAGTACCATTTATACAACTTCCATATTCACCACCTGTTTCATTTAAACACGCATTTCGTCGGCCTGGGTGGCGCAGTTAGTATCGCGCTGGCTTTCTGTGCCCGAAGTTGCCCAGATCGATGGAATTTATGTATGCATAAATGTGAAATGCCCATGTGATTTACTGGCATGTAAAAGAACTCCTGCGGGACAAAATTCCGGCACATCGCCGACGGTCACAGACCTAAGTTGCAGTACATCCCCGTCGTTAAATAATCATATACCAACCAACTAAAGACTAGTTTCATTTTCTTATTAATATCGATTAGTCAGTAAATTCAAAAACAGAAGTGACATACATCAATAAGATACAAGGAACAACAAGGATTAACAAAATCAATTAAAATGTGGAAAATAAGATGTCACACGATTTATTTCAGCAATATTTAAACAAAAGTATCTCTTGGTAGCTATAAACAATTCCTTTTTTTACGTAAGTGGATTTTTGTAACTTCAATTGTAAAATTTGTAAAATTAGTGTACCTACAAACTGACAATGTCTACTGTTATTGTAGAGTGTAGACTATACTCTCGATGGCTGTAAACAAAAATAATAATAAATAAATCAGATAGGCCGAAATCATAATTTTGCGAGGTCCAAGAACACTTTTTCATGTTTACAATACAATGTTATACAACTTAGGCCTATACAATTTTAAGTTAAATAAAAAACAATTGCAACTGACAATTTATTAGGTTGGTTGAAAGTTATAATTATAAGTTACTGTTAGTTAATACTAATCCCATTTACTCGAAAGTTTGTATCAGTCGCGTAATCCCAAGTGATAGCCTAAAGAAACTAAAAAAGCATGGGATAAACAAATAGTTCACTTGGCACATTTGTTTACAACATGGACACTTTAATACAGAACTAGGAAAGGTAAAATATTTAGCATAACTTTGGGCCGCCGATCAGCCCGTCATGGATATGCTATGATCATAAAGACCTAAATATCAGCAGGTTAAACATTCCAATGAGAGGCGCCTAAGCGACCTAACTGCGCCTTCATTCGTTGGATATTCAAGGAAAATAAGTAGGCAAGGTCTGTCTGAGACAATAAAAAAACTCTGTAAGAATGCAGGATGGAAAGCTTGGCAGAAAGGGAATGTTCGGAAGATCAGGAATTGAATAGACGTAACTAATATAAAGCAAGATGTTCTCTGTCAGTACCTTTACAATAGTTTGTTCTTGTTCTACCCAATCTATTATTACTATCATCACAAGTTAGTTTTGATAATATACTTAAATATGTTTATGTAAAAATGTAAAAATAAAGTTGTTACATTTATTTTGATGGAAACCCTTTAGCATTCCCCCAAGGAAGATTGATACGGAGGTGAAAGCATAATGATACAATTAGTGCTTAAAAACAAACAAAATAGAACACAATTAAGTAATACAAGCAAATTAAGTAATACGATAACAAAACTGAACAGATTTCACACAAACTGAGTATACATGGTTCCTGAGTATATGCTGAGAGACCCTCTGATGGCATTAAGCACAACTTTTGGAATCAAGTATCCTAAAAAATTGGATCTCCTGCAGAAATTTAAAAAGAGGTGAGGAATTGTGCTTCTAGCACCAATCATCATTTCAAATGACTTCAATGGGCGTAAGATGGTATTCTTCCATGTAGAAGGGGCTTATCGGCTGGTAAATTCTGCATTTCTCTTCGTGATCTAGAGCAGGCTGATGTTCATTTGATTCTTTTCTCACTGTCGGGCCAATAATATAACCGGTTGTTGAGCTGAATGAATGGCTAATATATAAATCCGCCGATAGGAGCCCTCATCAGATTGGCCATGGGCATCTTCGCACACAGTGTGCCTCTTTTTCCGTAGAACTGAAGCTATTAATTTTGTGGTGGTGAGAAATTCAAAGTGTTTCATTGAAAGGAAATGATCCCAAAACAATATCAATTGTTTCTATATCACTGTGGCATCTTCGGCAGTGGTTTCTATTTCGAGATCTCCTTGAAATGGAACGCAGATGATACACATGTGATATCATTTCCAAAGGATGTCTCCTCTGATAAATGAATGAAAGTCACAGTAGATTAATACAGATATTAAATATTATTCAAGGCCTGACAAACACGTTGATCCTGATGCACTTTGCCACAAAAAGATGTCACTCCCTGTAATTCAGTTATTTAGGTTTACGAAACAACTTGTAGGCTATAGGGTAATACCATTATCTTTTTGTGGCAAAGCGCATCAGGATCAACGTGTTTGTCAGGCCTTGAATAATATTTAATATCTGTATTAATCTACTGTGACTTTCATTCATTTATCAGAGGAGAAATGAGTGATGCTTTAGGTCTATATTGCAGGGATCTCACCGCTCACCGGGCGTCCTTCACTGCAACATGATCCGTTACAAACAGCATCTCAGTGCAAGTGAAAACCCGGTCACCCACTCCTCACGAAAAACGAAATTGATTGCTATCTTCACAGCAGGATTTTTATGCATTTTCAACAATCGCATCGTTTCCTCAGAAATACAGAATATTTTCTTACTTAGCTCGCACTTAAAAATCTGAGTTTTCAAGGAAAATAACCTTCGTTTTAGTGAGGCAAGATTGAGTAGAACGATATGAACGACGAACTAAGGCCGTAAGTCAGAAATGTTTAAATAATGATTATGGGAAAACTTGCTTCCATTCATAAACTTAGATTTTTTACTAGCGGAATAGGCTATAGAATATTCAGTTTGGGTACTAGTAACTCCTTCAAAAAAAAAAAAAAGTTGCATGGTCGAAAATACGTCAGCTGGAAAGTTTATTTTCTTTCAAAGTGAAATTATGTTCACACATTAGCATACGTGTATGTTGTATAGCACTGATTCTGCTCTTATCATTGTCAAATACGCTACGCTTCAGTAGCTATAATATTTCAAGATTCCTGTTGTTTGCGTTTTCTGCCTGCGTGCTAGAAGTATTCTTACAGTTTGCTCAGTTTGAAAATTTCATCTTAAGATTCGGCAAGATAAGTAAGCTTATTTATTATTTTTTTAATTTTTTTATTTGTATTTTTTTTTTGCGGATTCTGGATACAACCGATTTCGTCATTAGATTTTGTACATAAATTAATGCAGCTTCGAAATTGCTTGAACTACTGGAAATACTACTGAAGATCTTGAAAGCAAGTGATTTTTTAAAATTCCTATGCAAAGTTATCTTACCCATGTTCTATTATTTAAGTGAAAAAATTACGTCCAGTTGTGTTGACTTTCACATTTAGTTTCTTGATATCATACGAGAAAACATTGGTAGGTTTAAAGTGTTAAGGTGTGATTGATGCTTATGCTTATGTTACTTAAACGTAGAGAGTTTTAAAAATACTAGGCCTACTGAGTTTTAAAAATAGTAATACTAATACAAAATCACACCAAAAATATTCAACTAAGCCTGTAAATTTGTCTTTTCTAAATTATGAATTGGCCTATTTTTCATGGCAAACCAGTCTCAGAAGAGAGCATAGTATAGCACAGCTCTAAGAGTGTAAATTTAATGGAGGTGACAGCTATTTACGGTTAGGTAGTTCGTTATTGGCTTCTGACCATCGCAATATAATTTTTAAGCCCGGAGAGTAATTTCAGAAATGGGACTCAGAGGCTGAAAATTTAGTACTGGGTTATATGAGTCACTTGGAGAATTTAATGTTGTGCCGGCTTGTTCCATGGTAGCTCAGGTGGTAAGAGCAGCGGCACGGGTAGCCGAAGATCCTGGTTCAAATCCCGGCTATGGAATTGAATTTTTCAGTCTAACTTCACCTTTCCATTGAAATTTTTGTTTCGAAGGTTTCTCGTGCAGTTTTCCAATTCATTCCCCACGTATTTCTTTCTATGGCTTTTTTATATTTACCTAGGTATTTTCCAATCCCTTATTTTACAATATTTTCCTCCCAATGTAACCTACTCTTCACTATATAACTTATTTTATATTTATTTGGCAATGGTAGAAGCAGCAACAAGAAGAGTTAATATATCAAAGATAAGGAATAAGGAATAAATGGAATGGAATAATTCTGTTTTCTGTTTTCATCACGAGGAGGGAGAAAATCATTTAATGGTGAGTCTATATCTATTATAGATGAGACTGATAAAGGCGGGGGAAGTACTTGTAAGGCAAGTGCATTGATTTCAAGAGATTCTGAAATGTAGCGTGCTTGGGGACAATGTAAAGCATTACTGTTGAAAATTTAGATACGTTAATAATGCTTTGGGATTTCTTATTGGAAAAAGTGGGTTGCGCAAAGTTGTTTTAGTAAAGGCGAATTGGGAAAGGCCGCCATCAGGATAAATATCCCGGAACGGCTTCGAAGACCTTCCCATAGCATTAGGTTTGTTCAATATCAGTGGCGGCTCGTGGCCGGAAAATTAGGTGAAGAGGAAAAAAATGCCACATGCTTACGTTAATAACCGAACTCACCTATGTCTTGTATGGCAAATCAATCCTTCGATAGTCCTTTATGGCTGCAAATTTGTCGGTGATATCATCATAGGACGGCTGCATTTCTTCTAGCTGCAGTAAAGGTTCTTTCTGAATTGAAATATTCGCTCCTTCATTTAGTAGGCCTATCAATATCCTTCATTTAGTAGGCCTACGTCGTGATCTGACAGCTGGCACAATGATGATTTTATTTTAAACAATGCGGGTAAGAATATAGTTATTATTTATAAAATCTGATACATTTTATTCATGGAATACTCTTAATAAATCCCAATCGGGATTATGAGTTTCATTAGATAAATTCGATCCTGCTTTTCCGCCGCGAATCTATTGATGTTTATCGTAATTATTATTCTCCTAATCAGAATACTCAGAATATTCCATTCATGCGATGCGGACTTGAAATTGACTAATAATCTTTAGCAATGCCTCGGATATCGACCAATGACTGTTGTTTATCTTATAAGTTAATATGCTTGCAAGGGTCGGAAAGATGCAATTTTATCTGATAAACTTCAGCTCGTTACTGGATACTTCAAGGCATTAATATGCAGTGATTAATATGTCACATGTCGTATGATTGCCTATGAAAAAATATCCATTGTAGGGATGAAACGTCGTGATTCAACGTTGTCGTCCTATGGCGTCCTATCAGTGACGATCTCCGAAGATGGTTCAGTGTTGTGACACGTGACAGTGGGCTTTCATCACAGTACACAGTAGTCTTGGTATATGGTGACACACATTAAATAAATTAACTTCTAGTCTCATCCCTATGCCTCACTTTTGTGCTATAGAATCGAACGCCTATGATTTTTTTTCCGTTAATGATATTTAATTTTATGAGAAAGAATCCAAGCTCCTCTACCGTTCATACTTCAATGAAGTATATGGTTGTTTATAAACACCTTTTAAATAATTAATTGAAAATTGT